>JASDQU010103108.1:17212-40440 GCA_032191745.1 Picea mariana
AAGTCATCGTTACTGTTTTTATACATTTCTCGTTTGCAACTATCATGCCTGTGGGCACTTAGTCTTTCCTGCACTTTCTCAGTAATTTGCATGCCAATGCTTGCGTCACAAATCGTACCATCGTGTCACATATACTTAGCACATCTAAACCGCACACACCTCTAACTGTGTGGAATTTTTCCTTCATGGCCTCTAACAATACCTTATCTCTTTCTATCCGCAAACAACAATGTAGGATCTTTCCCCTATGACGGTAATCCTTTGATTCGCGCAATTAGATATATGTCTTTAGAAATCATCATGTCTAACCACAAGTAGCCATTGTGCACACAAGTTAATAACATCTTTACACATGTGTTAATCTCTTGGCTCCTACCAAAGTGTGGGATGTCAAATAGATTCAATAGGTTAACTCGTTCCAACCCTCTGACCTATACGTTCAACTCAACTGCGGACAGGTATGTATTTGCATCGATTTTCATCTCCAAGTAGGTGTTTGGCGCAAGTTCGAGGAATTTTGTTGTATCTATGATGTTGTGGTACGTGTGTTTGAGTTGTGACACCTTGCCTAGCATATCCTTGTCAATGATTACCCAAGTTGGGATTTCTGACGTCACCAATTCATACTTGGAATCCCTCTTTAACTTAACTAGTTTGGCATCGCCCTTCCTCGGTGAAATGTAATCCCTTCGAAACCTCGGCTCCGACGAGGATGCTCCCAAAGTCTCCTCAACTTCTGGTAGTGCTATTGCTTCTCTAGTGTGTGTTTTCTTCTGTTCCAAAGTTTCTACCTTTGACGGTGCCATCTCTGCAATATTTTTACCTGTGACAAATCCTTCGGCTCTGTGGTGTTTCTCAGAGCTCTGTAACATTGTTCTCAGCTCTCTCTACTCACTACAAACTCCAAATAACAATAATCGTTGGCTAATTGACCCTTCAATGGATTTTGTTCCCCTTCGACAACTGTCCATTTACCTCTGCGCCTAAATTAACTGTATAATTCAATAGTGTTGTGCAATCAATAACTGCTTAATCATTGCATTAATTCCAAATTCTTTGCCGCATTTTTGCCTCAATCTACCAGTCTGTCATGATCTCTACCGACGCTTTCCATTTATGACTACGCGTCTCCATGATGTCTCATCATAGCTACTTTTTAATCGTCATTTCTGCTCTTTAATGCCTTTAATTGTCTTTCTAATTCTTCTTCTACGCAGTTCTTCAGCTTATTCGTTCATTCGTTGCACAATCTTTTCTTTTGTGCATAATTCACTTCCTCGATGTGATCTTTTATCAATGCATATCTCACTTCCTCTACACACTTACTCTTGTTGTATATGTATCTTTCTTCTTTTTCGTTCTCATTCGTGCTTTCTCTTGTTTATTTCTTTCTCTAAACTATCTTAAATTTTTTACTGTTGGACAGGCAGTATGGAAATAGTATTCATGAAAATATTAAGTATGGGAGATGTGCACAGTACAAGAAGAATAAGAAGGAAGACAAGGTAGACTCGAAAGTGCATAGTTGAGGCACATTCAGGAGTACAGTGCGCAGCTGAGAAATAAAGCAGAGGAATAAAACAGAGGAATAAAGCAAGAGAATAAAGTGGGCGAAAAGGAAGGATGACAACTTGACATGCTAAATATAGAAGGACAGACAAAATCAATAAGAACTATAGTCAGAGAAGAAAAGAAACATGCAGAAGGAAAAGCAGGAAGAGCAAGACTGATCAGCGAGTCAACTTTAGTTTACATGAGTTCTAATAGGGGTTTTGGGGTGAGTAAAGTAGAGTTTTAAGCCCTATAATTCATGTATAAATATGTAATGGGTTGGGAGAATAAGGGTTCTTCTGACTAGTTGTTCCTCTTTTTAAGTTCTCTCTTGTGTTGTTTGAGAAGAGAGTGATAGAATGTTCTGCAGAGTTACTATTGTGTTTATGTATTAATGTTAGGGAGATGTTGCAGAGAGAGAGAGAGAGAGGGCTTGCACTGCAAAGCGGCTAGGGTAGATGAAGGAAAATATAACATGATGTATCTTTGTAAGCGTAGTGTGAAAGCCTGAGGAAATTGCATAAAGAATAATAAAAAAACCAACCATTGTGGACGTAGCCCAAAGTTGGGTGAACCACATTAAATACCGTGTTTATTGTCATTTATGTGATGAATATTCTCTTTATGCATGTTAGATTAGATTTGTTCCTTACATGATGGTTGCGCAATAGTGATGGATGTTACAGTACTTGGTTTATATTGCAATCTGAAGTATAATGGTAATACATAACTAAATTCACTAAGTAACCTAAGAATAACAAATAAAGAATAATGCACACATAACATATACGTAAACAAGACAAAGTTGATACCCTTTGATTCCCTCACTACTGCAAAAAATTTGTTCCTGTAGCCCCAATAGATACCTCGGGTGAGTCTTGACCTGCATGCAAGTGATGTCAAAAGGGTTGTTATCTGAAGAGTTTTGTTGGTCAAGATAACTCGAACCCAGGGTCTTACAATTGTGTGCATGCCAACAAATGGTTATGTTGTCGAGACCCAAAATCTGTAACTGAGGGAATGTTTTGGAGGCTAACTAAGAAAGAGATCTCATAATGGTTAGAAGGGAAGGAACGAGAGTTTGCTCGAAGAATAGAAAACCTTTGATAAGTGATGAGCAATGGATGCAAAGGTATGTATACACAAAGATGCATGAAATTTTCTTTGGTGAATTTTCTAGTATTCTGACTAAGTGGGTAGAAAGACTAGTGGAGAATACTGGAAGGTACCAAACCACAACGCCGAGGAATTGGACTCCTGAGTTGGTAAGACCACTGAATTTTGTAAGTAATCAAACTTCTCACGTAGTTGATTTCTTGTTGGATAGTATATTAGGAGGATATATCACATAATTTGCAGTATATTGTACCCAATCATACAGTGTTGCAGAAAGGGATTTCTTCATAGGTCCGCTCGGAAGTTTCATGAAATAGTTGGGTACGTGGATAAAGATGTTGTTGTGTGACAAGTGTGTGATGACGATGGAGTCTGACTACTAAGGGGCTCCACACACATAGGGGAACCAGGGGATGACAAGAGGATAGTATGAGGACAGGAGAGAATGAACGAAGAAATGAATAAGGAGGGGAGGTAATGAGGATGCAAAGAACCAAAGAATTTGTATCAGAGGAAGAAGACAAGTTTGGAGTATTGCACAGTGGAAGGAGGTACAAGAGGCGAAAGACTAGGGGTGAGAAAGGAGAGCCGCATAGTGAGCTAGAGTGGAGAGGACCTTTCATAATAGTCCAAATCATGGAGATAACAAACATAAAAGGAGAGGAAGAGGAGTTCTAGTCTAGTCCTATAATAGAATAGACATCTATTCCTACTAAGACTGGATCCTATGTCGAATCCACGGCCCCATGTGCGTCACCACAATCAGAAATAATAGTTGAAGACTTATGAAAAGAACTCATAGTTAGCAAAGGAGGACAAAGTAGTAAAAATTAGAGCAGTGGAAGCAGTGCGCAAAGTCAAAGTCAACCAACATCGCCAAGAGGAGGTACTACACAAAGAAACATGGTAGGGGTAGACAACACCCTTAGACTGTTTGAGTTCTAGGGAGTTGGATCAGAGGACCCAGAACACCATATATTTGTTTGTGAGACAATTTGGGCTGCAAAGAATGTCTAGGATGAGACCATGCAAATTGTGTAGTTAGCAACAAAATTTAGAGGTCGTGCATTAGTTTGGTATATGAAGCTGCAGAGTACCGCACCTACAGGACAAGCCAAGACTTTGGTGTAGATAAGACAAGCATTGTTGAAATAATTCAAGAAGCCAAAATGCAAGTCGTAGTACATTACATAGTTGAAGGAAATTAAACAAGTGTAGACTGAATTAGTCTGGGATTATGACCAAATCTTTAAGGATCTGATGGGTAGAATGACATTTCAGATCCCTAATAAACAACATCAAGAATGGTTTATTACAGGACTTCTACCACACATTTGCAGGTTGTTAATTCAACAGAAGGTTGTGTCGCAGCCTGAATCTTTGGAGATTGCAATGAAGTTGGAAGCATCCCATGTAAGAGACAGTGGAGGGATAGCGCAAGTCCAGACATAGTTATCTATGCTAACTATTCAACTGGCATAACTCACAAAAGGGAAGGAGAAATGAGAACAAGTTTGTTTTACCAAGTGTAGGACCGAAGGATGCCACAAGGACGAATGCCCTGCATTCGTGCAGTATTTGACGACTGGAGCACCGAATCCATTACTAGGAGGGGGATATTGTGATATGTGTAATAAATGGGGACACCATTCGACTGAATTCCCATTACTTCAAAAGTATCAGAGAACACCAAGGAACTTATTTTGCAATTTTTGCAAGTTGGTCAGACATGAAGAGAAGGATTTCCGCGCATTCGATTTGATGAGGGAGTGCACTTCATATATGTACAGAATTCAGGGGGAGAATTTTGCGACAGAAGTAGGTGGTCCAAAATACAATAATCAGTGAAGATTCAATCCAGGAAATAGAGGAAATTTTGGCAGAGGTTGAGGCAGAGTAGGAAGAGGACCGATAATATGTTACAATTGTAATCAATCGGACACTTATCCTACTACTGCCTGAATCTGTGTACAACATGCACATACTATGGAGCACTAGACCATGCAATGAAATATTGTCCTCAACTACTTGTGAAATGGAAAGCAAGAGGGAATCAGAAACAAAATCCAAATTAGAATGTCCAGAAAATATCAACAAAGCAGTGTAATGAAGGGCCAAGAATAACAGTTGGTACGCGCAGAGGAGCTAGGACAGGGGTTGATGCAACGAATGGAGGGAAGCAAGTTGATCAATGGGTAAGGAAGCCAACAGTACCTATGCCAACCTTTGATCCTCAACAAAAAAAGGAGACATCAGAGTACAAGAAAGGAGGTACTTGGGCATGATTGGGGAGCATCAACATCAGATATGCCACATGCCAATGATTGCGTTGTGCCAGAGAATCCAACTGTGAAGGTAAGTGCTCTACAAGAATTCTTGAGAAGTTGTGTAGAGATAATGAAAGATTAAACTACATTGAATGCACTATATGAAATGGTTGATCATTGCATGCAAGGAAGGGAAACTCCCATTGCACAGAGGGTGGTGAATCAGATATTACGTAGAAAAGGGACCAACGGAGAATTCAGATTCAGTGCGCAAATTGGGGAATATGATGTCGGTAACGTTATCTTGGAATTAGGGTCGGATGTGAATGTGTTACCTAAGAAGACCTAGGAGATGATAGTAAAACCTAAGTTGGTATGTTCTTTTGTTCAGTTAAGGCTCTCAAATTAGCACAAGATAGTACTGATTGTTTGATTGACAGGAGTACCTGTGAACATAGTTGGGGTATGTAGTGGCATATTTTGAAGTAATTGAGATCATGGATGATAGTCAACCATACCTAGCACTGATGGGACTTGAATGGGCCTTTGATCATCATGCAATCATTGATCTGAAGAGGAGGGAAATTATATCTTGTGTCGGAGATTTGAAAGTTACTGCACCATTGGACCCAACAAAAGGAAAGAGATACATAGAGCCAGTGAGAGGAAACAACATTGACAACTTTTATAACATGACTGCACGAATGGATGATCATGTTAACCCCACTGCATATGGTGTGCTAAGTTGGAGAAGTATCAATTCATGTGCATCAGATTCAAAGGAAGGTCTGGAGCATTGGCAGTAGAGGATGCATGAAGTATGAACAAGACGATGTGCACACATAACCTGATCATTGCGCTGGATTGGAAAAGAGTTATGTGATCCACCCAGGTATGATGGATTGAATGATATAAGATTTTTTGTAAAGGCATTTGAATTGCAGGTACTCGAACAACAAAGTCTATTGGCACTAGATGTTGTACTAAAAGTGACTCCAGCCAGATGGTGGTCTTCACACAAACAGGAAATGACATACTAGTCGCACTATAGAAGACTAATGCAAGTGAGATTTGGTACCAAGGTATAATATATTGCACGGAAATATATAGGGGAGAGTGAACCAACAGGTCACATAGAGCAGTGCAGAACCTTATGGAGTTCAGTACTAGAGATAGAATAGACACATAGATTTATACATACACTAGATACAATTCCAAGGAACTAGTATTTGGAATTGGGAATGCCTAGAGAAAAAACAAACTGGGACGAGTTGACTCAGAGGTTCAAGGTCACATTCACTTTTGAACACAAATCCCCATTAATGGATGCAGCGTTACAGGATATTTGAACCAAGTTCTTCTAAGAAGAAGGGTCGATGAAGGTGGTACCAGTCTGCAAGGCACACAGAGCTGATGTGATTGTCCATGGGTTATTAGAGTGTTACAATGTTGCTAAGGAAGAACACGATGAATAAGATCCCAGGAATGTATAAGTGTCTGATGTTAAGTTTTAATGTTGTTATTAAATTATTTCTAATTTTCTAGAGCAACAACATAAAGAGGATCATTGAACAAACACAATGACAAGATACACAACATTTTATCCTAGGAAACCCTCATGGAGGAGAAAACCCAACAAAAACTTCCTCAATAATGGATTTCCAATACAATGTCAAGACTAAGACCAAAACACCAAAGATAATCCAAGACTGAGCATGAGCCTCTCTTCTCCTTCCTCCTGCAACTGCCTTCAAAAGATGTGCACTGGATGAGTGACTGAGTGAGTGTATAAGTGAGGCACCATCCTCACATATAAATACTAGTTGAGGAGGCGCTATGATTATGTTTCTTCATCAAGTAGGGACGACTTCTTCCAATAGTGGTTAAAACCACTTTATTAAACCCTAGGGGCCAACTTTACAAATATCACCATATAATTATGGTTTGTCCAATCCATAAAAGGGGATTTGGTCTTATACAAGACCCGACATTATCAATCCACAAAAGGGGATTTGATCTATAAAATAATAACTCAATTATAATTAGAATATTTTTTGAAGTTACAATATTTCAACACTCCCCCTTAACAAGAAGGGTATTCTTCTGACATAACCCAATACAACATCATCAGGAGAGAGAGAGAGAGAGGCGAGCATCGTCATCAGCATCTGGAACATTGACTGACACATCTACAAATCATCGGAAGTTTTTCTCATCATCAATATCATCATCGTTCACAGCATGGAGCTGGAGTAGCATCACCATCATCAGCAATAGCATGAAGCAGAAACATCAACATCAATAGAATAAAGCTAGTACAACATCATCATCATCAGCACGAGGATTACACAACATCATCAATAACATGAGGTTGATACAACATCATCAACAACACAAGGTTGAGACAACAACATCAACAACAATAGCATGAGGTTGATACAACATCATCAACAAAACGAGTCTGATACAACATCATCATCAACAACAGCACGAGGCTGACACAACATCATCATCAACAACAACATGAGTTTGACACAACATCATCATATGGCAACAAAATGAGGCAGGTGCAACAAAAACATTTTGTGGTACTCTAACAGACCATCCTTACTGGACCTTCGGAATCTGCCCAAGAACAAAAAGATTCCCTAGGATATAAAATCCTAACAGAGCTACCATGTGGTACTCTAATAGACCGTCCTTACTGGACCTTTGTGATCTGCCCAGGAATCAAAAGACTCTCTAGGATATAAAATCCTAACAGAGCTACCACTACTGACCACACCTAGCATATACATGCACAGGTACTCTGACAGACCGTCCTTATCGGACCTTCGGGATCTACCCAAGGATGATCAATTCCCTAGGATATAAAATCCTAACGGATTTACCCATTGTTGGTCAGGATACTATAGTATCATCAACATCACTCCCCCTTTTGATGGAGGTCCTTTCAAACAATACCAAGCTTGTCTCATAAGTACTCAAAATTCATAAGAGACAACGGCTTGGTCAACACATCTGCAACCTGCTCATTTGTGCCAACATATTGGAGCTTTATAGCTACCCTCTACACCATATCATGAATGTAGTGATATTGGATATCTATGTGCTTCAACTTATCATGGAACAATGGGTTCTCTGACATCTTTATACAACTATGGTTATCACATAAAATCATGGTGGCTTCCATCTCCATATCGAATAGACATGTCAACAACTTCCGAAGCCATATGGCTTCACAACTGGCGGAACACGTTGCAACATATTCTGCTCCTATCGTGCTGAGAGAAATATTGGATTGCTTCCTGCTTTTCCATGAATTCATGGCTGACCCCAGACTGAAACAACATCCTAAAGTGTTATTTTTATCAAAAGCAGTTCCATCCCAATCTCAATCAGTATAAGCATACAGTCTGAAGTCATGATCTCCAGTATAATAGAGACCATAATCCAACATTCCCTTAAGGTATCTCATCACATGCTTTGCAGCTACAAGGTGAACATGTTTGGGCTCTACCAAATACTGACTCAAGGTGTTCGTAGAAAATCATATATCTGGCATGGTATTCGTCAGATACATCAACGATCCAATCATATGTTTGTGCAGAGTATCATCAAGTAACTCTGACTAAGTATCAACCATGAGATTCAAATTTGTTTACATGGGTGTGTTCATGGATTTACATTCCAACATGTCAAGTCTCTTCAGTATTTCAACTGCATACTTCCCTTGGTTAAGGAAGATCTTATTTGGGCTCTGCCAAACTACAAGACCTAAGAAATAATGCATCAGGCCTAGGTATTTCATCTCAAAATATGCAGCGAGCTTCTTCTTGCAATCTGTGATGAGTTTTTCTTCTCCTGTTAAAAATAAGTCATCCACATACAATAGAAATATAATTGGTTCATCATTCATAACCTTGAAGTAAAGGTTAGAGTCATCTTTACTCTTGGTAAAGCCCAAGCTCGTTAGGAAACTATCAATTCTGCCATACCAAGCTCTGGGAGCTTGCTTCAACCCGTACAGAGCTTTCTTCAACCTGCATACATGAGTCTTTCTATTTTCAACTTCAAACCCTTATGGTTGTTCTATATACACTTCTTCTTCAATAACACCATTTAAGAAGGTTGTTTTCACATCTATCTGGTGTAACTTCCACTTCATTTTGGTTGCAAGAGCTATGATGGTTCTGATAGAAGTGTATCTAGCTACAAGGGAAAAAATATCTTCATAATCAATACCTTCCTTTTGAGAAAAACCACGAGCCACAAATCTTTCTTTGTGTTTCTCAATACTTCCATCAACTGCATGTTTTATCTTATATATCCACTTGGAAGATACCACATCTTTGTTCTTTGGTATGGAAACTATTTCCCATACATCATTCTTTATAATGCCCTAGTAGCATCCACCCATTTTTTCTTCTGAATCATTTCTTCAAAGCAAGTGAGTTCCTTTTCTATGAGATCACACATCAAATCCATATAGTTGGAGAATGGCTTAGGTTTCTTTCTTTGTCTCATGGTTCCTTCTGGGGCACCATACTTCTCTCCATATCGAATAATTTCTTTCACCCAAGTTGGTTTTCTCTTGTGAGAGATCGTCATACATGGAGGTTCTTGATATTCTATCATACCATGATCTTATGGAATCTCATCATCAGGGTTAACTGTAACTTCCTTCATGGTTTTTGCAACTATGGGAGCTATAGGTTATTCTTCATATACTTATTCAAGATGGCATTTCCTTGATCTCTTGAGTGTTGCATCTTCATCAAAGGTTACATCTTTGTTTATCTCAATATGAAGGTAACCTGGTATGTAAATTCTGAAAGCCTTGGAGACCTCACAGTATCCAACAAATATTCCCTTGTTTCCCAAGGGATCCAACTTAGTTCTCTTTTCTTTTGGAATGTGTACAAATATTGGACCACCAAATATTTTGAGATGGCTTACTTCTGGCTTCTTTCCAGTGAACATTTCTTCAGGGATTTTGAATTCAAGTGTACTATGGGATAATCTGTTTTGGACATAAATTGTTGTTCTTGTTGCTTCAGCGCAAAAGTGCATTGGAAGATCTTGATCATGAATCATAGTCTTCCTTTCTTCCATAATTATTCTATTCTTTCTTTCTACTACACCGTTTTGTTGAGGATTATAGGGAGTGGTGAGATCCCTCTTAATCTTGACATCTCTGCAAAAGCTTCCAAATTCATTTTAAGTGTACTCTCCTCCATCCTCTGACCTGGGTTTGATTTTCCTTTCGAAGAGGTTTTCTACCAAGGCTTTGAATTCCTTGAACTTTCCGAGTACTTCATCTTTTGAATTCAAGAAATAAACCCAAGTCTTGTGAGAGTAATATCAATAAAATATACATAGTATACACACCCACTTAGAGAGTTTGATGGCATTAGACTGCATACATCTAAGTGGATGAGATCCAAGATTCCTTCTACTTTACTATCGCTCTTTGGGAAATGATTCTTTATGTTCTTTCCTTGTGCACATCCCTTGCATACACCTTCATGATCAATCTTAAATTCTGGTAAACCTGTGACTACCTTGCTTACATTTGGTAAGGCTTTGTAGTTGATGTGAGCTAGTATTCTATGCCAAAGTTCACAAGGATTATCAGTAGTGTGGGTTAAGGCTACATCTGAGTGACCTTTTAACTTGTACAAACCTCCTTCTTTTGTTCCAATAACAGTTGCATCTTCTATAGTTTTTCCTTTAGGCCCCATAAGAACTTCACCATCTATGAATGCAACCCTGAAAAATTTCTTATCTAGGGATGAGATAGAAAGTAAGTTCTTTGTCAAACCTGGTACATAGGGTACTTCCTTCATTCTCATCGGAGTTCTTGAATCCAGTTTGTAAGTGGATTCTCCCATTCCTTTGATAGGGTAATGATAGTCATCTCCAAGCGAAACTTTCTGGGGGAAGTCCTTTTCTGTAAGGCTAGAGAGAATGTATTTCTAACCTGTCATGTGCTTAGAAGCACCACAATCTATGAGCCAAGTATCCTTTCTAGGTTTCATAGATCTTGAGAGGGCGGAAAACAAAACATAATCTTCAATTTCTTCTTTGGTCAACTTCTTGGGTGGCTCATCATCTTCAACTACATGGGCATGATGTCTTTTGTTATTTATATTCTTGTATTCTTCCTTTCTAGTCTAGTAGTTCTTAGCAATGTGTCATATCTTATCATAATGATAGCATTGATAAGAGGAGAACTGCCAGACCCCTTATGATATTTCTGGAATCTCCTTGGAGGGTGAGATTCTTTATTGAAATGGGTGAATCTCTTTGGAGAGTGAGATTCTTTATGAGGGTGGGTCTCCTTTTGGAAATGATACATTTTCTTTCCTCCTTTAGCATGACCAGCTAGGGATTGATCTTCACGGCTTCTCGATTGGCCACTCTTGCTTCTTCTTGAACACATTTTATTTTATGAATTTTCCAAGGTCATTCTCTTCAAAAATGAGTTCAATTTTGTACTTCCAGGCACGGGAAATTTTCACACCTTCTAACTTGTCAACAAGCTTAGTGCTTGTAGACATCTTGACCTGGAGCTAGGAAAATGACTAGAAAATGAAAGTGCTCAGAAACTGAATCTAAAATTACTAGGAGGTTTGTTGGGATGAGACGAGTTGGTTGGAGCTGATTGTTTCAGAAAATTCCAATTTTTCCCCCCTGAAACTTGACCTGCGCACTTTTGGACTGGTACTTCTGGTACTAGTTATGGTTTCCTTGTTTTCTGGTACCAGTCAAAACTAGGGTTTGAATTTTCAGAGAATCTGGCCACTGAAAAGGTGCACTCAAACTGCCAAGGGATGCACTAGGGTAGGGTGCACTTCCCTAGATGGATTTTGGTCAAAAATTCCTCTTCAGTAAAAAGCCCTAATTTCCTTGTATGAAAATAGTGACGTTTTTATATGCCCAGTGAAAAGTGCTCTATTTAGTCAAGCTTTGATACCATGTTAAGTTTTAATGATGCTATTAGATTATTTCCAATTTACTGGAGAAACAACATACAGAGGATCACTGAAAGAAACACAATCACAAGGTACATAACATGTTATCCTGAGAAACCCTCATAGGGGAGAAAACCCAACAAAAACTTCCTCAATAATATATTGCCAATACAATGCCACAACTAAGACCAAAACACCAAAGATAATCCAAGACTGAGCATGTGCCTCTCTTCTCCTTCCTCCTGCAACTGCAACTGCCTTCAAAATATGCGCATTGAATGAGTGACTGAGTGAGTGTACAAGTGAGGCGCCATCCTAACTTATAAATACTAGTTGAGGAGATGATAGGGTTATGTCTCTTCATAAAGTAGGGCCAACTTCTTCCAATAGTGGTTAATGTTGGAAGATTTGTTGTTGTCATTGATGTCAACCCTAGTCATTGGTTTTGGACCGCAAGATTGATGAAGTTATTTGGACATGAAGGACAGTGCACATGAAAAAACAACACCCATGGATGGATAGTATACATCGTGTTGTTTCCAGTGGTAGGTGGCACGTCACATGGATCCTCATGGTTGAGGAGAAATGAATTTTTGAAGATGACAAAGTGAATTGAAGAAGGAAGTACAGGTCGGCCCTGAAGATAATTAAAGAAAAGAATTACAAAATAAAAAGGTGTCAGGTCGGCCCTAATGTTAAAAGGAAGTGACATAAAGGGTATAAATACATATCATTATACATTTATTTTACACACACAAGTTTAATTTCGGAGAAAATCTGAAGTAAAGAAGGTCAGATTTCAAGGGAGGATGAAGTATTTTGGTGATGTGTTCTAAGGTATGTTATTTACAGGTCATCTTACCATTTTCACTATAATTTTTTTTATAGAACCATTAAGATGGTGAAAATGATATGGTATTGAGAAGACATATCTAGGTACCTATGCTAAAAATTTCAGCTCTTTATTCTCTATAATTTTGGAGATACACTTTGTGGAAGATAGGGTTTTTTTACTAGTCCGGAAGCTAGTCATAATCAGGTGTTCCGGGTAAAACAATCATAACTTCTTCATAGAGAACCCAAATCAAGTGAGACCAATTTCATTGGAAATAGTATAGGCTTTATATTCTTGTGTGCGAATTTCAGAATTTGATGTTAAATATTGAGCGTGGGGCATTCTATACAAGTTCGCTCTCTTGAATAAACCATAATTGAATAAGGTCTACCATTCTCTCTATAACTTATTTTTGGGGAGGATTCAAGGAGTGAAACTTGGAGGAGTTTCTGAGAATACATTGAGTAATATTATCTACAGGATCAGAGTATTTCAAGAATTGAAGAATTGCAGAAGTTGAAGAAGTCTCAGGGAGCATTATCAGGTTCTATGTGATGGTTGGTTGATGGTGATGATTTAATGTAAAGTTTTATTATCTCTCATATATTCTTGGGTGGAAGGAAGGGGAAAGGATGGAGAGGTCAACCCTCTCTTGATATTGGAGGATTGTATCTTCCTTTTGGAGTTTTATTCCTCCCTTTATATTTGGAATCTGTAGCTACCTTTGGAAGTCATTACTTCCCTTGAAAAATAACTATTGGTTATTTCTCATATATTGTGCATGGTGTATTGTGGTGTATTGGTGTAACTCTTATACTATTGGTAATTTCTTATTGGATATAATTGAATGGTTTAAGTATAAGTTGAAAAAAAAAATTGTACTTGATATTGATTCACCCCCCCTCAATATCAACAGTTAAAACCACTTAATTAAACCCTAGGGGGCGACTTTAAAAATATCACCATATAATTATGGTTTGACCAATCCACAAAAGGGGATTTGGTCTTATACAAGACCCAACACGATCCATCCACAAAAGGGGATTTGATCTATAAAATAGTTATTCAATTATAATTAGAATATTCTTTGAAGTTACAATATTTCAACATCTAAAGCAAAAGCAGAATGGGCAGTAGAAGAGCCAGAGCTTGAGTTTGCTACATATACAACCAATTAATACATGGAAGGTAAACATTGGGATGAAAGAGAATCCAAAATTTGTGCATATAGGAGATTATTGTAGTGATGAGATGATAAAGAAGATTGCATATTTATTGCAAGAATATCAAGACTTATTTCCGATTACATTTTTCATAGATGAAGGGGATAGATGGGGACTTAGGTGAGATGAATATTCCTTTGAAACCAGGTGCTAAACTAGTGAGACAAACCATACAAGTTAGATTCTAAATATAAGGAAAAGGTGAAAGCTGAAATAGATAGGATGTTGAATGTAGGAATCATTGAACTAGTGGAAGAATCATAGTGGATCAGCCCAATGGTAGTGAAAGACAAGAAGACAGGAGGAACCATGATTTGTGTTCCTCTGAGGAAGTTAAATGATGCATATTTACATGATCCATTTTCAACACTGTTCACGGATGAGGTATTGGAGAATGTAGGAGGCCAAGAGACTTAATATTTCACAGATGGATTCTCAGGGTACCATCAGATAAAGATTGCGCAGGAATACAAGTACAAGACTACTTTTGCACCAGAGTGGGGAAGTTATCAGTATATAGTAATGCCCTTTGGACTGAAGAATGCCCCTACAGGTTTTTCAAGAGTTGTGGTTGTCGCATTCAAGGAATTTATTCATAAGTTCCTTGAAGTATATTTATACAATTGGAATGTGTTTAGTCCACTGAAGGATCGCATAGAAGTACTTAGGATAATGTTGGATAGGTGTAGACAGTGTCAGATTTCGTTGAATTTGAAGAAGTGTATTTTTTGCGCACTATTTGGAATTTTGTTGGGACGTGTGGTCTACAAGCAGGGATTACTAGTGGATCCAACCAATATTGCAGTGATTATGAATTTGGAACCACCTACATTAGTCATACAATTGAGGGAAACTCTGGGTCACACAAGATATTACAAGAAGTTTATCAAAGGCTATGCATAGATCACAACACTTATGGAAAAGTTGTTGAAAACGCAAGTGAAGTTCCAGTGGAATGAGGATTGTCATAGAGGTTTGGACACCTTAAAGCAAAAACTAGTGACCGCGTCGATTTTGATCTTTCAAGATTGGAATAAGGAGTTCCATGTTCATGTAGATGCATCGTCCATAGCATTGGGTGCAGAACTTTCTCAACCAGGGGAGGGAGACATAGATCACCCAATTCCTTTTGCAAGTAGGAAGTTATCCATAGTAGAGAAGAATTATACTACCATAGAATGAGAAGGATTGGAAATGTTATATGTGCTACAGAAGTTCAGACACTATTTATTGGGATCTCACTTTATGATGTATACATACCATTCTGCACTAAAATATTTAGTGAACAAACTAGTGTTGTGGGGGGGGAGATTATGCAGATGGCTATTGTTGTTTCAGGAATACAATTTTGAGGTTGTGGTGAAACCAGAAAAGTTGAATGCAAGACCAGATCATTTATCACACATAATTTTAGGATAAGATGCAGGAAAATTAGATGACAACTTACGAGATACATAACTATTTGTAGTCAAAATGGTGGATGATTACTTCTCGAACATCGTGTAGTTTCTAAGTATAGGAATGACCCCACCAAATAGGATAATTGCAAAGAAGAAACAATTAGTAGTGAAAGCAGCAGATTATCAGCGCATTACAGGAAATTTATATAAGTTAGGTGTAAATGGAATATTGAGGTGATGTGTACTAGAACATGAAAGACCGATGGTACTCGCATAAGTGCAAGAAGGGATTGCAGGACATTATGCAGGAAAAGCAACTGGGAAAAAGATTTTGTGTGCAGAGCTTTGGTGGCCCACACTTCATAAAGATGTTAAGGAATATTGTTAGTCATGTGATGTATTTCAAAGAGTGGGAAATCCATTCAAGATGGATGAAATTCCTTTAAATACACATGCTACCTTGCAAGAATTTGATAAACGATCCATAGACTTTGTAGGGACAATCAACCCACAAGAAAGAAGATCAGGGGAAAGGTACATAATCACTACAACGAAGTATTTGAAAATATGGGCAGATGCAATTCTAGTCCTAGATTGCACCGAGGAGACTATTTCATGATTTCTATTTGAGAATTTAGTCACATGATTTGGATGGTCATGCATATTACTCAGTGATCAAGGAACACACTACCTCAATAAAACAATTGCAGCATTGACTGAGGAGTTTCAAATTATTCATCAGAAGAGTACCCCGTATCATCCTCGAGCCAATGGGACAGTGGAAGCTTTCAATAAAATCCTGGAGAATGCTCTGACAAAGATCTGCAACGTCTTAGGAGAGATGATTGGGACTTAAGAGTACCTACAGTGTTATGGGCCTACAAGACTACAAGTAAGAAGTTAACAATGCAGACACCTTTCAAGTTGGTCTATGGGAAAGAAGCAATGATGCCAATGGAGTTTATTCTACCTAGCCTGTGCGTTGCAGCGATAACTGATCTTTTGGACTTAGGTGGAGTAGAGGAGATATTATCATAGTTGGTACAACTTGAGGAAGATTGATTTGTTGCAAGTTTCCATCAGCAAGTTTAGAAGGCAAGAGAAAATGCATGACATGATCGACACATCAAACAAAAAAAAAAATCAAGAAGGGGACTTGGTATTACTCTATCACAGTAAGTTTATGCAACATCTAGGAAAGTTTTAAATGCATTGTTTAGGACCCTATGTAATTTGGCATGTGACGAAGGCAGGTATTGCGCAGTTGGAAACCTTGAATGGAGAAGTCCTCGAAGGAATGCTAAATGAGAGTCGACTAAAAATCTATAAACATTGTCGACAGTCTACGCAGTAATCTGGGTTGTGCCAGAACATGTGTATCATAGTAACTATACTATAGTAGGGAGGTAAAACAACAAAAAAAACATATAAAAAATAGAAAAAGGAAGAAAAAGAAATAAAAAGTAGATATAGAAAAAGAAAAATATTACAAAGTACAAAGGCATAAGAAATTATGAAGAAGAACATGATAGGGATGAAGAAGAATTGGACGAGGGGTAGGGGAATGACCAGAAAAATGGCACAGGAAATACACTAGGACCATCAGCAGGAGAAGCACAATCCACAGTCCCCACAACATGAATAAAATGAAAAGATAAGGGGAAGGAGCCAACATGAGTTGTGCACAGAAGACGAAAGTGCACAAGGTACCCCCAGTCTATAATTTAACCAATGATGACATGGAACAAATGAGATACCAAGTATGGGATTCCACAGAGGAATTCATTGAGGAAGCTACAAGGAAACAAGAAAAACAACACCAGAAGGTGCAGGATCAGTTGGTAGCATTACAACAGCTCTTGGAAGCAATCTGAATAACACCAGAGCACATATCATATGGAGGATTGTCCATAATTACTGTGGATGAAGTAGAGGCTACTAATCTAGTCTTGACCGAGCTAGCAGTTGGGCACAGAATGTTACAAATTGAGATAGACACAATCGAGTTACCAACACTCGAACTACATGAATAGATGAAAGAATTGAACCATATGAACATAGCGGTATCACATATGCCTATACACATATTACAAAGCTTGGAATAAGGAATTTTGCATGAGATTAGGCTCCATGAAGATGAAGCAAACTGGGAAATGACCAAAGTAATGGATGAAAGGGCTCAATTGCAGCAACAATATACAACTGCGTTAGAACAAAAGAGAGAATTCGAAGGAAAAGTGGAAGTAGCAATAAAGGAAAAGAATGAGGCCGGAGAAAAGGCCAGAAAATATTTAAAGGAGAAGGAGGAAGTCGAGAAAATGGTGCAGAAGACACAAGCGACCATCCAAAAGTTGTACAGGGAAATTCCAGAAGTATCGATAGTAGTAGATTCTACTATGGAGGACCAGGTCTTGAGTATTGTCAAAGTCATCAAAGGATTATGTGTGATAATAGAGGACCTACAGTTGCGCAGTACATCGAGAACACCACCGAAGGAATGAGCAAGAAGAGAGAGAACGATGATGACAGTTGTAGCAAACATCAAGAAGTTGGAGGAAGAATGTGCAAAACTCTATGAGGAAAGTGCACAAATTTGGATAGACCTGGTAGAGGATCCATAAATGAAGTTCATGGAATAAAACTTAAGGGAGGTGCAGGAAAAGGCATAGAAAGACTAAAATAGCATAAACACCCTTCCACTGGATGAACGAATAATGACCAATTTGGCATAGAGGGATCCATATGTGGAAGTTGAAAATATGCGAGATCAGTAGAAGATCATTCATGAGCGCTTAGGATCGTTGTAAGAATAAGCACTCAAGGTGAAAGGAGAACTATCAACCACGTAGGGCAAGGTGAAGCAAGCAACACATGAAACAGAAGAAAAGCTTACATCCTTGACTGTGCAAGGTGTCGAAGAAATTGTGGAAACAGAGACATTAATAATGAAGGAAGTTGCGGCAGCTAAGGATGCCTCCTAAAAGCTCATCGAAGCATGGAGGAGCACACAATAAGCCTAAGTGGCTTAGGACGAGCCACAGGTGAGTGTTGGGGATCTATTGGATAGGCAGTATGGAAATAGTATTCATGAAAATATTAAGTATGGGAAATGTGCACAACATAAGAAGAAGAAGAAGGAAGATAAGAGATAAGGTAGACTTGGAACTGCACAGTTGAGGCACATTCAGGACTACAGTGCACAACTGAGGAATAAAGCAGAGGAATAAAGTAGAGAATAAAGCAAGAGAAGAAAGTGGGTGAAAATAAAAGATGACATCCCGACGTGTTAAAGATAGAAAGACGTGCAAAAGAAGAAAGAACAACAGTCAGAGGGCAAAAGCAACATGCAGAAGGAAAAGCAGGAAAAACAAACCTGATCGGCGAGTCAACTTGAGTTATCAAGAGTTTTAATAGGGTTTTTGGGGTGAGTAAAATATGGTTTTAAGCCCTAGAATTCATGTATAAATATGTAATGTGTTGGGAGAATAGGGATTCTTCTGACTAGTTGTTCCTCTCTTTTAGTTCTCTCTTATGTTGTTCGAGAAGACAGTGATAGAATGTTTTGCAGAGTTGATATTGATTTTATGTTTGAATGTTAGAGAGATTTTGCATAGACAGAGAGGTTTGCACTACAAAGCGACTAGGATAGATGAAGGAAAATATAGCATGATGTATTTTTGTAAGCACAGTGCACAAGCATGAGGCAATTGCATAAATAATAATAAATAATCTATTTGTTGTGGACGTAGCCCAAAGTTGGGTAAACCACGTTAACTATTGTGTTTATTTTCTTTTATGTGATGAATATTCTCTTTATGTATGTTAGATTAGATATGTTCCTTACATGATGGTTGCCCAATAGTGATGGATGTTATAGTACTTGGTTAATGTTGAAATATGAAGTATAATGGTAATACATAACTGAATTCACTAAGTGAACTAAGAAGAGAAAATACAAAATAACGCGCACAGAAAAGATACATAAGCAGGACAAGGATGATCACCTATGATCCCCTCACTACTGTAGAAACTCGGTTCCTACAACCTTAATAGATACCTCAGGTGAGACTTCACCTACATGCAGTTGATGCCAAAAGGGACGGTGTATCAAGGGTTTTGTTGTTCAAGATAACTCAAACCCAAGGTCTTACAACCATGTGCACGCCAACATTGACCCTTAACTAACACTTCAACTTTTTGTTTCTTGCCTTCACTTATTTTATTAATTTTTCCACTTTTTCTTTTTATTTTTCCGCTTTTTCTTTTTCTTTTTCTTTTTTGCGACAACCTGTGGCATCGCAGGTGAGACGGTTCAGTGTCATGGTTGCAACGTCCATAGTGGGCTTGGACAGTGAAAGTAGATATGACACGTGTCCACTAGAAACATCGCACAAGCGACAATATTTGTTTCGTTGGTATAACAATGTCATCTGAAATGACGTTTGAGAGGGTCTGATGTTTGTCGTTCTCCCAACAATATAAAGTGGAAATTTCTACAAACACGCAGTCGAAAAATGACCCAAATGTACTAGTGATATCGTGCGACGTGTCCTAGAAAAAGTAGCGTACGAATTAGAATATTATGAGGGGAATGTGTTGGATGAGCCTAGAAATGGGATCTACCTTAAAAGGTATTATGCTTGAGCCCTCAAACTCGAGCGTAACCTTTGTATATTAGTGTATCTTTGTGTATATAGTTATTTTTTCTTTTTTCTTTGTGTCATCGACTTGCTTATTGAGTTTTCCTTGGTTCGCAAATGTCAACAGAATCTTCGGTTTATTTAGGATTTGTGGATGGTGTTAGTCGTCATACACAAAACATGGCTTTCGCCACTTGGGTTATCTATTCACCTGAGGGACAACTGGTGTCTTCAAGTGGAATTTGTTTGGAGCCATCAATGAATAATGTGGTTGAGTACAGCGTTGTTATAGAGCTATTACGTGATGCCATCTCCCATGGTGTTGGGTATTTACAGGTTCGTCTGGACTCCCAGTTAGTTGTATTCCAGTTGAACGACAGTTAGCATTTGAGAGATCCTACTTTACTCTGATGATTCCTATAGGTACGAGTTTTGGAACGATACTTTGATTTTCTTACTTATAATCACATCCCTAGAATTTTTAATCAAGTATCTGAAGCATATGCTAATTACATTTTAGATTGGTATTTGTCATATAACTAAGTAGAAAAAACACATTCATACATTCATCCATTGAAACATATATAAGTAAAGTTGAATACCAATTTTTTTTTATATTTCATCCTTTAAAGTCCAAAAATATGGTGTCATAGTACAAAATGGGGCTCGTGCCCTCAAAATATATATATGGCCAGTACATCACATAACCATCGCATCTATGCATTTGGTTTTGGATGTGTATCATGATAGCACACTACGGTGTTTGCAAGACACCAGAAGAGTCTCACCCACGCACGGGGTACACCCACCACCTGTCTCTACATCACCTTTGCCAAATCCTCTACCTGAACCATAGGAATCATGTGCGCAAACGGGACAGGTTTCCTTGCACATTCTGGAGGACTCTCTCTGCATCCTCTCCTACTATATCAACTCCTTAGCCTGTGTGTCAATGTTGTGGGAATCCCTCTAGTCGTTGCAGACCTATGTCTGTGTAAGAAAACAATTGTTAATACATGATACCATACAAAAATATTTGCGTTTTTATTTTTCCTTTATCAAAATTAAAAAACACAAAAAATGAAATATATAAATAATAATTCTTATCAATCTCTCCAAAGGTGAATCTTGGTGGAAATGGCATGTCTGGGTCCCCTCGGTAGCCAATCCCTACATAGGGATAGTCATCGATCGCTATGACCTGTCGGTGCCACCACTGAAAGAACTCATCATTGTAAGGGGTTGGCACCCTACCACCTCCTAGCCACCTCATCACCTCGGTCCACCATGACATGGTTGGATCATGAAGTCTGTGTGGATTAATATCTACTCTAGGGCTCAAACCTGGAACCCTCTCAAAGAAAAAACTACACGTTATGGATGTGAACCTAAAGTTCCTCATTCACCCTTTGTTTGCAATCCATAAATTGGCTCTTCATGTTGGCCAGTAGTGAGGTACACTAGTCATAAACAGTAGGTCTCAAACACTCCACCACGTAGAACATGAGTGGCCTCGACGCCTAGTGCAATGAGGCTAACCTCAATATCTGTGTGAGTACAAGCACGGTGATCTTTAGGATCGGGTTCTTGATCGCCCTAATAGGGAGTTCGCTCCCTACTTTATTTGTGTATGCAACATAGTGGGTGGCAATGTACTCTTCCCTAGTTCTCCCACCTCCATCCCCTTGTGTCTTGAAATTCACCATCTCTCCTCGACAAGACAATCCTGTGATGAAGTATATGTCATCCACTTCAATTCTCAATGGTTTTCCATCGATATTGAAGGCCTCTGTCTCTAGATACCAACAGTTTATTAGTAACTGGAGCAACCTCACTTGAGGCCTCATTCTTTTAATGACACAAAATTTATAAATCCCACATATTTTCAAAGCTTGTTGGGCCATTGCATCTCTTTCTACTACTTCATCAACTTCTTCTTGCTCCCTTTCTCTCCATTCAATCACCATCTTGCAAAGGAAAATCCATTTTTTTAATTAATCTACTTTAAAAACATGTTTGCGGACTTGTACGTGGGTTATCCTTATTAAATTCATGTATAGGGCTTCATATACGTGGGGCAAGCTTCACTTTGCCCATGTACATGTGGTCGTATACACGACCCGATAAACTGTCACCTACGTATGCCCTAGTTTTTAATTAATAGCCTTCAATAAAAAAAAATGGTGACTAAAATTGAAATTTAAACCATTGAAATTGAAAAGAATGGAATAGGCACTTACTTGGTCCAAACGATTTCTGATTTCTTTGATCGTAGCTCACGCAATCGTCACTTGAATATTGTGGGGAAAATGGCCTCAAAAGCACTATGTGGGTAAAAAACTCAAATGGTATGGTAAATTTTCTTATTTTTACTATTAATAGAAAAATTGTAGCCACTTTCTATAGTTTTGCCCTATTTATTTCTATTTTTGACCTTATGGACTAATAGCACAATGAAAGACCTGGTTTGAAGTGGTTTTGTCTAGGGTTTTTAACGGATTTCCAACGTCATCTCGCCCATTTGTACCTCTGGCAGGTATATTCGATCACTGGCATATAGGATGGGTTCTCACCCCACTTTGCATTTTTGCATCGTCCTCTAACCATGATTCATACAGCCTAGTTACAAACCCATTTTTTAGTGACATGGAACCTTCTCAATGCCACTAGAAGTGTTGTTATTAAGTGGTAGAGCCTTACCAAACATGGGTGCACTAGTTAGAAAACTTTTTTCATTTAGTGTCCATGCAAATGTTACTCCATAGGACCAGGAGTTCCTTATAGTCCCAACATGACTTTGTATTCGAACCCCATTTTCTTACTCAAGATCATTCTGACCATTACCTATGGGACTCCCCCGCTAGTCTTGGTTAAGCTCTTTTTCAACTCCCCAAAAAATGAAAAGATTGTCGAGTGAACTTGTCTCTTTCACACTCATTAAATGGTTTTGAAAGGAAGTCTATTTTGGTATAAGTTTAACCCTTTTATAGACCAAGTAGACTACTTACGAAAAAGGAACACTCTAGTCACCATTGGCTAGAAGAGTTCTCTTGGGTAAACTTTTTCAGGCCTAGGGGACTAACATTTATGAAAAAGGACACTGGTTGAGTTAAGTTGTAATTGCATCCCATTATCTTTCTTGCATTGTTGAACCTATTTACAGATCCCACTTTCTTGTTGTAAGCCTCTCACCTTAGCAATTCTCATCATTATCTAAGC
>JASDQU010103108.1:50693-80876 GCA_032191745.1 Picea mariana
TCTGTCTTTTGCTATGCTCACAGTTTGTGAGAATTTACTCATGTACGCACTTTTTGTCTTATTCCCGAATTAGCTCAAGGAGCAAAGGGAACTGGTCTCCCAAGACATTCACCAGAAGGTTGGCAGCACTGTCAGAGGTCACCAACCTTCTTCGGATTTGTAAATTCCAGATTCTAGCTGGCCAGAATGCCGATTAATGCAACATAACCGCTTTTGTCAAAAAAAAAAAAAAATTCATTGAAATAAATCTTTTGCACATCATTCTCTCTGCATGGTTTTGGAGTCAAGTCATTCAAATCATCAATTCCACCTTTGTACACCCTTTTAAGTATGGAAAGTCATTAATCAACCAACGCACTTAATAAAACTAATTAGACATTTTTATTTTATAGCACATCAGCAATAGTCTAAGGAAAGGGCCTTTGGATTAGGGTTAAGTGAGTAAATTATCAAAGGATACTAAACAAAACTGTAGAACACTAAAGAGTGATTAAATCCAACTGTTGTATATGCATAGTCGAAAACCCCCTCTAACATAGGGGCTAAACACGAGGTTGCGTGTGGAAGAGAAGCGAAGATTACCCTTCCAAATTTTAATCAATCGTAGTGGAAAGAGTGTATATTGGGGGTTTTTCTTGAGTGTCACTAGTTCATTTGGTCTCAGTGCTTCGTGAATCTCGAATCCATTCGAGGTCCTCAAGAGTTTTACTGGTCCACTTGTTTTGAGTCCTCTGGAAGGAGCTTCAGGCTTTTTTATCCTACCCATACGTTTGGTCTCAACTATCAATTGTACCCCCCGAAGGTCTACTGGGAGTTGGTAACCCTAGTACCATTTCCTATGTATCTACATAGGTGATTTTTGGGGGTTTCCCATGGTACCTGGGGCAAAGGTCATATCACACTTTCAGTACCCTTGGAGGGTGTCTGCACGAAGCGAAGGTTGCTTGCACCGAGAAGGGTTGTTACGTGGAGGTCGAGGTAATTGCTTCTCATTTCTTCGTTGATGGCTTGACATCCCATCTTCGAAAGATCCTTTCATCTATTGCTTGCTTGGTTTATTAATTTTATATTTCTTAGGGTTGTGTTCTTTCAAATTTCATAGTTGGCCTTAGGGATCTTTATTTTTATTATATTTTCACAATGGTCGACCAAGGTCACCGAACATCTTGGAGAATGCAAGGGTTAGACCCTGAAGAACATGAATTTCCACACAACCCTTCTAACGAAGGAACTATTAACGAATAAGTTGGTTCTGAAGCCGGGAGTGTATCTCTCGGAATTGACCAACCTGAAGAACCAATCACAACTTTTGTGGAAGGCATTGTCCCTTACACAAATCCTCCTTTGATTGATCCTCTCGGTCCAATGCTTGTTGAATTACTATCCACGATACCTATTGATTCTTTTTCTTCTTACCATTTACCACTCGATACATTCAGTAGTCATGCTGGAAAAATGTCTACTGAATGTATCGNGATACCTATTGATTCTTTTTCTTCTTACCATTTACCACTCGATACATTCAGTAGACATTTTTCCAGCATGACTACTACATCAACTGACTATATAAACAGAGTGGTGGCAACCCCACTTGATGTTGCGATAGCTTCCATGGCACACATCACTGCTATTGCTACTTATCCTTTGGGGGAAACGTCGATGACCCAGGATACCCCATCACAATAGCTTGTGAACCCCACTTCTATTCCCACCTCTCTAGTTCCACATATGCATACACCAAGTGCGTTACTTGGACGTTCTTTTCCCGCCTCTCTAGTTCCACATATGTCACCATGGGAGGTGTCGTTACTGAGGAGCAAGAAATCAACCATGCTCAATATTTAGACTTGGTATATTGTCAGTCTAACACACTCTACTATTTGATTCCTCATGCTCCTCGTTTGTCCAATGATCCTTCGAAACCAGAGAGACATCCTCATCTCCATCCTCCTCACATATTGTCACCAAATTTTCTCCTTCTCATGCACAAACCTATGAGGTGAATACAGTCCAATCTGCTTCATCTCAACAATTTGGAGGCAAGAACAAAGGTAAAGGAAAATCCAAAAAGTCTTCTAACCAGCAAGAGAACACAAAAACTCAAACCGTTGCTAACACAAAATCGATAAGGAAGGAAAAAATTCCCTGCCTAATTTATGTAGAGGACCATTATACTAAATAGTGTCCTCATCGTGAGGAAGTCAAAAAAATTTTGAAAGGTACCTCTCAACCGACAGTGTTAACCGATCCTTTTCCACCTCAGCAGCAACAAATGGTTGCACAAAATCCTTCCCCTCCACAAGGGGGTAACGTAGGTCATCCTCATCATGGGGATGCTCCCTCAAGCGCCGATGTTCTTATGTGCAAGGAGATGATTAGTTTAACGACTAGAGAAAATACTTACGACACTCCTCCATATGGAAATGCCAACGGAAATGGAGGTGCTCAAGAAAAATCCTCTACATCCACTATTCCTCCACCTTTGGGCCCTCTGAAAATACAGAATCCTACTTATGACACAGTGTTGTGCCCACCTAAGAGCACAATTCTAAAATCGATCTTTAATCCAAGTGCCCATGCCTCCCAAAACTACAATATTATTGAATATTTGGCACATACACCTTGTGCTATGTCAACGCTCGAAGTTATACAACATTTCCCAGTCAACATAAAACCTTATTGTCAGCCATCGGAGTTGTGGATCCAAAAACATCAAACATGATCGTGTTTAATCTGAAATATTTTGAATCGAGACTCTCCTACCACCTTGTGTTCTAAATCCATACAATCATTCTTGGGAAGAATATTCATCGTATTGTTTTAGAAGAAGGAGCTTCAACCTGTGTAATGTCTTTATCCTCTTGGAGAGTCATTGGCTCTCTTGAATTAAACCAATCTCCCACCACCGTTAAAGCATTTGATGGACATGGATTAACACCTTATGTACTTTTACCCTCTTTACCCGTGGAATTGGGAGGCAAAACCATTTTTGTTGACGTGGAAGTGGTAGATGCACTCTTGGAATATAATTTGTTGCTTGGTCAAATTTGGTTTTATGCGATGATCGTTGTTGCAATTCCCTCGTCAAGGGAAATTTGTGACTATTGACCAACTCGATTATTGTACACCAGATATATGTAGCAATAATACTAGCAATATCCCTTTCTTGGAACCGTCTAATCTCGAGTATGAGAGCGTGGGTGTAGGTATCCTCAAATATTCCTCACTCATGGGGATTTTTCCCTTGCCTGCCCATAATTGTCCACAAGAAGTTGCCACCATAAACATGATTTCAACTATGGTACAACAATCCTCTGAATCATATGATCCTTGGGTAGTGCCTAGCCAATCTGATTTTGAATCACTAGGTGATACCATGCCACTTAATCTTGTTAAGGCTGTGTATGAAGCAATTCATTCTACCTCTTATTCCTTATATTTTGATGACCATCATCTTGTGGCATCATATCCCTACTCTCTACCTTCCTAGATAGACTTCTCTCTGTCCTCTTTTGATTATCTCACATGGACTTTCTCGTCAGATGAGTCCATTATGAAGATTATGAGCTTAGATGAGTCACCATGGGAAGATTACCATCACTGGTAATCTTTCCTTTCTAATATGGATGTGTTCGAGAACACAATTAAATCGAACGTTTCACCTGATCTTGTCCAAAATACGCATTCCCCCATTTTTACTCATGACACTCTCTCTGAAGGGAATCTAGGGAACATTACATCGACTATTTCTATTGACATATGAATGAAACCCGATATCATGGAAAATATACAACTTGGCCAAAATTGCTCGCTTTATGAAATTAAATCTTACACGACCTTGTTTGAATAATTCCGCGATGTTTTCGCTTGTATTTATGAAGATATGTCAGGTATTGATCCTTCCATAGTCGTTCATGAGATCAAAACCTACCCCAGAGTCAACCATGTCCGAAAAAAACTTTGCCCAGTGCACCCTCGAAACACCGTGACTATTAAAGTATAGGTTGAAAAATTGTTAAAAGTTGGTTTCATTTACCCTGTATCATTCACTAAATGGGTATCAAACATTGTTCCAGACTCAAAGAAACAGGGGATGATCAGAGTTTGTGTTGGTTATAGGGACCTTAACAAGGCTTGTCCTAAAGACAATTACCCTACTCCTTTTATTGACCAAGTTATTGATAACTGTGGTGGAAGCGTCATATTTATGTTCATGGATGGATTTTCTGGCTATAATCATATTGAAATCCTCCCATTTGACCAGCACAAGACAAACTTTATCTGCCCTTAGGGAACATTTTCCTATCACAAATTACCTTTTGGCCTTAAAAATGTTAGAGCCACTTTTCAGCGAGCCATGTTGTATGCCTTTCATGATATTAAGCACATAGTGGATCCTTATCTTGATGACTTTCCTACTCATTCCGCTCATTGAGAGCATCATATTCAACACATCTTAGAGCCATTTGTCTTCTATGTCGACACTATAATATTCACTGGAATCTGCACAAGTGCATTTTTTGCATTGAAACTGAGAGACTTCTGGGATTCATTATTGTTGGTGCACAGTTATAATACCATGGGTTCAAAAATTCAACCAATAAATACCCTTTAGAAACCAGCCCTTTCAGCATCACTTGCATGAAATTGAAGTCTCAACTGAGGCATCTACTGGGGCTGTTGGAACCAATTTTCTGCAGGGATGAGGGGATGTGAGGTTGTCAACATAACCATTAATACTTATTCACCTTGTGCGTATTATCCTTATTTAACATCCTTTTATTAGTCAATAAACTCTATGCGCGACTTCCATTAACTAACAATTCATTACTTTTATCATAACAGTTCTGAGACATTAACCCCCTCCAAGATTCATTCAATACCCTAAACCCTAGTGTGAAAAAACAATATAACATAGATCACGACATAACCAACCCATTGAATCATTCATTATTATTGCGCATCAACCATATGTTAAATAGATATATACTAATCATGCATAAACACAACATCCACGAATAATCACATCAATAAACACATTAGACACCGGATTTTAATGTGGTTCACCCAATCCTTGGGCTATGTCCACAACAACTGGCTTATATATTAGTTTTCATGCAATAATCACCTCAGGCCCGTGCATTGCGCTTCAAAATATACAACATATTGTAATCCCTAAACCTACCTAGCCACTCTCCAGTGCAAGCCTATCTCTGCAAATTCTCAGATATGCTCCTATCCCTAGAAGATCTTCCCCAAAACCTAGAGCATAACTCTCTTCATCACTCATGAGAAACCTAATCTTCCCTGACCCTTTACATATTTATACATAGAAGTAGCAATAAAAACCCTAATGGTTCATAACAATTTATCCCCAAAACCCTAATGGGTCATAACCATTTTTCGAACTATCATTTTTCCTGATTTTGCGCCAAACCACTACTTTTCTTGTTTTTGCACTGCAAAATGCGCCCTTTCCACACGATATGGTCCTTCCTTTTACACTTTCATCTGTTATTGCGCAACTCCCAAAACTTATCTATTCTCATCCAAAATGCATGTCCAACAAACCCCCAACACTAACCTGTGGTTCTTCCTGTGCCACTTAAGCCTTTTCCAAAAATCCCCTTTGTTGTGTTCTTCTCCTTGACCTTTGTTTCATTTAACAAAATTGTTTCTACTAATTCTACAGTGATAAGAATCTGTTGTTTCTCTTTAGCTTGTTCCACTGCTTGTTTATTCATCCCTCAACTGGTCCATCTCATAACATAGTTTCTTATTCTCTTGCAATTCTATCATCTTCTTGGTTGGTGGAAAACTACTAATGGTTTCCTTAATCTTCTGAGCCTTCCCCTGCGCAGTTTGAATCTTTTGTTCAATACTCTATAATTCGGCATCCTCCAACAACTAATTCCAAATTTTTGTGTTTTCTTCATACAACCAAGCACATTATGTGTCCAAAGTCCTAATAGTTTCCATTGTAGTGGTTACTATCTTCGTCCTTTGGTCTCTTTCTTCCGGGTGTGTGCTTGGTGTCATTCGTGTTTCTAACTCGACAATTTTCATTTGGAAGCCCTGAATGGATTTTCTGATCTTCGCTACCTGATATTCCAATGGAGTATCCACCTCCATTGGTACCTCGAGAATCTCTTTGAAAACCTTGCCAAATGCTTGTTTCACATGTTCTTCCTTCTGTGTAGCTGCATCCCTTTCCCATTCAACTCAGTTGTAGTCAATCCACATGCTTGTAATATGAATTGTGGCCTTAGCCAATTCATCAGATGTTTTTGTTGCACACAAGTTCAATTCTTGCACTATGCTATCCTGCAACCCCTGCAACATTTCTCTCGGTATCTGTGATAAGACTACATAAAAGTGACTTAATGTGCACGCTTGCTCTTGCATTTCTGTTGATGGGAACGCAATCACCCATGGTGCCAACTTAACTATTTTGTGCTCCCCCATTACCTCTAATTCATGAGAGACTGTCGATCTTGCTTCTACTGGCCTTTTTGTGCTTGTTGTTGGTCCTTCGGTTGTTTACTGCACAATTTCTATCATGGTTGCTTCCATCAATTGACGCAGTGCAGACATTTTTTCCTGTATCTTTTTGTTCACTCCTTCTTGTTGCTCTACCGTGCATTGAAACACATCGTCGATTATCTCCTTAACTTGCTCCCCAAACCTCTCAAAGTCACCTTTTGTTAGTGTTAGTGGAGTCATTTATTTGTTCTCTTTCTGCTTCTTCCAATGCAGCATTGATTTGTTGTTCTTTGTCTTTGTGTTTGTCCTCTTCTTGCTTGCACATGTTCCTTGGCCTTGTACTTCCTCAATCTCAGGATCTGGTGTTTTCGTTTCTTGTTCGTTTGATGGGACCTTCTAGTTTGTGTCCCATTCCTTCATAATTAGTTCTATGTCCTCCTCTATTATTCGGTACTTTGTATTGACCCATTCCTCTCTCGAATATTTCTTTGCTTGTATGTACATATGACGATGGTCTGCCATGAACCGTGCAATCGACATGTAAGTTTCTACAAGTTGTGGTGAAATTTTTGGTGTATCCTAGATACATTGCCTAATCATTTCCTTATACAGATAGAATTCAATATTGTTGTCGAGTTGTCGTCCCTTGTGCGTTGTGTACTACAAGTTCTGATACTTGGAGGTCAATCACGACTTGCCTCTCATACCCATAAAATGTGCATCCTTTGGTTCTTTCCATCCTGTTAATGCGATCATAAGTAATAACTAGGAAAAGTGGAATTACATTCCTTTGTCCTATGCTTCCATGCAATGTATCAGGGACTGGTTGAGTAAAAACGACGCCCAACTCATCGCTACCCTTTTTATACATTTCTCGGTTACAACTATCACGCATGTGGGCACTTAGTCTTTCCTGCACTTTCTCAGTAATTTGCACGCCAACGCTTGCGTCACAAATCGTACCATCGTGTCACATATACTTAGCACATCTAAACGGCACACACCTCTAACTGTGTGGAATTTCTCCTTCATGGCCTTTGACAATACCTTATCATTCTTTCTATCCGTGAACAACAATGTAGGATCTTTCCCCTATGACGGTAATCCTATGATTCACACAATTAGATATGTGTCTTTAGAAATCATCATGTCTAACCACAAGTAGACATCGTGCACACAAGTTAATAACATCTTTACACATGTGTTAATCTCTTGGCTCCTGCCAAAGTGTGGGATGTCAAATAGATTCAATAGGTTAACTCGTTCCAACCCTCTAACCTATACCTTCAGCTCAACTACAGACAGGTACGTATTTGCATCGATTTTCATCTCCAAGTAGGTGTTTGGCGCAAGTTCGAGGATCTTTGTTGTATCTATGATGTTGTGGTACGTGTATTTGAGTTGTGACACCTTGCCTAGCATATCCTCGTCAATGATTACCCAAGCTGGGATTTCTGACGTCACCAATTCGTACTTGGAATTCTTCTTTAACTTAACTAGTTTGGCATCGTCCTTCCTCGGTGGAATGTAATCCCTTTGAAACCTCGGCTCCGACAAGGATGCTCCCAGAGTATCCTCAACTTCTAGTAGTGTTATTGCTTCTCTAGTGTGTGTTTTCTTCTGTTCCGATGTTTCTACCTTTGATGGTGCCATCTCTACAATATTTTTACCTGTGACAACTCCTTCGGCTCTGTGGTGTTTCTCAAGGCTCTGCAACATTGTTCTCAGCTCTTTCTACTCACTGCAAACTCCAAATAAAAATAATCATTGGCTCATTGACCCTTCAATGGATTTTGTTCCCCTTCAACAGCTGTCCATTTACCTCTGCGCCTAAATTAACTATATAATTCACTAGTGTTGTGCAATCAATAACTGCTTAATCGTTGCATTAATTCCAAATTCTTTGCCTCATTTTTGCCTCAATCTACCAGTCTGTCATGATCTTCGCGGACACTTTCCATTTATGACTATGTGTCTCCATGATGTCTCATCATTACTGCTTTTTAATCGTCATTTCCGCTCTTTAATGCCTTTAATTGTCTTTCTAATTCTTCTTCTACGCAGTTCTTCAGCTTATTCGTTCATTCGTTGCACAATCTTTTCTTTTGTGCACAATTCACTTCCTCGGTGCGATATTTTATCAATGCATATCTCACTTCCTCTACACACTTACTCTTGTTGTATATGTATCTTTCTTCCTTTTCATTCTCATTCGCGGCTTTCTCCTGTTTATTTCTTTCTCTAAACTATCTTAGCTTTTTTACTGTTGGACAGGCAGTATGGAAATAATATTCATGGAAATATTAAGTATGGGAGATGTGCATAGTACAAGAAGAATAAGAAGGAAGACAAGGTAGACTTGGAAGTGCACAGTTGACGCATATTCAGGAGTACAATGTGCAGCTGAGAAATAAATCATAGGAATAAAACAGAGGAATAAAGCAAGAGAATAAAGTGGGCGAAAAGGAAGGATGACAACCTAACATGCTAAATATAGAAGGACAGACAAAATCAATAAGAACAACAGTCAAAGCACAAAAGCAACATGCAGAAGGAAAAGCAGGAAAAGCAAGACTGATCAACGAGTCAACTTGAGTTATCATGAGTTCTAATAGGGGTTTTGGGGTGAGTAAAGTAGAATTTTAAGCCCTAGAATTCATGTATAAATATGTAATGGGTTGGGAGAGTAAGGGTTCTTCTGACTAGTTGTTCCTCTTTTTAAGTTCTCTCTTGTGTTGTTTGAGAAGAGAGTGATAGAATGCTCTGCAGAGTTACTATTGTGTCTATGTATGAATGTTAGGGAGATGTTGTAGAGAGAGAGAGAGAGAGAGAGCTTGCACTACAAAGCGGCTAGGCTAGATGAAGGAAAATATAACATGATGTATCTTTGTAAGCCCAGTGTGAAAGCCTGAGGAAATTACATAAAGAATAATAAATAAGACAACCATTGTGGACGTAGCCCAAAGTTGGGTGAACCACATTAAATATTGTATTTATTGTCGTTTATGTGATGAATATTCTCTTTATCCATGTTAGATTAGATTTGTTCCTTACATGATGGTTGCAAAATAGTGATGGATGTTACAATACTTGGTTTGTGTTGCAATCTGAAGTATAATGGTAATACATAACTAAATTCACTAAGTAACCTAAGAATAACAAATAAAGAATAACGCACACATAACATATACATAAACATGACAAAGTTGATCCCCTTTGATTCCCTCACTACTGCAGAAACTTTGTTCCTACAGCCCCAATAGATACCTCGGGTGAGTCTTGACCTACATGCAAGTGATGTCGAAAGGGTCGTTGTCTGAAGAGTTTTGTTGGTCAAAATAACTCGAACCCAGGGTCTTACAATTGTGTGCATGCCAACAAATGGTTATGTTGTCGGGACCCAGAATCTATAATTGAGGGAATTTTTTGGAGGCTAACTAAGAAAGAGATCTCATAATGGTTAGAAGGGAAGGAATGAGAGTTTTCTCGAAAAGAGAATAGAAAACCTTCGATAAGTGACGAGCAATGGATGCAAAGGTATGTATACACAAAGATGCATGAAATTTTCTTTGGTGAATTTTCTATTATTTTGACTAAGTGGGTAGAAAGACTAGTGGAGAATACCGGAAGGTACCAAACCACAACGTTGAGGAATTGGACTCCTGAGTTGGTAAGACAAGTTAATTTTGTAAGTAATCAAACTTCTCGCGTAGTTGATTTCTGGTTGGATAGTATATTAGGAGGATATATCACATAATTTGCAGTATATTGTACCCAGTCATACAGTGTTGCAGAAAGGGATTTATTCACAGGTCCACTCGAAAGGTTCATGAAATCATTGGGTACGTGGATAAAGATGTTTTTGTGTGACAAGTGTGTGATGACGATGGAGTCTGACTGCTAAGGGGCTTCACGCACATAGGGGAACCAGGGGATGATAAGAGGATAGTATGAGGACAAGAGAGAATGAACGAAGAAATGAAGAAGGAAGGGAGGTAATGAGGATGCAAAGAACCAAAGAATTTGTATCAGAGGAAGAACACAAGTTTGGAGTATTGCACAGTGGAAGGAGGTATAAGAGGCGAAAGACTAGGGGTGAGAAAGGAGAGCTGCGCAGTGAGCTAGAGTGGAGAGGACCTTTCATAATAGTCCAAATCATGGAGATAACAAACATAAAAGGAGAGGAAGAGGAGTTCTAGTCCGGTCCTATAATAGAATAGACATTTATTCCTACTAAGACTAGATCTTGTGTTGAATCCACGACCCCATGTGCGTCACCACAATCAGAAATAACAGTTGAAGACTTATCAAAAGCACTTATAGTTAGCAAAGGAGGACAAATTAGTAAAAATTAAAGCAGTGGAAGTAGTGTGCAAAGTTAGCGTCAACCAACATCACCAAGAGGAGGTACTACACAAAGAAACATGGTAGGGGTAGACAACACCCTCAGACTGCTTGAGTTCTAGGGAGTTGGATCAGAGGACCCAGAACAACATATATTTGTCTGTGAGACAATTTGGGCTGCAAAGAATGTCTAGGATGAGACCATGCAGATTGCGTAGTTAGCAACAACATTTAGAGGTCATGCATTAGTTTGGTATATGAAGTTGCAGAGTACCACACCTATAGGACAAGCCAGAACTTTGGTGTAGATAAGACAAGCATTGTTGAAATAATTCAAGAAGCCAAAATCCAAGTTGTAGTACATTACATAGTTGAAGGAAATTAAACAGGTGTAGACTGAATCAGTCTAGGATTATGAACAAATCTTTAAGGATCTGATGGGTAGAATGACATTTCAAATCCCTAATAAACAACATCAAGAATGGTTTATTGCAGGACTTCTACCACACATTCACAGGTTGTTAATTCAACAAAAGGTTGTGTCGCAACCTGAAGCTTTGGAGATTGCAATGAAGTTGGAAGCATCCCATGTAGGAGACAATGGAGCGATGGCGCAAGTCCAGACATAGTTATCTATGCTAACTATTCAACTGGCATAACTCACAAAAGGGAAGGAGAAATGAGAACAAGTTTGTTGTACCAAGTGTAGGACCGAAGGACACCACAAGGACGAATGCCCTGCATTCGTGCAGTATTTGACGACTGGAGCACCGAATCCATTAATAGGAGGGGTATATTGTGAGATATGTAATAAATGGGGACACCATTCGACTGAATTTCCATTACTTCAAAAGTATCAGAGAACACCAAGGAACTTATTTTGCAATTTTTGCAAGTTGGTCGGACATGAAGAGAAGGATTTCCGCGCATTCAATTTGATGGAGTGCACTTCATATATGTACAAGATTCAGGGGGAGAATTTTGCGATAGAATTAGGTGGTCCAGAATACAATAACCAGTGAGGATTCAATCCAAGAAATAGAGGAAATTTTGGCAGAGGTTGAGGCAGAGTAGGAAGAGGACCGATAATATGGTACAATTGCAATCAATCGGGACACTTATCTTGCTACTGCCTGAATCCGTGTACAACATGCACATACTATAGAGCAGTAGACCATGCAAAAAAATATTGTTCTCAACTACTTGTGAAATGGAAAGCAAGAGGGAATCAAAAACAAAATCCAAATTAGAATGTGCAGAAAATATCAACGAAGCAGTGTAATGAAGGGCCAAGAATAACAGTTGTTACGCGCATAGGAGATAGGACAGGGGTTGATGCAACGAATGGAGGGAAGCAAGTTGATCAATGGGTAAGGAAGCCAATAGTACCTATGCCAACCTTTGATACTCAGCAAAAAAGGAGACAACAGAGTGCAAGAAAGGAGGTACTTAGGCATGATTGGGGAGCATCAACATCAGATATGCCACATGCCAATGATTGTGTTGTGCCAGAGAATCCAACTGGGAAGGTAAGTGCTCTACAAGAATTATTGAGAAGTTGTGTAGAGATAATGAAAGATTAAACTGCATTGAATGCACTATATGAAATGGTTGATCATTGCATGCAAGGAAGGGAAACTCCCATCGCACAGAGGGTGGTGAATCAGGTATTACGTAGAAAAAGGACCAACGGAGAATTCAGATTCAGTGCGCAAATTGGGGAATATGATGTCGGTAATGTTATCTTGGAATTAGGTTCAGATGTGAATGTGTTACCTAAGTAGACCTAGGAGATGATAGTAAAACCCAAGCTGGTATTTTCTCTTGTTCAGTTAAGGCTCTCAAATCAACACAAGATAGTATTGATTGGTTGATTGACAGGAGTACCTGTGAACATAGTTGGGGTATGTAGTGTGGCATATTTTGAAGAAATTGAGATCATGGATGATAGTCAACCATACCTAGCATTGATGGGACTTGAATGGGCCTTTGATAATAATGCAATCATTGATCTGAAGAGGAGGGAAATGATATTTTATGTCGGAGATTTGAAAGTTACTACACCATTGGACCCAACAAAAGGAAAGAGATACATAGAGCCAGTGAGAGGAAACAACATTGACAACTTGTATAACATGAATGCACGAATGGATGATTATGTTAACGTATGGTGTGCTAATTTGGAGAAGTATCAGTTCGTGTGCATCAGATTCAAAGGAAGGTCTAGAGCATTGGTAGTAGAGGATGCATGAAGTATGAACGAGACGATGTGCACACATAACCTGATCATTGCGCTGGATTGGAAAAGAGTTATGTGATCCACCCAGGTATGATGGATTGAATGATATAAGATTTTTTGTAAAGGAATTTGAGTTGTAGGTACCCAAACAATAAAATCTATTGACACTAGATGTTGTACTAAAAGTGACTCTAGGCAGATGGTGGTCTTCACACAAACAGGGAATGAAATACTAGTCACATTGTAGAAGACTAATGCAAGTGATATTTGGTACCAAGGTAGAAGATATTGCACAAAAATATATAGGGGAGAGTGAACCAACAGGTCACATAGAGCAGTGCAGAACCTTATGGAGTTCAGTACCAGAGACAGAATGGACACATAGATTTATACATACACTGGATACAATTCCAAGGAACTAGTATTTGGAATTGGAAATGCCCAGAGAAAAAACAAACTGGGACGAGTTGACTCAGAGGTTCACGGTCACATTCACTTTTGAACACGAATCCCCATTAATGGATGCAACGTTACAGGATATTTGAACCAAGTTCTTCTAAGAAGAAGGGTCGATGAAGGTGGTACTAGTCTACAAGGCACACAAAGTTGATGTGATTGTCCATGGATTATTGGAGTGTTACAATGTTTCTAAGGAAGAACACGATGAATAAGATCCCAGGAATGTATAAGTGCTTGATGTTAAGTTTTAATGTTGTTATTAAATTATTTCCAATTTGCTAGAGCAACAACATAAAGAGGATCATTGAATAAACACAATGACAAGCTACACCTCATTTTATCCTGGGAAACCCTCTTGGAGGAGAAAACCCAACAAAAACTTCCTCAATAATAGATTGCCAATACAATGTCAAGACTAAGACCAAAACACCAAAGATAATCCAAGATTGAGCATGTGCCTCTCTTCTCCTTCCTCCTGCAATTGCAACTGCCTTCAAAAGATGCGCACTAGATGAGTGACTGAGTGAGTGTACAAGTGAGGCGCCATCCTCACTTATAAATACTAGTTGAGGAGGCGCTAGGATTATGTCTCTTCATCAAGTAGGGACGACTTCTTCCAATAGTGGTTAAAACCGCTTTATTAAACCCTAGGGGGTGACTTTACAAATATCACCATATAATTATGGTTTGTCCAATCCATAAAAGGGGATTTGGTCTTATACAAGACCCGACATTATCAATCCACAAAAGGGGATTTGATCTATAAAATAATAACTCAATTATAATTAGAATATTCTTCGAAATTACAATATTTCAACACTCCCCCTTAACAAGAAGGGTATTCTTCTAACATAACCCAATACAACATCATCAGGAGAGAGAGAGAGAGGCCAGCATCATCATCGGCATCTGGAACACTGACTGACACGTCTACAAATCATCAGAAGTTTTTCTGATCATCAATATCATCATCGTTCACAGCATGGAGCTGGAGTAGCATCATCATCAGTAGCAACAACATGAAGCTGAAACATCAACATCAATAGCATAGAGCTAGTACAACATCATCATCATCAGCAAGAGGTTGACACAACATCATCTATAGCATGAGGTTGATACAACATCATCAAAAACACGAGGTTGAGACAACAACAATAACACGAGGTTGATACAACATCATCAACAACATGAGTCTGATACAACATCATCATCAACAACAGCACGAGGCTGACACAACATCATCATCAACAACAACATGAGGTTGACACAACATCATCATATGGCAACAAAATGAAGCAGGTGCAACAACAATATTTTGTGGTACTCTGACAGACCATCCTTACCGGACCTTCGAAATCTGCCCAGGAATCAAAAGATTCCCTAGGATATAAAATATTAACGAAGCTACCACGTGGTACTCTAATAGATCGTCCTTACCGGACTTTCGGGATCTGCCCAGGAATCAAAATATTCTCTAGGATATAAAATCCTAACAGAGCTACCACTATTGACCAAACCTAGCATATACATTCACAGGTACTCTGACAGGCCGTCCTTACCGGACCTTCAGGATCTACCCAATGATGATCAATTCCCTAGGATATAAAATCCTAACGGAGTTACCCATTGTTGGTTCGGATACTATAGTATCATCAACATCACTCCCCCTTTCGAGGGAGGTCCTTTCGAACAATACCAAGCTTGTCTCATAAGTACTCAAACTTGACACGAGACAACAACTTGGTCAACACATCTGCAACCTGCTCATTTGTGCCAACATATTGGAGCTTTATAGCTACCCTTTGTACCATACCATTAATGTAGTGATAATGGATATCTATGTGCTTCAACTTATCATGGAACAATGGGTTCTCTTTCATCTTTATACAACTATGGTTATCACATAGAATCACGGTGGCTTCCATCTCCATATCGAATAGACATGTCAACAACTTCCGAAGCCATATGGATTCACAACTGGTAGAACACGTTGCAATATATTATTCTCATGTCGTGCTGAGAGAAATATTGGATTGCTTCCTGCTTTTCCATGAATTCATGGTTGACCCCAGACTGAAACAGCATCCTAAATTGATATTTCTATCAAAAGCACTTCCAGCCCAATCTCAATCAATATAAACATACAGTCTGAAGTCATGATCTCCAGTATAATAGAGACCATAATCTAATGTTCCCTTAAGGTATCTCATCACATGCTTTGCAGCTACAAGGTGAAAATGTTAGGGCTCTACCAGATACTGACTCAAGGTGTTCATAGAAAATCATATATCTGGCCTGGTATTCGTCAGATACATCAACGATCCAATCATATGTTTGTACAGAGTATTATCAAGTAACTCTGACTAAGTATCAGCCAGGAGATTCAAATTTGTTTACATGGGTGTGTTCATGGATTTACATTCCAACATGTCAAGTCTACTCTTCAGTATTTCAACTGCATACTTCCCTTGGTTAAGGAATATATTCTCTGGGATATTCCAAACTACAAGACCTAAGAAATAATGCATCAAGCCTAGGTATTTCATCTCAAAAACTGCAGCAAGCTTCTTCTTACAATCTGTGATGATTTTTTCTTCTCCTGTTAAGAATAAGTCACCCACATACAATAGAAATATAATTGGTTCATCATTCATAGCCTTGAAGTAAAGGTTAGAGTCATATTTACTCTTGGTAAATCCCAATCTCGTCAGGAAACTATCAATTCGGCCATACCAAGCTCTAGGAGCTTGCTTCAACCTGTACAGAGCTTTCTTCAACCTGCATACATGAGTCTTTCTATTTTCAACTTCAAACCCTTGTGGTTGTTCTATATACACTTATTCTTCAATAAAACCATTTAAGAAGGTTGTTTTCACATCCATCTGGTGTAACTTCCACTTCATTTTGGTTGCAAGAGCTATGATGGTTCTAATAGAAGTGTGTCTGGCTACAGAGGAAAAAATCTCTTCATAATCAATACCTTCCTTTTGAGAAAAAACACGAGCCACAAATCTTTCTTTGTGTTTCTCAATACTTCCGTCAACTGCATGTTTTATCTTATATATCCACTTGGAAGATACCACATCTTTGTTCTTTGGTATGGAAACTATTTCCCATACATCATTCTTTATAATAGACTGGTAGCATCCACCCATTTTTTCTTCTGAATCGTTTCTTCAAAGCAAGTGAGTTCATTTTCTATGAGATCACACATCAAATCCATATAGTTGGAGAATGGCTTAGGTTTCTTGCTTTGTCTCATGGTTTCTTCTGGGGCACCATACTTCTCTCCATCTTGAATAATTTCTTTCACCCAAGTTGGCTTTCTCTTGTGAGAGATTGTCATACAGGAAGGTTATTGATATTCTATCATACCATGATCCTATGGAATCTCATCATCAGGGTTAACTGTAAATTCCTTCACGGTTTCTGCAACTATGGGAGCTACAGGTTCTTCTTCATATACTTATTCAATATGACATTTCCTTGATCTCTTGAGTGTTTCATCTTCATCAAAGGTTACATCTTTGTTTATCTCAATATGAAGGTAACCTGTTATGTAAATTCTGAAGGCCTTGGAGACCTCATAGTATCCAACAAATATTCCCTTATTTCCCGAGGGATCCAACTTAGTTCTCTTTTCTTTTGGAATGTGTACAAATACTGGACAACCAAATATTTTGAGATGGCTTAGTTCTGGCTTCTTTCCGGTGAACATTTCTTCAGGGATTTTGAATTCAAGTGTACTATGGGATAATTTGTTTTGGACATAAATTGTTGTTCTTGCTACTTCACCCCATAAGTGCATTGGAAGATCTTGATCATGAATCATAGTCTTCATTTCTTCCATAATTATTCTATTCTTTCTTTCTACTACACCATTTTGTTGAGGATTATAGGGAGTGGTGAGCTCCCTCTTAATCTTGACATCTCTGCAAAAGATTCCAAATTCATTTTAAGTGTACTCTCCTCCATTCTCTGACCTAAATTTGATTTTCCTTTCGGAGAGGTTTTCTACCAAGGCTTTGAATTCCTTGAACTTTCCGAGTACTTCATCTTTTGACTTCAAGAAATAAACCCAAGTCTTACGAGAGTAATATCAATAAAATATACATAGTATACACACCCACTTAGAGAGGTTGATGGCATTGGACCGCATACATCTGAGTGGATGAGATCCAAGATTCCTTCTACTTTATTGTCGCTCTTTGGAAATGATTCTTTATGTTCTTTCCTTGTGCACATCCCTTGCATACACCTTCATGATCAATCTTAAATTCTGGTAAACCTGTGACTACCTTGCTTACATTTGGTAAGGCTTTGTAGTTGATGTGAGCTAGTATTATATGCCAAAGTTCACAAGGATTATTAGTAGAGTGAGTTAAGGCTACATCTGAGTGACCTTTTAACTTGTACAAACCTCCTTCTTTTGTTCCAATAACAATCACATCTTCTATAGTGCCACATAATAACTTCACCATCTATGAATGCAACCCTGAAAAAATTCTTATCTAGGGCTGAGATAGAAAGTAAGTTCTTTGTCAAACCTGGTACATAGAGTACTTCCTTCATTCGCATCGGAGTTCCTGAATCCAGTTTGTAAGTGGATTCTCCAATTCCTTTGATAGGGTACTGATAGTCATATCCAAGTGAAACTTTCTGGGGGAAGTCCTTTTCTGTAAGGCTAGAGAGAATGTCTTTTTGACCTATCATGTGCTTAGAAGCACCACTATCTATGAGCCAAGTATCCTCTCCAGGTTTCACAGATCTTGAGAAGGAGGAAAACAAAACATAATCTTCAATTTTTTCTTTGGTCAACTTCTTGGGTGGCTCATCATCTTCAACTACATGGGCATGATGTCTTTTGTTATTTATCTTCTTGTATTCTTCCTTTCTAGTAGGACAGTTCTTAGCATTGTGTCCCATCTTATCAGAATGATAGCATTGATAAGAGGAGAAGTATTTTTCCCTTCTTTGACCCTTATGATATTTTTGGAATCTCCTTGGAGGGTGAGATTATTTATTGAAATGGGTGAATCTCTTTGGAGAGTGAGATTCTTTGTGAGGGTGGGTCTCCTTTTGGAAATGATGCCTTTTCTTTCCTCCTTTAGCATGACCAGCTAGGGATTGATCTTCATGGCTTCTCGATTGGTAAATCTTGCTTCTTCTTGAACACATTTTCTTTTATGAATTTTCCAAGGTCATTCTCTTCAAGAATGAGTCAAATTTTGTACTTCCAGACATGGAAAATTTTCACACCTTCTAATTTGTCAACAAGCTTAGTGCTTGTAGACATCTTGACTTGGAGCTAGGAAAATGACTAGAAAATGAAAGTTCTTAGAAACTGAATCTAAACTTACTAGGAGGTGTGTTGGGATGATACGAGTTGGTTGGAGCTGATTGTTTCAGAAAAATCCAATTTTTTCCCCCTAAAACTTTTCCTGCGCACTTTTGGACTGGTACTTCTGGTACTCGTTTTGGTTTCCTAGTTTTCTGGTACTATTCAAAACTAGGGTTTGACTTTTCGGAGAATCTGGCCACTAAAAAGGTGCGCTCAAGCTACCAAAGGATGCACTAGAGTAGGGTGCACTTCCCTAGATGGATTTTGGTCAAAAATTCCTCTTCTGTAAAAATCCCTAATTTCCTTATATGGCAACAATGACGTTTTTATATGCCCAGTGAAAGGTGCTCTATTCAGTCAAGCTTTGATACCATGTTAAGTTTTAATGATGTTATTAGATTATTTCCAATTTTCTAGAGCAACAACATAAAGAGGATCATTGAAAGAAACACAATCACAAGGTACCTAACATGTTATCCTAAGAAACCCTCATAGGGGAGAAAACCCAACAAAAACTTCATCAATAATAGATTGCCAATACAATTCCAAGACTAAGACAAAAACACCAAAGATAATCCAAGACTGAGCATGTGCCTCTCTTCTCCTTCCTCCTGCAATTGCAACTGCCTTCAAAATATGCGCATTGGATGAGTGACTGAGTGAGTGTACAAGTGAGGCGCCATCCTAACTTACAAATACTAGTTGAGGAGATGCTAGGGTTATTTCTCTTCATCAAGTAGGGCCAACTTCTTCCAATTGTGGTTAATGTTGGAAGATTGGTTGTTGTCATTTATGTCAACCCTAGTCATTGGTTTTGGACCGCAAGATTGATGAAGGTATTTGGACATGAAGGACAGTGCACATGCAAAAACAACACCCATGGATGGATAGTATACATCATGTTGTTTCCAGTGGTAGGTGGCACGTCACGTGGATCCTCATGGTTGAGGAGAAATGATTTTTTGAAGATGACAAAGTGAATTGAAGAAGGAAGTACAGGTCGGCCCTGAAGATAATTAAAAAAAAAGAATTACAAAATAAGAAGGTGTTAGGTCGGCTCTAATGTTAAAAGGAAGTGACATAAAGGGTATAAATACATATCATTATACATTCATTGTACACACACAAGTCGAATTTCAGAGAAAATCTGAAGTAAAGAAGGTCGGATTTCAAGGGAGGATGAATTCTTTTGGTGATGTGTTCTAAGGTATGTTATTTACAGGTCATCTTACCATTTTCGCTATAATTTCTTTTCTAGAACCATTAATACGGTGAAATTGATATGGTATTGAGAAGACATATTTAGGTACCTATGCTAAAAATTTCAGCTCTTTATTCTCTATAATTTTGGAGATACGCTCTATGGAAGATAGGGTTTGTTACTAGTCCTGAAGCTAGTCATAAACAGGTGTTCCGGGTAAAACAATCATAAATTCTTCATAGAGAATCCAAATCAAGTGAGACCAGTTTCATTGGAAATAGTATAGGCTTTATATTCTTGTGTGCGAATTTCAGAATTTGATGTTAAATATTGAGCGCGGGGCATTCTGTACAAGTTCTCTCTCTTGAATAAACCATAATTGAATAAGGTCTACCATTCTCTCTATAACTTCTTTTTGGGGAGGATTCAAGGAGTGAAACTTGGAGGAGTTTATGAGAATACATTGAGTAATATTATCTATAGGATCATAGTATTCCAAGAATTAAAGAATTGCAGAAGTTGAAGAAGTCTCGAGAAGCATTATCAGGTTCTATGTGATGGTTGGTTGATGGTGATGATTTAATGTAAAGTTTTATTATCTCTCATATATTCTTGGGTGGAAGGAAGGGGCAAGGATGGAGAGGTCAACCCTCTCTTGATATTGGAGGATTGTATCTAGCTTTTGGATATTTATACCTCCCTTTATATTTGGAAGGTGTAGCTACCTTTGGAAGTCATTACTTCCCTTGAACAATAACTATTGATTATTTATCATATATTGTGCATGGTGTATTGTGGTGTATTGGTGTAACTCTTATCCTATTGCTCATTTCTCATTGGATATAATTGAATGGTTTAAGTATAAGTTGAAAAAAAAAATATTTGTACTTGATATCGATTCACCCCCCTCTCAATATCAACAGTTAAAACCACTTAATTAAACCTTAGGGGGCGACTTTACAAATATCACCATATAATTATGGTTTGACCAATCCACAAAAGGGGATTTGGTCTTATACAAGACCCGACAGGATCCATCCACAAAAGGGGATTTGATCTATAAAATAATAATTCAATTATAATTAGAATATTCTTCGAAGTTACAATATTTCAACATCTGAAGTTGAAGTTGAATGGGAAGTAGAAGAGACAGAGCTTGAGTTCGCTACGTATACAACCAATAAAGACATGGAAGGCAAACATTGGGAGAATCCAAAATTTGCGCATATAGAAGATTATTGGAGTGATGAGATGATAGAGAAGATTGCATATTTATTGCGTGAACATCAAGGCTTATTTCCGATTACATTTTTCAAAGATGAAGGGGATAGATGGGGACTTAGGTGAGATGAATATTCCTTTGAAACCAGGTGATAATCTAGTGAGACAGACCATACAAGTTAGATCCTAAATATAAGAAAAAGGTGAAAGCTGAAATAGATAGGATGTTTAATGTAGGAATCATTGAACTGGTGGAAGAATCAGAGTGGATCAGCCCAATGGTAGTGAAAGACAAGAAGACAGGAGGAACCATGATTTGTGTGGCTCTGAGGAAGTTGAATGATCCATACTTATATGATCCATTTTCAACACTATTTACGGATGAGGTACTGGAGAATGTAGGAGGCCAAGAGACTTAATATTTCACAGATGGATTCTCAGGGTACCATCAGATAAATATTGCACAAAAATACCAGTACAAGACTACTTTCGCACCAGAGTGGGGAAGTTATCAATATATAGTAATGCCCTTTGGACTGAAGAATGCCCCTGCAGGTTTTTCAAGAGTTGTGGTTGTCGCATTCAAGGAATTTATTCATAAGTTCCTTGAAGTATATTTATACAATTGGAATGTGTTTAGTCCACTAAAGGATCACATAGAAGTACTTAGGATAATGTTGGATAGGTGTAGACAGTGTCAGATTTCGTTGAATTTGAAGAAGTGTATTTTTTGCGCACTGTTTGGAATTTTGTTGGGACGTGTGGTCTACAAGCAGGGATTACTAGTGGATCCGACCAATATTGCAGTGATTATGAATTTGGAACCACCTACATTAGTGAGACAATTGAGGGAAACTATGGGTCACACACGATATTACAAGAAGTTTATCAAGGGCTATGCGTAGATCACAACACCTATAGAAAAGTTGTTGAAAAAGGAAGTGAAGTTTCAGTGGAACGAGGACTGTCATAGGGGTTTGGACACCTTAAAGAAAAAACTGGTGACCGTGCCGATTTTGATCTTTCCAGATTGGAACAAGGAGTTACATGTTCATGTAGATGCATCGTCCATAGCATTGGGTGCAGAACTTTCTCAACTAGGGGAGGGAGACATAGATCACCCAATTCCTTTTGCAAGTAGGAAGTTGTCCATAGTAGAGAAGAATTATACTACCATAGAATGAGAAGGATTGGAAATGTTATATATGATACAGAAGTTCAGACACTATTTATTGGGATCTCACTTTAAGATGTATACATACCATTCTGCACTAAAATATTTAGTGAACAAACTAGTGTTGGGGGGGGGAGATTATGTAGGTGGTTATTGTTGTTTCAGGAATACGATTTTGAGGTTGTGGTGAAACCAGGAAAGTTGAATGTAGGACCAGATCATTTATCACACATAATTTCAAGAGAAGATGCAGGAAAATTAGATGAAAACTTACGAGATACATAACTATTTGTAGTCAAATTGGTGGATGATTACTTCTCGAACATCGTGTAGTTTCTAAGTATAGTAATGACCCCAACAGATAGGATAATTGCAAAGAAGAAACAATTAGTAGTGAAAGCAGCAGATTATCAGTGCATTACAGGAAATTTATATAAGTTAGGTGCAAATGGAATATTGAGTGATGTGTACTAGAACATGAAAGACCGATGGTACTCGCATAAGTGCAAGAAGGGATTGCAAGACATTATGCAGGAAAAGTGACTGGGAAAAAGATTTTGTGTGCAGAGCTTTGGTGGCCCACACTTCATAAAGATGTTAAGGAATATTGTTAGTCATGTGATGTATTTCAAAGAGTGGGAAATCCATCCAGGATGGATGAAATTCCTTTAAATACACATGTTACCTTGCAATAATTTGATAAATGGGCATAGACTTTGTAGGGCCAATCAACCCACAAGAAAGAAGACCAGGGGCAAGGTAAATAATCACTACAACGAAGTATTTGAAAATATGGGTAGATGCAACTCCAATCCTAGAGTACACCGAGGAGACTATTGCGCAATTTCTATTTGAGAATGTAGTCACATGATTTGGATGTTCGCGCATATTACTTGGTGATCAAGGAACACACTACCTCAATAAAAAAATTGCAGCATTGACTGAGGAATTTTAAATTATTTATCAGAAGAGTACCCCATATCATCCTCGGGCCAATGGGACAGTGGAAGCTTTCAATAAAATCTTGGAGAATGCTCTGACAAAGATCTGCAACGTCCTGGGAGAGATGATTGGGACTTAAGAGTACCTGCAGTGTTATGGGCCTACAGGACTACAAGTAAGAATTTAACAATGCAGACACCTTTCAAGTTGTTCTATGGGAAAGAAGCAGTGATGCCAATGGAATTTATTCTACCTAGCTTGTGTGTTGTAGCGATAATTGATCTTTTGGACTCGGGTGGAGTAGAGGAGATATTATCACAGTTGGTACAACTTGAGGAAGATTGATTTGTTGCAAGTTTCCATCGGAAAGTTTAGAAGGAAAGAGAAAATGCATGGCATGATCGACACATCAAACAAAAAGAAAATTCAAGCAGGGGACTTAGTATTACTCTATGACAGTAATTTTATGCAACATCTAGGAAAGTTTTGAATGCATTGTTTAGGAACCTATGTAATTTGGCATGTGACAGAGGCAGGTATTGCGCAGTTGGAAACCTTGAATGGAGAAGTCCTCGGAGGAATGGTAAATGAGAGTCGACTGAAAATATATAAACATTGTCGACAGTCTGTGCAGTAATCTGGGTTGTGCTAGAACATGTGTATCATAGTAACTGTACTATAGTAGGGAGGTAAAAAAACAAAAAAAAACATATAAAAAATAGAAAAAGGAAGAAAAACAAATAAAAAGTAGATATAGAAAAAGAAAAAGATTACAAAGTACAAAGGCATAAGAAATTGTGAAGAAGAACATGATAGGGATGAAGAAGAATTGGACGAGGGGTGGGGGAATGACCAGAAAAATGGCACGGGAAATACACTAGGACCATCAGCAGGAGAAGCGCAATCCACAGTCCCCACAACATGAATAAAATGAAAAGATAAGGGGAAGGAGCCAACATGAGTTGTGCACAGAAGACGAAAGTGCACAAGGTACCCCCAGTCTATAATTTAACCAATGATGACATGGACCAAATGAGATACCAAGTATGGGATTCCATAGAGGAAGTCATTGAGGAAGCTACAAGGAAACAATAAAAACAACACCAGAAGATGCAGGATCAGTTGGTAGCATTACAACAGCTCTTGGAAGAAATATGAATAACACCAGAGCACATATCATAGGGAGGATTGCCCACAATTCCTGTGGATGAAGTAGAGGCTACTAATCCAGTCTTGACCGAGCTAGCAATTGGGCGCAGAATGTTACAAATTGAGATAGACACAATCTAGTTACCAACACTCGAACTGCATGAACGGATGAAAGAGTTGAGCCATATGAACATAGCGGTATTACATATGCCTATACACATATTACAAAGCTTGGAAATAGGAATTTTGCATGAGATTAGGCTCCATGAAGATGAAGAAACTGGGAAATGACCAAAGTAATGGATGAAAGGGCTCAATTGCAGAAACAATATGCAATTGTGTTAGAACAAAAGAGTGAATTCGAAGGAAAAGTGGAAGGAGAAACAAAGGAAAAGAATGAGGCCGAAGAAAAGGCCATAAAATATTTAAAGGAGAAGGAGGAAGCCGAGATAATGGTGCAGAAGACACAAGAGACCGTCCAAAAGTTATACAAGAAAATTCCAGAAGTATCGATAGTAGTAGAGTCTACTATGGAGGACCAGGTCTTGAGTATTGGTGAAGTCATCAAAGGATTATGCGCAATAATAGAGGACCTATAGTTGCGCAGTATGTCGAGAACACCACCGGAGGAATGAGCAAGAAGAGAGAGAATGACGATGACAGTTGTAGCAAACATCAAGAAGTTGGAGGAAGAATGTGTAAAACTCTGTGAGGAAAGTGCGCAAATTTGGATAGACCTGGTAGAGGATCCATAAATGAAGTTCATGGAATAAAAATTAAGGGAGGCGCAGGAAAAGGCGTAGAAAGATTAAAATAGCATAAACACCCTTCCACTGGATGAACGAATAACGACCAATTTGGCATAGAGGGATCCATATGTGGAAGTTGAAAATATGCGAGATCAGCAGAAGATCATTCATCAATTCTTAGGATCATTGTAAGAATAAGCACTCAAGGTGATAGGAGAACTATCAACCACGCAGGGAAAGGTGAAGCAAGCAACACATGAAACAGAAGAAAAGCTTACATCCTTGACTCTGCAAGGTGTCGAAGAAATTGTGGAAACAGAGGCAGTAATAATGAAGGAAGTTGCGGCAGCTAAGGATGCCTCCTAAAAGTTCATCAAAGCATGGAGGAGCACACAATAAGCCTAAGTGGCTCAAGATGAGCCACAGGTGAGTGTTGGGGGTCTGTTGGACAGGCATTATGGAAATAGTATTCATGAAAATATTAAGTATTGGAGATGTGCACAACATAAGAAGAAGAATAAGGAAGATAAGAGATAAGGTAGACTTGGAACTACACAGTTGAGGCACATTCAGGAGTACAGTGCACAACTGAGGAATAAAGCAGAGGAATAAAGTAGAGAATAAAGCAAGAGAAAAAAGTGGGTGAAAATAAACGATGACATCCCGACGTGTTAAAGATAGAAAGACGCGCAAAAGCAGAAAGAACAACAGTCAGAGCACAAAAGTAGCATTCAGAAGGAAAAGAAGGAAAAACAAGCCTGATCGGCGAGTCAAATTGAGTTATCAAGAGTTGTAATAGGGTTTTTGGGGTGAGTAAAATATGGTTTTAAGCCCTAGAATTCATGTATAAATATGTAATGTGTTGGGAGAATAGGGGTTCTTCTAACTAGTTGTTCCTCTCTTTTAGTTCTCTCTTATGTTGTTCGAGAAGACAGTGATAGAATGTTTTGCAAAGTTACTATTGATTTTATGTTTGAATGTTAGAGAAATTTTGCATAGAGAAAGAGGCCTGCACTACAGAGCGACTAGGCTAGATGAAGGAAAATATAACATGATGTATCTTTGTAAGCGCAGTGCACAACCCTGAGGCAATTGCATAAATAATAATAAATAATCTATTTGTTGTGGACGTAGCCCAAAGTTGGGTAAACCACGTTAACTATTGTGTTTATTTTCTTTTATGTGATGAATATTCTCTTTATGCATGTTAGATTAGATATGTTCCTTACATGATGGTTTCCCAATAGTGATGGATGCTACAGTACTTGGTTAATGTTGCAATATGAAGTATAATGGTAATACATAACTGAATTCACTAAGTGAACTAAGAAGAGAAAATACAAAATAACGTGCACAGAAAAGATACATAAGCAGGACAAGGATGATCACCTCTAATCCCCTCACGACTGTAGAAACTTGGTTACTGCAACGTTAATAGATACCTAAGGTAAGACTTCACCTGCATGCAGGTGATGCCGAAGGGACGGTGTCTGAAGGGTTTTGTTGTTCAAGATAAGTCAAACCCAAGGTCTTACAACCGTGCACACGCCAATATTGACCCTTAACTAACACTTCAACTTTTTGTTTCTTGCCTTCACTTATTTTATTGATTTTTCCACTTTTTCTTTTTCTTTTTCCGCTTTTTCTTTTTCTTTTTCTTTTTTGCGACGACCTGTGGCGTCGCAGGTGAGAAATTTCGGTGTCGTGGTTGCGACGCCCATAGTGGGCTTGGACAGTGAAAGTAGATATGACACGTGTCCGCTAAAAACATCGCACAAGCGACGATATATGTTTCGTCGGTATAACGACGTCATATGAAATGATGTTTGAGGGGGTCTGATGTTTGTCCTTCTCCCGACAATTTAAAGTGGAAATTGCTACAAACACGCCGTCGAAAAATGACCCAAATGTACTAGTGATATCGTGCGACGTGTCCTAGAAAAAGTAGCCTACGAATTAGAATATTATGAGGGGAATGTGTTGGATGAGCCTAGAAATGGGATCTACCTTAAAAGGTATTATGCTTGAGCCCTCAAACTCGGGCATGACCTTTGTATATTAGTGTATCTTTGTGTATATACTTATTTTTTCTTTTTTCTTTGTGTCATCGACTTGCTTATTGAGTTTTCCCTTGATTTGCAGATGTCAACATAATCTTCAGTTTATTTAGGATTTGTGGATGGTGTTAGTCATCATACATGAAACATGGCTTTTGCCACTTGGGTTATCTATTCACCTGAGGGACAACTAGTGTCTTCAAGTGGAATTTGTCTGGAGCCATCAATGAATAATGTGGTTGAGTACAACGTTGTTATAGATCTATTACGCGATGCCAACTCCCATGGTGTTGGGTCTTTAGAAGTTCGTCTGGACTCCCAGTTAGTTGTATTCCAGTTGAATGACAGTTAGCATGTGAGAGATCCTACTTTACTCTCATGATTCCTATAGGTACGACTTTTGGAATGATACTTTGATTTTCTTACTTACAGTCACATCCCTAGAAGTTTTAATCAAGTATCCAAGGCATATGCTAATTACATTTTAGATTGGTATTTGTCATATAACTAAGTAGAGAAAACACATTCATACATTCATCCATTGAAACATATATAAGTAAAGTTGAAGACCAAAAGTTTTTTTATTTCATCCTTTAAAGTCCAAAAATATGGTGCCATAGTACAAAATGGGGCTCGTGCCCTCAAAATATATATATGGCCAGTACATCACATAACCATGGCATCTATGCATTTGGTTTTGGATGTGTATCATGATAGCACACTACAGTGTTTGCAAGACACCATAAGAGTCTCACCCACGCATGGGGTACACCCACCACCTATCTCTACATCACCTTTGCCAGATCCTCTACCTGAACCATAGGAATCATGTGTGCAAATGAGACAGGTTTCTTTGCACATTCTTGAGGACTCTCTCTGCATCCTCTCCTACCATATCAACTCCTTAGCCCCTACGTCGATGTTGTGGGAATCCCTCTAGTCGTTTCAAACTTATGTCTGTGTAAGAATACAATTGTTAATACATGATACCATACAAAAATATTTGCGTTTTTATTTTTCCTTTATCAAAATTAAAAAACACAAAAAATGAAATATATAAATAACAATTCTTATCGATCTCTCCAAAGGAAAATCCTGGTGGAAATGGCATGTCTGGGTCCCCTCGGTATTCAATCCCTCCATAGGGATAGTCATTGATCACTATGACCTGTCGGTGCCACCACTGAAAGAACTCATCATTGTAAGGGGTTGGAACCCTACCACCTCCTAGCCACCTCATCACCTCGGTCTACCATGACATGGTTGGATCGTGAAGTCCATGTGGATTAATATCTAGGCTAGGGCTCAAACCTAGAACCCTCTCAAAGAAAAAACTACACATTATGGATGTGAACCTGAAGTTCCTCATTCGCCCTTTGTTCGCAATCCATCAATTGGCTCTTCATGTTGGCCAGTAGTGAGGTACACTAGTCATAAACAGTAGGTCTCAAACACTCCACCGCGTAGAACATGAGTGGTCTCGATGCCTAGTGCAATGAGGAAAACCCCAATATCTGTGTGAGTACAAGCACGACGATCTTTAGGATCAGGTTCTTGATTGCCCTAATAGGGACTTGGCTCCCTACTTTATTTGTGTCTGCAACACAGTGGGTGGCAATGTGCTCTTCCATAGTTCTCCCACCTTTATCCCCTTGTGCCTTGAGATTCACCATCTCTCCTCGGCAAGACAATCCTGTGATGAAGTATATGTCGTCCACTTCAATTCTCAATTGTTTCCCATCAATATTGAAGGCCTCTGTCTCCAGATACCAATAGTTTATTAGTAACTGGAGAAACCTCACTTGAGGCCTCATTCTTTTAATGACACAAAATTTATAAAGCCCACATATTTTCAAATCTTGTTGGGCCATTGTGTCTCTTTCTACTACTTCATCAACTTCCTCTTGCTCCCTTTCTCTCCATTCAATCACCATATTACAAAGGAAAATCCATTTTTTGAGTTAATCTACTTTAAAAACATGTTTGTGGACTTGTATGTGGGATATCCTTATTAGAATCGTGTATAGGGCTTCATATACATGTGATAGGCTTCACTTTGCCCGCGTACATGTGGTCATATACACGACCCGATAAACTGTCACCCGTGTATGCCCTAGTTTCTAATTAACAACCTTCAATAAAAAAAAATGGTGACTAAAATTGAAATTTAAACCATTGAAATTGAAGAGAATGGGATAGGCACTTACTTGGTCGAGACAATTTTTTATTTCGTTGATCGTAGCTCACGCAATCGTCACTTGAAGATCGTGGGAAAAATGGCCTCAAAAGCACTATGTGGGTAAAAAACTCAAATGGTATGGTAAAATTTCTTATTTTTACTATTAATAGCAAAATTTTACCCACTTTCTATAGTTTTTCCCTATTTATTTCTATTTTTGACCTTATGGACTAATAGCACAGTGAATGACCTGGTTTGAAGTGGTTTTGTCCAGGGTTTTTAATGGATTTCCAACATCATCTCACCCATTTGTACCTCTGGCGGGTATATTCTATCACTGACATATAGGATGGGTTCTCACCCCGCTTTGCATTTTTGCATCGTCCTTTGACCGTGATTCATACGGCCTAGTTACGAACCCATTTTTTAGCGACATGGAACCTTCTCAATGCCACTAGAAGTGTTGTTATTAAGTGGTAGAGCCTTACCAAACATGGGTGCACTAGTTAGAAAAAAAAATTCATTTGGTGTCCATGCAGATGTTACTCCATAGGACCGGGAGTTCCTTATAGTCCCAACATGACTTTGTATTTGAACCCCATTTTATTACTCAAGATCATTCTGACCATTACCTATGGGACTCCC
>JASDQU010103108.1:100676-141008 GCA_032191745.1 Picea mariana
TAGGTCCACTATATTATTAAATAAGGCCCACAATGATAGTTAGATATAATAAATTGGTAGTTAGATATAATAAATGAAAGAGGACTTCTTAGAAGTTTCTACTTCTAGAATATTCTTCCTCTATAATTTTCTTAGGTGATGGTAGTCTATAATGTTCTTAGGTGATGGTAGCACTATATAAAGGGGTTCAAGCAATGTAATGGGATATGAGGAGAATTATTGTACTTGGAGCTGAAGATCATTAGGAGGAAACCCCCTCGAAGAGTCAAGTGAACAGGAGAGGATCCCTTCCATAATATGATCCATTGTATGGTGTTTCCCTACCCTAAGGGTTTTGATATAGTAAAGTGGTTGTTTTCTATATTGTTCTCTAAATCTTGTGGTGTTTATGTATGCGAGTATTTGGTTCTTAACAGGGTATGAATGAGCCATTTGAGGGCTAGATTTTTCCGAACACCCCCATTCCATCTCACGTTGAAAGAGAGGACTATCATGGGGGAACCCTTTTAAGGGATTTCCTTGCTCCAAGGGCCCTAACAATAGTATTTTGTTTTCATTTATTGATATCTTGCACAGCCTTCTATTGTGTCTTCGATAAGTGAGATTTATTTCCTACATGAATAGGTTGAGGAGAGTCGAGAGCTAAGCCTTGGTGCATTGAAGACTCATCTTTTATCCTTACTCGGGATCTTAAATCATATCTATTTTTGGCGGATAATCCTCCACCTTTAGATAGAGAGGGGAGGATAGAATTTGACCCTTCTAAATTTTCTAGATTTCTTTGGGGCATCAAGGGACTGGGAGACTGGGACAAGGAGAGATACATGGGGGTGATTCTCTTTCAGGGAGAAGTTGTCGAAGATTTTACCATTGGAGAGGGGGGACACGTCCTTGAATTCAACTGATTACGAAGGAGGAAAAAGAGAAATCGATGGGTCTGAAGGATAGGGAGGAATCTTACCATGATCCTAAGCAAAATGAGCAGAAACTTCCTTTGAGACATCCTCTGGAGAATCATCTGGAGCTAAGGAGAGGTCCACTTTCACATCATTTAGAGCTGAATTCTATCCTTTCATACCATTCCCTGTTGATTCCTTGGATTTCAAAACCCATATCTTTTTCTTACTAAGAACCTCTAGTATTACCTTGATGCATCGGTTCTAAAAGTGTCCTACTTCATGACACAAAATTCATCGGAAAGGTATCCGCCAATAGTCCACTCTCTGTCTCCATATATTTTCCCCACAAATCAGTTCGAGTTCCCTAATAGAGCCATCCCAGAGGTCAACTTCTACTTGGACCCAATCCCAACGTCTGTCTGCCTTAGACTTCCAGTAGTGCTCCAAACCAAAAAAAACTCATGAGATTATTACCAATGGCTATCATTGAAGGATCTGACCAAAAAACCAAGTGGAGGCTAAATAGAATTTCTTAAACCCGTTGAATGGCCACCAGAACCCGACCAGGGTCAAAATCAACAACCCACTTCTTGAGCACTAGCCCTAATGGGCACCCACTCCATTCTCACCCTAGGATCGATTATGCATCTTCTTCTAAGGATAATTTGAAACAAATCCATCCATGAACTAGCACATGAAAGGCAGGCAAATAACCCAACATTGGCTTCCAATTAAACTCTATCCACTCCTTTAGCGAATTTGTTTTGACCATATTTCCACATAACTGACCTACTAAGGTTTTTCCCATGATTCCAAGAAGATCTTCTATCTGGACATCTTTTCCTACTACCATGGAAACCTTCTCCGCTCTAGCCTAAATAAACTTTTTTGTTTTCTGGTGTGCCTCTGCCCTTTGCAATGCTTCCTTTCCATAATTTTCTTCACCGTTAACCTGGTCATGGATGTGGGGTACTAGTGTCAGGACAAGAGATTCGAGGCTATGGGAAAACAAAAGAGCAATAAGGGATGTAGTAACTTCATCATGCTTACCAACTGCTTTGCCTACTACTAGAAATCCTAGGAAGTGATTCCTTTCTTGTGAAGAAACAAAAGGATGATTTGTCACGTGTGAATTTTCCTTTGCCACATGATTTCATTTCAAATCATATAGTGAAACCCTATTGTCCGCCAAGCTACATGGCTCGATCAAGGGATTGGATTCTCTTGGTTATCGGGCCCTCCTAACCCTCTAGTCGGTGATGAACTCAAGGTCTTATACGAAGATATTTCTCGTATAAATTGTGTCCTCATTGAAGTCCAATACATCAAGTTCCATAACTGCATACGTCAAGGTGGATGGAAAAACCCCTCAGGATGTTGGAAAGGGATTATTGGCTCAGCATTGGAACTCCATTGGGCCATGTAACCTACTTAGTGACATAATGTGAGATACCTAGCTCCACACATGTGCAAAACCACAGACCTCCCTTCAATAATTATTGTTATGATTATTATTACATCATCATAATTATTATTAGTGAATAATTATATTGTAACATTATTATTACAATATATGAAAAAAAACATAATTATTCAAATCACAATCATTTCACTCGTCATATTTAAGTATTTTTGTTTCTAAACACGTTTAATCAACATATTTTATCTTGCTAGACAACAAACAATTCACCTTGAAGAAGAGTTAAACATTATATGGCATTAATGGTTATAACTTTTTGCAATCACAATCCAAATTAAACGATTTCATAAAAGTAAAGTTAAACATTATATGGCAACTATAAATTTCAATGAGTAATACGTCTCAAATTAATCTAAAAACGGAGGAATTATTAATAATGTTAATCATTAGCATACTCATAATACATTTTATGAATCAACCAATGACCACAACATTATATGAAAAACATAATATACATGAACGATATACATATCAAACATACATCTCAACAAAATCTACAATAAACATGTCATATATACATATCAAGTCAAATATAAAACAATCAATATGAATGGAAATCAATACCACTACTATCTAGGTCCACCACTAGATCCAGATGCATCGGTGTCTCTGCTACCAAAGGTAGAGGGTCTATCAGTACCTATGCCATAAAGAAATGACAAAAATATGTTATCAAATGTGTCTCCATCAAGATCAACCTATGCAATAGAACCTGATGTGAACATAGTGTCCAAAGCATCAAAATCTTGTGACAAATGTGGAGGAGGAGGATTGGTGGATGATGACACACGTTGAGGAGAAGGAAAAGGATCAGTTGATGGTGACACAAGTGGAGCAGGAGGATCGATGGATGGTGACACATGTGGAGGAGAAGCTAGAGGATCGGTGGATGGTGTAGACAAATGTGGAGGGGGAGGAGGAGGAGGATCAGACGTGGATGGTGCAGACACATGTGTAGGGGAAGGAATAGGAGGATCGGTGGATGGTGCAGACACATTTGGAGGGGGAGGGGAGGAGGATCAGACATGGAAAATGCAGACACATGTGAGGGGGAAGGCATAAGAGGATCAATGTATGGTGCAGACACATGTGGAGGGGGTGAGAAGGAGGATCAAATGTGGATGGCATAGAAAAATGTGGAGGGGAAGCACGAGGATCGACGGATGATGTAGACACATGTGGAGAAGAATAAAGATCATGAGGAGGAGGACCATGTGGTGGAGTAGAGGATGTGGATCGATCTGGTGATGAGGTGGATGGAATAGAATCATGAGAAACATGAGCAGGATGCCTCAACCTCTCAATGAGGTTGAAGACACTGACAATATGATGCATTGGTAATGTCATTTCATGAGGCAGAGTCATCCATATCATAGACAACTCTGGTACTCATAATATGTCTCGAACCAGTGCGGGTACCACTCCATGACTAACCATAACACCACATAGGTGATCCACCACCTTTATCCATACTCTTTGATCTGACCTATGTGGTATGCGGATCTATGTACTGCAGGATTCTCCTCATTCTTTGGGGGAGGCTATTCCCTAACATATGTGTTAATATCTACAAAACAATAGATAATAATAATAAGATAACTGAAACAAAATGTTACAATAAATTACATGTGCATTAAATAGGACATACAAATATGTAGCTAGATTTATCAAAACATAATGATAATATTATCTCTCTCATCTAGTGGTTTGGTTGTTGTAAACAAGACGTTTGGACATCCTCTCCAATCCATCCCCACATATGGGTATTGTACAACATCGAGGACGGGCTTGTCCTCTCCAGCCAAACAATCATATACCTCCCTATCAATCGTAGTACATGACCACTTTAGTGGGCCCCTCTTGGGAAAAAAATCCCCCCACATGCACATACTCACATCAAACATAGGCCTAGAAGGAAAGCGGGGTTATCCTGGTCGAGTGACATTAACCCTCTCAAAAAATAATGTAAATAACTCTAACACGAATGGGAAGAATCTCCTCCCAATCAAAACGGTGTGACAATGATCCAACGCAAAATAAAACTATCTTAAAAAAAATCTTCATCCACCTAATCAATCAAGGCCTTTGCACTAAACTATCTACATAATACATCAAAATGCAACTAATGTGTTTCTCGTCAGAGGTACAGTGTGACAGTGTCATGATAATATAACACAGGCACCTAACCTCCTCCCTATGAAATGAACTCATCTACATTTGACCACTAGGAACCTGGAATCCCGAAGTGGAAACAATGTACAAATTGACATATCTCTACACATATGCCAGCTAGGTCTCTCCTACAATACCAGGTGGTATATCATGGAATTGGGGCCAAATCTCCCCCCTCCTAGACAACCCAGTGATGAAATAAACATCCTCCTCTGTGGGATGATACCACTGATCAAGATGGACTCTGAATGTTTGTCGACCATGATCCCAATGAAGAATTAACTGTTATAATTGTAACACCATGTTTTTCCCCATAACTATAATTATGCTAAGACTTCATATAATGTTATTATGAAGCATGTAATCATGTGTTGATTAATAGAAAACATCATACAACTAAATGAGAAGGAAAATTCCTTGAGTATTGGTCGTGATATCACAAGTGGGAATTGGTGAGGTGAAGTGAAGAAGTTTCAATGAAGAAAATAGGAAGCTTGCTCAACATTCCAGCCTACACCTACAAACTTAAATGCATCCCTGCCAACGTACTTAGATATGCATTGAGCCACATGACCAGTTATGGGTAGCAGGATTGGTTGTTGAAGAAGTTATAACTGCTGACAGAGTTTGGCATTTGGGGGAAGCTAGGAGTCAATCAAAAACTTACAGATAGAAAACCTTGGATTTCCCCTTCGATTTCAAATCCCTGACTAGAGGTTTTCATCTAACAATAAGTCATGGGAATCCAGAGGAAGGTGTGGAAGAAGAGATTAAAGATGGAAAAAATCACCAAGGGCGCGCAGATATAGGAAGCAAAAGGGGAACAAACTAGCATGCGTGGAAGAGAGAATAGGGAGAACCACATAAAACAAAGTGAGTTGCAGACTCACAATTGGATGAAATGGTGAGGAGGAGACTCACGTGCGATTCTAAGTAACAGAGTTGTTGGGAAGTTTCTTTGAGGAAAAATAGGAAACTTTCCCAAAAGATCAATAGCCACCTTGGAACAGAGAAGACCTGGATCCATACTAGAGCAATAGAGGATCATGGCTCGGTGCTTACTGGAAATAAAACAATACTAGTAAGGGGAGGTCGTTGAGGGATAATATAGTAGAAAAGGGACTCCCTTGTGCAGAGGAAATCCAATTGGGAAGGTGCTTGATAAACACGTGGAGGTCATGAGCTCAGTAGGAAGAGGGAAACTTCTGTTGTTTCTAGTGGAGTGAAGGAGAGTAACCTTTCTGGACCATTTGCCTAATTGGCCAGTTAGTTGAATTTGTCCCCTTGTGGTATCATGGCTTGGCATGGGGGTGGTATGTTGTAGAAAGGCACACTACATCATAGCCTAAGGTTGGGAGGAAAGGATTCCTCTCTCAGTCAATTGGTTGGTGTCGTATTTCACTGAACATATAAGTGTTTTAACTTAATATGTCTTATTTGTATTTAATGATGTAAATATGAGGTTTTATGGTTTAAATGATGAATGGGAAATGTATGAAGGAATGGTTAAATTCTGAAGTAAAATCGATTATGCATGTTTGTTTCCACTCTTAACCAAATAAATCTATGCAACCAAGTAAGCAGTGCATTAGTAGGGTGTATCCCTATGAAGACTGCAAGTCTTTGAATGGAAATCTTGCAAGATATGAAAATATTCACCAGGAAATTAGTAGTGAAATGTCATGATGTCTGAGGAGGTTCTTTGTGTAGTTAAGGAGCGTTAAGCCCAATGAAACTCCCTACCTTGAAATGGAAAGTTTGCAGGATATACAAATCCTCACCCACGTTTTGAGGTGAAATTAACTTAGCCAATCTAGGAGCGAATGTGAGAGTTCAAGAGACCTGGAAAAATCCTTAAGGAGTAATCCTAAAAGATCCATGAATGGTTAAGTCTTGGTTCAGACTGATATTCTGAAGAAAACTCCAGTTTTGAGTTGGGACAAATGTTAATCGTTCATTCAGCGTGGTGAGATGATCATGACCATTTGTCAGACAACACTTCCATCGGAGTGACATAATTTAAGGCTGAAAGGGGACTCTAATGAGGATGACTCCAGGTGAATGAGATTCATTGATGTATCGAATTATCAGGATTTGAAATCATGACCACTGGTGTTGCATGTAAGTTTTTCAAGAGGAATATTGTCAGAGGTCTAGAGAGAGGGCACAAAAAGGGAGTCTGACAATGAAATGGTTTGAGGATCGTAGATCTGTCAGAAGGTGTCCCATAGACTCTCATCCATTGAATCTCGTGATTTTCCTTAAGCAGGAGGGTTTAGGAATATTAAATGTTGAAAATTTGTAAACCCCAAGTGAACCTTGACCGTCAGATGAGGCGGATGAGGATCGTTAGATCCGTCGGAGGGTGTGTCATTGGAGTGGTTTATGACACCAGAACGGATGTATTTCAATGGTGGAGGACTCTGAGAATGAAAATGAGTCATAGATCGAAGAGTACATGCAAGGTAATCTCGATTGTAGAGCGTTGGTCCCACTAGTTAACTTGATGAACGATAGAAGAGACGGGTGATAATCTTCGAGTGGTTTGGGGAACCAGCGTGATCGAAGCCATAGGTTTTCAAGTCCGAGATTCGTTGGATCCATAAGAATGATCCATCAAAGTAGAACCTGTCAAAATGGGATTTAATTATGTAACCTATTGTTTTGATGTGTTAAGTACATGAATAGATTTGAATAGATATGCAAATATACCTCAGAAATAACCCTTAATCTCAACAAGAATAAACCAAACCATTCACCAAAATATTGAACACAAGAAATAGTCAAAACCCTTGAGGTAGGGTAACACCATATATTATTCCTTATTGGAAGAATGCACTCCTCGGGCAATACTTTCTTGTTACAATAACAATATTCTTCATTATATTTCAATACATTGCTTACACTTCTTTATATTGCACTCTCTATCGCATAGGAACCTTTTAGAAAGTATTCTCAAATTTATTATATCTAGCTACCATAGCGGATCTTATAATATAGTGTACCTAGTCCACTTTACATTGAATGGCCTCCACTAATAATACATAACCACATTTCTATTGGGTACCTCCCTAGGTACTCCATATTACCTCCCTAGGTATACTACATTCCATCCCCCTTCATATGTTTCATCCTCTAAACATGGAAAGAAACCCTACAATATGAATGGCTAATGTAGTATACCTAGGGAGGTAATATGGGGTACCTAGGGAGGTACCCAATGGGAATATGGTCATGTATTATTAGTGTAAACCATTCAATGTAAGGTGAACTAGGTCCACTATATTATTAAATAAGGCCCAGTATGGTAGTTAGATATATCAATATGAGCATAATAAATGTGAGAAGACTTTCTAGAATATTATTTTTCTAGAATGTTCCTAAGATATAGAGAGAATGTTATATAAATAAGTGTAATAAATGTATCGAAGCATAGTGAAGTATATTGTGATTGTAACAAGCAAGGATTGTTTGAGGAGTGTTATCCTTCCTTAAGGATTAATATATGGTGTTACCCTACCTCAAGGGTTTTGACTATTTCTTGTGTTAAGTGTTTTGGTGAATGATTTGAGATATTATTACATCTTATAATTTCAGACCTATTCAGGTACTTAACAATTGGTATCAAAGCACTTTCCTAGGCCAAAGAAGGGACGAAATTTTTTACTCTTTTTGCAGATTTTTTCTAGGGAAAAAAAAGGGCAGTGCACTTCAGGTTCATATATGAAAATTTATTAGTAGAATTTGGAAAAACAAATTGGATATTTTAATTCCTCTCGGAAAAATGTCCAATTTAAAAAAAAAATAATCAGCCGAAATGGAGTCTGGAAAGTGAAGTTGTCAATGTTTTAAATTCGGAAAATTTTCAGGGTTTTCCATAAAAAGCCGCGCGATTTGAACAATAAGATATCTATAAACCCTACCTATATTTTTGGGGTTTTTCATAGAAAGATGTATTTTACAGGGAAATATGATGGCCCTAGTATTGAATATTTTCAAAAAGAAGAGAAGTTAGTGTGGAAAGAGCATTGGAGAGGTTTGGTCAATTTACATTTACAAGGTGATGTGACCATTTAGTGGAACTTGCTTGACTATGACATGATAATGACATGATAATGACACTCTCCGATAAAGAATTTGAAAAGGTATTTTTAGATAAGTGGTCTCATGTTGGAAAAAGGGATACAAAATGTACCAAGGGTTTATTTTCATGTGGAAAATCTATATTATAGGTTCATGGTCGTATTCATAAAGAAAATGGAATGGTTTCTATTAACCCTAGTTGCCAACAAAATTTTATCAATATTCAGTTGGTTAATATATTATAAGTTCCTGCAAAGAATATTCACAACACATAGGTTGAGGATGAAAATGTTCAAATTTTTAAATATTTGAAGATTGCCATGGACAAATATGTGTTGCATTATAATTTTCATGTTATAGATATGGCTGATGTGGATATTGTTTTGGGCTATCCTTGGATGGAATCAGTTGGTACAGTTAGTATTAATGTGCAAAAGAAGTTTATAAAGCTTTGGTACAAAAACAATAAAATCACATTGCATGATGTGTCTCTTAGTAAGCAAGAAGGGCCTATGGTGGAAAAAAAATAAGTTATTGTAGAATTCGATGTTGCATCAAAAGAAGTTATTGTAGAATCCGAAGTTGTATTAGAAGCATAGTCTATAGAAGGAGATAAAGCAAAGCCACATGAAGGACACAATTAAAAAACCAAGGAGATCATTTACTCAAAGGCACACTATGTTGCAGAGTTGAAGAAAAAAAAATTGATTCTGACAGTTGTTGTATATCACCATCCATACCATATAGAGAAACAACAGTCATCAAGGCAGGGGCATGGAGGACTGCCATGGACCCAGAAAGGACACTAATCAAGCGACGCATGGAGGACTACCAACACTGCATGATGATATTAGGATAGAGCCACCATCCCATGGCACCAAAAGCATTAATATCAAGGTGGAAAGGCAGCAGTTGGACATCATGTTCACCTTCCATTAGGATGGATGGATGGTCATACTTGGCATTAGTTATCTACAATTCTTAGTCAGTCATGTTGTATGGTTTCTTCTCATGTTTTGAAGATGAAACATGTGAAGGCGGATGGAATGTAGTATATCTAGGGAGGTAATATGGGGTACCTAGGGAGGTACCAAATGGGAATGTGGTTACGTATTATTAGTGGAATCCATTCAATGTAAGGTGGACTAGGTCCACTATATTATTAAATAAGACCCACTATTGATCTGAAAAGATCTTTTAACGACAATGGTTGAGTTTTAAAGCATGAGTTAAATTACCATTTAGGAAATAAATGAAAGAGGAAGAATTAATGAGGAAACATAGTAGCCATAAAGCAATATACAGATCTAGAAATAAGCATAAAGGAACAGCAAACCATAATGACTAAAGTTGATAACGGAGTTCGGCAATCTCACCTATGTCTCTGGGCCTTTGTCTCAGTGGGTGAGGCTTTATTATTCTTGTTCAAAGCTTCAAATGTACATCATAAAAGTATCAATTAATTACAAAAATGAGCTATTTGTGTCCTTCTATATCTCAAGAACCCATCAAAATTGACGGCACTGAAAACGGATGAACGAAGCTCCCAGAAATGACCTGCAAAGGTGCTCTCCTCAATGGCTTCCCTACATAAAAATGGCTTTGCCTCAAAAATTAATCAACATTTTCCTTATCTGAACCTCCTCCCTTGGCTTCAAGAACCTCTGGTTTATATAGGCATAAATTTGGTAACAAAAACCCAATTTCCCCCCAAGATTTGGCCTCAAAAAGGGCCCGAGATCCTCCAAAAATGCAATAAATCTCCCAAATCTGGCTAAAAATCTATTAAAAATTATAATATAAGGTCGAAAACCAACTTTTGGAAAAGTATGGCACGCCATCCCCTGATCCTCGGGCTCCTAGCCACATGCGCACTGTCCAAGTGTCTAAGGGCTAGCACTGGCTTGATGTCCCCCTTAAGTGTCGACCCCCTGGTCATGTGGCTTGGCCCATGTGGCCGCCACCTAAACCTCCATGTGCTCTAAAGTTGTTATAGACTCATAATTTTAGCCAAGGTTACACCCTTGGTCGGCGGGCTAGCTCAGCCGACCAGGCGCTAACCCACTAATCCATGCCATATAGTGATATCAACGGTACATACAACTGCACCAATGGTTAATAGTTTAGGGAATGTGTTGTGTTGGGGGCTGGGGCTAGGCTCCAACCCTTTATCCACCTGACTATATAAAGCTGCAAGTTTAAATATAAACTTCCCACTATAGTTAACAAGGAATACAATGGGCAGGCTGGTATCCCAGCCCTGCCAAGTCACTCCCCCCTGCCCGGAGGTCATGGGTTCGACTCCCCTTGAGTCACAAAATTTTTCCCAAACCCCCAATGGAGGGGTGCCACGTGGCAGCCCAAGACTGAGCCATGTGGCACAATTACATTCATCCATAACTCTGCCACGTGTCAATAAATCATTCGCCCAACTGTCAGCAATATCTGCCAAGTCAGCACATGTCCATGTCAGTGCCATGTGTCGTACGAACCTTGCCACGTGTCACTCTTGCAGTGGTGCCATGTGTCACAATCTGATTCGTCCACCTGCCATCCTAGTCAACATGCCATTGTACCTACCACATCAGTGTATGGTCGTACGGCCTGTACAGTCAGCTACCACGTCAGCACTATACGGACTGTACAGTCAGCATTTTTTGCATGTTTGACAAAACGAACAGACTGTGATATCTTTCGCATACGGTGTCCTTTTGATTCCATTCAAGTTGTGTTGGGTTCGTATGGACGAGACCTACGCACACGTCTGTTTTGAAGAGATTATGGGCACTTTGAGTTTTAGGCCTTCTTGGAGCCCATCTTGGCTTTTGGATCCATTTTGGATCACAACTCCCAACTAAAGACCTTTTGGTCCTCCAAAAGGTTACAAAATGGACCTTATTGATTACATACTCATAAAGATAAAAACAAAACACTATGTTGTACAAAATGATGTTATAACAAGTCATCATTACAACATGTGTGATTACATTAATGGAAGCAAAATACAATAAAGATTCGACATCCACTTCTAGAAAAACCAAGTGGTTAGTTTCTTTCCTTTATGTTGTTCCTCTTGCTTCACTGGTAATGCCTCCTCCTTGGTGAGTACATGCGCAATACTTTTTTCCTTCTTTGGATGAAGCTCTGGATTAAGATTCCAACATTTATCCTTTTAATGTCCACCCTTGTTGCAATAAGTGTAGTGGTTTTTTGGCATCCAGACTTGTTTGCCCTTCTCTTTCTTTCGTTGTGGAGTTGAGTCCTTATGTCATTTCTCCTTCCTAGTTGACATAAATTTCCTGTACAAAGATTGTCTCTTCCAACACTTGGCCACACAATGCTTAGGTGAAAGACAAAACGTACAAGGATACATATTCCACAAGTTATGGATTACATGATTATGCTTTTTATAATCAAAAAGAGATTTGGAAAAACCATGAACATTATACCTTTCTTGTTGATCTTCAATTTTTTTTGGAGATGACTTGCATTCACTATCACCATCAAGGAGTGATACACCATCACCTTTTGTAAATCGTTCCCACAATGACTTAGGCTAGTCATTTGAAGCATCACTTACTTCCAATGTTTTGAAGCATTCTCCAATCTCCTCTTCGCCATATCCCAATCCTAAATAATGAGGTATTTCTCTAACCTCTATGAGATTAATGATACCTTGGCCCTTATTTCCAAGGCCCTTTCCTTCATAACCCATCTTGGTTAGCAATTTCAAACCTATACCTTTTGTATGTTTTTCAAATGCACCAAAAGAACCATCTTGATGGGAACAATGTGAAATTGATGAATGACTTCCACTGCATACCTCGGAGATTATTTCTAAATCAGGTGTAGAAGGCAATTCCTTCAATTCTTCTTTGCTTTTGTCATTCTTTGAAGTTTTCTCTTGAACCGATCTCTTTTGTTCCAAGTAATCTTCATACAACACGTTTACCATCTTGGCCATGGAAAAGAGAGTTTTTCGTATATCCTTCTCATCTTGAGAAAGTTCTTCTTTAGATGTCATTTTCTTGGTAGTCATGCAAACTCAAAAACCAATCGTCAACTAGCTTCGATACCACTTGATCCAAAAATATCTTTTAACGAAAATGGTTGAGTTTTAAAGCATGAGTTAAATTACCATTTAAGAAATTAATGAAAGAGGAATAATTAATGAGGAAACATAGGAGCAATCAAGCAATATACAGATCTAGAAATAAGCATAAAGGAATAGCAAACCATAACAACAAAAGTTGATAACGGAATTCGACAATCTCGCTTACGTCTCCGGGCCTTTGTCTCAGTGGGTGAGGCTTTCTTATTTATGTTCTAAGCTTCAAATGTACATCATAAATGTGCCAATGGATTACAAAAATGAGCTAGATTTTTTCTGCTAGATCTCAAGAACCCATCAAAACTAATGGCACTGAAAATGGATGAACGAAGCTCCCAGAAATGACCCGCAAAGGTGTTCTCTTCAATGGCTTCCCTGCCTAAAAATGTCTTTGCCTCAACAATCCATCAGCATTTTCCTTATCTGAACCTCCTCCCTTGGCTTCAAGAACCTCTAGTTTATATAGGCCTGAAGTTGGTAACAAACTCCACACTTCCCCCCAATATCTGGCCTAAAAAAGGTCCCAAGATCCTCCAAAAATGGATTAAATCTCCCAAATCTGACTAAAAATCCATTAAAAATTATAATATAAGGTAGAAAACCCACTTTTGGCAAAATATGGCACTCCAGCCCCGGGCTCCTGGTCACGTGTGCATTGTCCAAGTGTCCAAGGGCTAGCGTTGGCTTATTGTCCCTCTTAACTGTCAGCCCCCTAGTCATGTGGCTTGGCCCATGTGGCCACCACCTAAACCTCCACGCACTCTAAAGTTGTTATAGCCCCGTCATTTTAGCCATGGTTACACCCTTAGTCGTCAAGCCACCCCGACCGACCGGCCGCTAACCCACTAATCCAGGCCATACAGTTAAATCAACGCTACATACGACCGTGCTAACGGTTGACAGTTTAGGTCAGGGTCACATATGAACTAGTCGTATGGAATGTGTTGCACCGGGGGTTGGGGCTAGGCCCCAACTCTTTATCCATCCGACTATAAAAATCTGCAAGTTTAAATATAAACTTCTCACTATAGTTAACAAGGAATGTAGTGGGCGGGTTGGTATCCCAGCCTTGCCAAGTCGCTCCCCACCTACCCAGAGGTCGCGGTTTCGACTCCCCTTGAATCACANATGGAGGGGTGCCACATGGCATCCCAAGACTGGTCCATGTGGCACCATTACATTCATCCATAACTATGGCACGTGTCAATAAATTATTCGCCCAGTTGTCAACAATATCTTCCTAGTCAACACCTGTCCACGTCAGTGCCATGTGTCATACGGACCCTACCACGTGTCACCTTTGCAGTGGTGCCACGTGTTTGTTGGCAGCAATAATATAATCTCTACTTTTACAAGCTGCCTACACAGGGTTTTTAAATTCTCATCACTTGTCACAACCTTTTTGATTAAACAACGCTTGTTACTCGTCGCTTTCTACGTGCCTGCTTTTCGATTTCGTTTTCATGACTGTAAGCATGAAAACTCACAGCTGGAATTCATGTTTGATTTCATTAAAGGATTAAGGTTCATTTGGTCTATTGTCGATTTGTCTTATTTTGTTATGAACATGGTTGTTTCCATGGTTATAACCCCTTGGTCTCGAACACACCTTGGTTACATGTGTATTAAACCACCACCCATTTAGCATTCGACTAATGTTAATGGGGTTTTAATTTATAAAATCTTTGATTCAATTGTTTATTTGACATATTGATTTAGTAAGAAAATCATGGATATGCATACGATTGTTTTCAATTGTTATGATCTTTCTGTGTACATTATGTCGAGGTGTCATTCCAAGTACAACGTGGTGTTATGTTTTTGCATGGCCTCGATCTACACGATTTTTCTCACACACATAGCAATTAACACTCCCGCCTACCATTTCGAGCTCTTTTCGCATTGTGTTGGGGAAGCTCAGGGCAATGGCTCTGTGCTTGTTCTGTCAAACCCTATCGTTGAATCCCTTATTGATTTTGTGTTGTTAGTCATGGCCCCTGTAGTGAGAATTGAGCCCAATGGTGTCCAAACTTTATTGTCGTATGATAATGCCCAAGAAGACGTAGAGAGGAATGGTTGGCGGTTCTTTGTTGAAAAGTTCAAGGGTTTTGATTTAATAGTCGCTCAACAATTCGCGCTAACGTTCGATGGTTGCAGAGCTAAAATTAGAGATGTCCAGCTTGAGTTAAACGAAGATTTCATTAGCCAAGCCACTGGTCTGTCGGCCGTGGGACAAAAGTGGTTTAAAAACTCAAAGGTTGAAGAAGTTCCCTGGTCATTGTTGTTCACCTCAAGGAAGATTACCAGCTGCGACAGAGGTATGCCTGTTACAGCTCTAAAACCTAGATGGCATGATCTGTTAGCTATTGTCAAACAGTTCGTTACCTGTGAGGGTAGATATGGTTTGGTTTTCTTATATCACTTGCGGTTGCTCATGAGTTTCATCAATTTTTCCCTAAACATGCCCTATTTTCTCCTTCGAAGCTTATACAAAATGGAAAAGCATTTTAAAAGGAAGAAATCTGATTCTAGCCTGTTCCACCACTGTTTGATCAAAATTATTATTGTTCATCAGTTGAAATTAAATGGTGATTGTTGGGATGCCTTCCTGTTAAGAAATGGTTTTGCTAGCAGTGAAATAGGACAGGTTGACAAGTTTGTTGTCACAGAAACCCTCGTCGAGCCTACCATCCCTCCTCCTTCGCTCTCACACTGTGTGGAACCCTCGACCTATTCGGACACTACCCAACCCAACACTCTACCAGATTCGTATCCCAAAGGTGGTGTTAAGTCTGTTAAAAAATCTGCAAAGAAAAAGTGTAAAGGTAATGTTGATATCAATTATAAGGGTAAAAGGGTTGCGCATTGGGTTTCACGATGTGCCCGAAATAAACCTAAGTCTTGTGCAGACCAAAACCCGATTGTGTTGAGCGAGGATTCCAATTCAGAAATTGAACGGTTTGTAACTGAAGAATATCCATATTCGTATGGACTTTGCTCTGGTAAACCCTATGATTATGTGACAAACCTTCCACCGTGTCTTAAAGACAACCCCGATTTCCTTGGAATCAAACTCAACAGTGAACCTACAGGTCAATTGGAAAATTCCCCACCTGTTAATACCATCACTGCTAATACATAGTCTATTCAGCCGCAATGCAACGAATGTCAGTCATGGCTCGATAGGTATTACAGAGACGTGCCTTTACTTCAGTCTTGGATCAAACCCTTGGAAGACCAGGTGAATTTGCTAACGCAAGAGAATGGCAAACTTCAAACCGTAGTTCAAACCAAGGATAAACGACAAAAAACCACATGGTCCGTTGTTTTTAAGAACGTGGAAGCAGCCACTGCCATTGTGAATTCGAAAATTGCTTGATTAGGACGAATCCCTTAATCTGAGGTATGGTGTTTAAAAATAATTTTAGGATGATTTTGTCTTTTTTAATTAGAATATATTATTTGTTTGCACAGATTACATCTAGTCTGTTTTGATTGATTCAATAAAATACGATTCTAGTTATAATTATAACTAGCTACAGAATCGTGAGATTCTGTAGCTAGTTACTAAAATTTGAATTTCTTGTTTTTATAACCAAAATACAATCTGAAATCGTTTATTCTTATGTGTTTTCAGGTACATACGATTTCTAAAGAATACTTGAATCACTGGTGGCATCTCTTGCCATGCTATTTCTTTATGTTGTTTTAGAGTAGGCTGTTAAGTAGAATCTGGGAGGTTGCATCCCCCACAATTTTTGGAACAAATTTGATGATATCCACAGGAAACGTTTTGATCTTGTATCCTATATAAATGTATTGTTTTGTAAACTAAGGATCATCGTTGCCTGGGAGAAGAAACTATGGATTTATGATTGACAGACTTGAATGGAAGTGGATATTGGTACAGCTTTAGCTTCGATATATCGTATTTTTATTCAAGTTTTGGTCATTTTAGTTTGTAATTAAATTGTGACTACTTTAGATATCATGGTTTATTACAGATTGATGTGATGAAATTTATATGATGTCCGTGTTTTATGTCTCTCATATTATATACAGCAATTACCCTGTTCAAATTTGATGATTAGAAGGTTAATCTTCTTTATTCAATGAGCAATTATATACAAATTTTTACAGCCAGATTTATCTTAATGTGATCATTTGTAAAATCATAAAATTGTTGTTACTACTTCTCTTATATGTTCTGTCATTAGCATTCAATCATTACTGCTTCGCATTTACAAGAAGCATTTGGAAAATCAGTTGCGGTTTACTCCATCAAACAGCGAAATTGGATACTATACACAGGACGAATAGGAGATGTGATTACAGGTCAGTTTGTTAGTTTTATTTTATTAGTTTAATTAATATAGAAAGTTCTTGTAATCTAAACACATTCTATTATTACTCTTTGTTTTCAATTAGATAGTTAGCTACTTCATTTCTTGTTTATAAAAGTTATAAAAAATCAAAAAGACTGAATGATAGTTTTGTTGTCATAAATCAATTCATATTTGATTTTCGCAGATTTCGATCAAAATTTGCATTATGTAAATGTTATACATATATCAGAGATATAATCATATTGTACATATAATAAGTAGAGCTATTTTGTAAATATTAGTTAGCGAACTGTAAGTATATATTAGATTTGTATATAGTTTTCAGCTAGTGTTTTTCATTAAGTTAGTTTCTTTAGTTTTGTTTTTCACTTTCTAAGGACTTAGATCGGCTAACGGAGCCGCTAAACCCGTCGGAGTGGATTAATCCAACGGCTTGGGTTAAGTAGACAACCCCGGACCGGATTCACTCCTCCAGTTGATGAGCGGTCAATTTCGCTCATCAACAAATGGCGCTAGAAGGAGGGTCGACTGACAAGCTGGCCTTGTAGAAGCCTTTATTTTAAATGTATTCAATTTCCCCATGGCTCCCCAAATCACTGTGTTGGAACATGCTTTCAACTTCTCATTACCCAATGTTCCCAATGAGACAGTCTCTCGCTTGTCCAAAATCACCTTTGATGGTGGAGGCAATACATCTGCTAAAGACCACCTTAACAAGTTTTGGTGCAAATGCATCAAACATGACATCTCAGATTTAAGTGTTTTATGTAGACTGTTCGCTTTTACTTTTAGAGGTCGGATTAAACATTGGTTTGAATCCTTTCCAGCATGTCACATTTTTTATTGGTTTCAATTTGTAGATGAGTTTCTAGATGCTTTTGAAATTTATGATTTCGATCCATTATGTGAAGAATTTCATACTTCGCTAATCAATGGTGATTCATCATCAGAAGACTTTTTGACAAGAGTCTATCATATCCTCTGTAAATTTAATCTCTATGACATGTCATTTGCATTAAATCTCTTCTATGATGCTTACGTCCCTTCCATCCATTCATATTCAATCATGAACGAAGAACCAATTGGAAATCCTATCACTCAACTGCAAGAACAATTCTCTTCGCAAGAAGAGAAGAACCCTTCTGACAATGTTGAACAAGATAGGAAGGTAGAATCTATTAACCAGGTTCTTATTGACAACCAAATTGGTTTTTCCTTTGAATCATTGTATTTTCAGTCTACGACCAGTATGGAAGAAGATTTGTTTCTGGCTCAAGGTGAATATCCTCATTCTTGTAACTCATGCTCTAATCAACATTTAAAATCAGTCATTGAAGAACACTTAAGCGACAAAAATCGTCTTGAATGTTCTAGTACTCCTATGAAACTGATTAGAGAAGAAGATATGCAACTAGAAGAAGAAACCTTAAACCTTCATCCTCAAAATGCACTTTGTCCACAGGAAAGACTAGACGTTTGTCACATAAATTTTGAATTATCTATCACACAGAAAGCAAATCCAGATGATCATATTATGTTGAGGAATTCGTCACCAAAACAGAGTAAGAGTTTTAAAGAAAGTGAAGAGAAATGTCTTGAGAATACCATTGTTAATCATCGTAGTTCAAGAGATTCTTTTCATGTGCTTATTTCTGATTCCTTTTATTTTTTATATCCTGATCTATTCCTAGACTCTGTTGGACTTGATATCTTACCTACAACATCCTACTCTTTTCCGCCACAATCATATCCTTTCAATATGCTAAATTTTGGTGAAATCAACTCCAAACCTAACATTGATAAACTTGGATTTGATGCTTGTTCACTTTCATCACTCATATGGGAAGAGGACATGTTGTGAGATGATTTTACACAGTTTATTGTTGAAAAAGACAATGCACTATATTTTATGGAGATCAAACGTTCTACATTTCATATTCGTTCTTTGCTTAGCTCGAACCTTAATGTTTATACTTCACATTTTTAAATGATCAATCTCATCAAAGGAAGCATTCAAACCAATGATCTGACTGACGTCACAAATCCTCTTATGATGATTTTCCCATATTTGTTTCATCAAAGTCATGATTTGAATCCTCATTTTTGTGACAGGATCTTAGGATGGCTTGAATATTCATATATAACAAATTTTCATAATAAAGATAAAGTTATGTTTGTTTTCTTTTTACCTAAGTATCTTGGAAGTAGGCGTGACATATTTCTTTTAGATCCTCCATGTGAAGAAATTAATGAACACTTAGAGAATTGTCAGGAGGATGGGGCATTTCAACCTTGGCTGATGGTTATTTCATTTCCTCGTAATCTTGACAATTTTTTTAAACTTGCTTGCACTCACCCATGCCATTATGACCCTTATCACGACAAGATTGCACAATGGTTGGAGGATTCGTACAACAAGAATATTCAAGGAAATGTTAAGATCATGCTTACTTCATTTTTAGATGATTATTATGAAGGTAAGTGTGATATGTTTATGTTACCATTCTTATTAGTAATGCTTGATCTTGTTTCCATTGCAGGATTGGAGTTACTCCGATGGCTACATTGGAAACATGACTTCATGTAGTATTCTGATTTGTTTAATAGTTAGGGTAGGTTTAGGAATAAGTTTTCTTTCAGTTTTATTTCTCACTATTTCTCTTTGTAATAATGCAGTCATGAACGCAAGTGGGCACACCACGAGAACCATAATACGACTGTTATCAGGGAAGTCTGCTTGATCTTTTTCTCTTTGCTTTTAGTTGAACATTTATTTTCAAAAACGCAGTATCGTCATGAAAATCTTAAATGGAAAGTAAAGAGATAAATAAATCTAAATCAAACTTGACCCAAGGTACCATGAGTAGGACTGCTTTCACATCAAACAAGATTTTTCTACTTTCTTTCAGTCTCCCAAGGGATTTTTTTTTACATGATGTTTTTAGATACACCTTCTGTACATATTTTTTGTTTGGATTTCTTTGCTTTCCAATTTTTCTTTGTTGGTTGGTTTTGATTTTCCTTATCAGTCTTTCTTTTTGAAACACACATGTCTGCATCATGGGCTAGCTCAGACGAAGAGAACAGAAAAATTTCTCCCTAAAATGACTGTTGAAAGTTGTTTAAACATCAATTGTGATATTTTCCTAAGTTTGCAGCTATGTTACAGAAAGCTTGTTGTTTGAAAAACGTTTCTTGATTTCAATCTATAACTGAAGTTATTCACGATCATCCATAAAAATTTCTTCTTACGCTGTCCCTGTTCCTTAAAAGAACAACTCAGAGATGTCTCCTCGCCATCGAAAGTCAGTTTATTAACAAACTGTCTCTAGATCTTAATGAAGGACGGTTAAAAAATTTATTCAAGGTCTGTAATTATTAAAATATGTCCAAAATTCAGATTTTCAGCATCACCCCACTCTATTAAATATCTTTAAAACTAAATAAATCTTCAGAGAGCTATGGGAAGTGCTTGTAAACCCGCCGGGACACTGAACAGGTCTGCTGGCAGCGGGTAAATGCATGCATGACGCCAAGATAACTTCGTCGGGGTACTGAACAGGCCCGCTGGCAGCGAAGCAATGTCAGGTATATGAAAATTCTTAGATATGGAATCTTTTGACCTTAAATGTCCTTCGTTCTGATCTGGAACTTCTTGGTAGGATACAGATATCAGAGTGGGTTAAATGGCATCCATGTCGAGGCTATGGATGCCTACTAGCAGCAGCGGCTCTGTCAACAGTATTGAATATTTTAACCTTAACATCGTGACTTTCTTTTGTCGAGATTGTCATCAATTTTCGTCTTTTAAAATAATAAGCAATCTGAAACTAGAATGTTTTATAATTGACAATGATGTTCAAATAGTTTCTTAGTTGTTTTCGATTTGAAGTATTTTCCGATTATCCTAATCTGGACTTGATCGTATTGGCAGAGATAACTACTTCTCCCAGTGTGTCGCCATTGTTGGCAGCAATAATATAATCTCTACTTTTACAAGCTGCCTACACAGGGTTTTTAAATTCTCGTCACTCATCACAACATTTTTTATTAAACAATGCTTGTTACTCGTCACTTTCTACGTGCCTGCTTTTCGATTTCGTTTTCATGACTGTAAGCATGAAAACTCACAGCTGGAATTCATGTTTGATTTCATTAAAGGATTAAGGTTCATTTGGTCTATTGTCGATTTGTCTTATTTTGTTATGAACATGGTTGTTTCCATGGTTATAACCTTTTGGTCTCGAACACACCTTGGTTACATGTGTATTAAACCACCACCCATTTAGCATTCGACTAACGTTAATGGGGTTTTAATTTATAAAATATTTGATTCAATTGTTTATTTGACATATTGATTTAGTGATCAAATCATGGATATGCATACGATTGTTTTCAATTGTTATGATATTTCTATGTACATTATGCCAAGGTGTCATTCCAAGTACAGTGTGGTGTTATGTTTTTGCATGGCCTCGATCTACACGACTTTTCTCAGACGCATAGCAATTAACACTCCCGCCTACCATTTCGAGCTCTTTTCGCATTGTGTTGGGGAAGCTCAAGGCAATGGCTCTGTGCTTGTTCTGTCAAACCCTATCGTCGAATCCCTTGTCAATTCTGTGTTGTTAGCCATGGCCCCTGTAGTGAGAATTGAGCCCAGCGGTGTCCAGACTTTGTTGTCGTTTGATAATGCCCGAGAAGACTTAGAGAGGAATGGTTGGTGGGTCTTTGTTGAAAATTTTGAGGGTTTTAATTTAACAGTCGCTCAACAATTCGTGCTAACGTTCGATGGTTGCAGAGCTAAAATTGGAGATGTCCAACTTGAGTTAAACAAAGATTTCTTTAGCCAAGCCACCGGTCTGTTGGCTGTGGGACAAAAGTGGTTTAAAAACTCAAAGGTTGAAGAAGTTCCCTGGTCATTGTTGTTCACCTCAAGGAAGATTACCAGCTGCGACAGAGGTATGCTCGTTACAGCTCTAAAACCTAGATGGCACGATCTGTTAGCTATTTTCAAACAGTCTGTTACCTGTGAGGGTAGATATGGTTTGGTTTTCTTATATCACTTGCGGTTACTCATGAGTTTCATCGATTTTTCCCTAAACATGCCCTATTTTCTCCTTCGAAGCTTATACAAAATGGAAAAGCATTTTAAAAGGCAGAAATCTGATTCTAGCATGTTCTACCACTGTTTGATCAAAATTATTATTGTTCATCAGTTGAAATTAAACGATGATTGTTGGGATGCCTTACTGTTAAGAAATGGTTTTGCTAGCAGTGAAATAGGACAAGTTGACAAGTCTGTCATCATAGAAACCCTCGTCAAGCCTACCATCCCTCCTCCTTCACTCTCGCACTGTGTGGAACCCTCGACCTATCCGGACACTACCCAACCCGACACTCTACCAGATTCGTATCCCAAAGGTGGTGTTAAGTCTGTTAAAAAATCTGCAAAGAAAAAGTGTAAAGGTAATGTTGATATCAATTATAAGGGTAAAAGGGCCGTGCGTTGGGTTTCACGATGTGCCCGAAATAAACCTAATCCCTGTGCAGACCAAAACCCGATTGTTTTGAGTGAGGATTGTGATTCGGAAATTGAACGGTTTCTAACTGAAGAATATCCATATTCGTATGGACTTTGCTCTGGTAAACCCTATGATTATGTGACAAACCTTCCACCGTGTCTTAAAGACAACCTCGATTTCCCTGGAATCAAACTCAACAGTGAACCTATGGGTCAATTGGAAAATTCCCCACCTGTTAATACCATCACTGCTAATACACAGTCTATCCAGCCACAATGCAACGAATGTCAGTCATGGCTCGATAGGTATTACAGAGACGTTCCTTTACTTCAGTCTCGGATCAAACCCTTGGAAGACCAGGTGAATTTGCTAACGAAAGAGAATGTCAGACTTCAAACCATATATCAAACCAAGGATAAACGACAAAAAACCACAGGGTCCGTTGTTTTTAAGAACGTGGAAGCAGCCACTGCCATTGTGAATTCGAAAATTGCTTGATTAGGACAAATCCCTTAATCTGAGGTATGGTGTTTAAAAATAATTTTAGGATGATTTTGTCTTTTTTAATTAGAATATATGATTTGTTTGCATAGATTACATCTAATCTGTTTTGATTGATTCAATAAAATACGATTCTAGTTATAATTATAACTAGCTACATAATCGTGAGATTCTGTAGCTAGTTACTAAAACTTGAATTTCTTGTTTTTATAACCAAAATACAATCTGAAATCGTTTATTCTTATGTGTTTTCAGGTACATACGATTTCTAAAGAAGATTTGAATCACTGGTGGCATCTCTCAGCATGTTATTTCTTTATGTTGTTTTAGAATAGGCTGTTAAGTAGAATCTGGGAGGTTGCATCCCCCACAATTTTTGGATCAAATTTCATGATATCCACAGGAAACGTTTTGATCCTGTAGCCTATATAAATGTATTGTTTGTAAACTAAGGACCATCGCTTCCTGGGAGCAGAAACTATGGATTTATGATTGACAGGCTTGAATGGAAGTGAATATTGGTACAGCTTTAGCTTTGATATATCGTATTTTTATTCAGGTTTTGGTCATTTTGGTTTGTAATTAAACTGTGACTACTTTAGATATCATGGTTTATTACAGATTGATGTGATGAAATTTATATGATGTCTGTGTTTTATGTCTCTCATATTATATACAGCAATTACCCTATTCAAATTTGATGATTAGAAGGTTAATCTTCTTTATTCAATGAGCAGTTATATACAAATTTTTACAGCCAGATTTATCTTAATGTGATGATTTGTAAAATCATAAAATTGTTGTTACTAATTCTCTTATATGTTCTGTCATTAGCATTCAATCATTACTGCTTTGCGTTTACGAGAAGCATTTGGAAAATCTGTTGCGGTTTACTCCATCAAACAACGAAATTGGATACTATACACAGAACGAATAGGAGATGCGATTACAGGTCAGTTTGTTAGTTTTATTTTATTAGTTTAATCAATATAGAAAGTTCATGTAATCTAAACACATTCTATTATTACTCTCTATTTTCAATTAGACAGTTAGCTATTTTGTTTCTTGTTTATAAAAGTTATAAAAAATCAAAAAGACTGAATGATAGTTTTGTTGTCATAAATCAATTCATATTTGATTTTCGCAGATTTCAATCAAAATTTGCATTATGTAAATGTTATACATATATCAGAGATATAATCATATTGTACATATAATAAGTAGAGCTATTTTGTAAATATTAGTTAGCGAACTGTAAGTATATATTAGATTTGTATATAGTTTTCAACTAGTGTTTTTCATTAAGTTAGTTTCTTTAGTTTATTTTTTCACTTTCTTAGGACTTAGATCGGATAACGGAGCCACTAAACCCGTCGGAGTGGATTAATCCAAACGGCTTGGGCTAAGTAGACAACCCCAGACCGGATTCACTCCTCCAGTTGACGAGCGGTCAATTTCACCCGTCAACAGTGTCGCAATATAATTCATTCACTTGCCAGCCCAGTCAGCATGCCACTATACTTGCCACATCATTGTATGGTCATACGACCTGTACAGTAAGTTGCCACGTCAGCACTGTACGGACTGTATAGTCAGCATTTTTTGCATGTTTGAAAAAATGAACAGACTATGATATCTTTCGCATACGGTGTCTATTTGAGCCCGTTCAAGTTGTGTTGGGTTCGTATTGATGAGGCCTACACACACGTCCATTTTGAAGAGATTCTAAGAACTTTGAGTTTTAGGCCTTCCTAGACCCCATCTTGGCTCCTGGATCCATTTTGGATCACCAATCCCCACTAAAGACCTTTTGGTCCTCCAAAAGGTTACAAAATGGACCTTACTGATTACATACTCGTAAGGATAAAAATAAAACACTATGTTGTACATAATGATGTTATAACAGGTCATCATTACAACATATGTGATTACATTAATGGAAGAAAAAAACAATGAAGATGTGACATATACTTCTGGAAAAACCAAGTGGTTGGTTTCTTTCCTTCGTGTTGTTCCTCTTCCTTCATTGGTAATGCCTCTTCTTTGGTGAGTACATGCACAATCCTTTTTTCCTTCTTTGGACGAAGCTCCGGATTAAGATTCCAACATTTAGCCTTTTGATGTCCACCCTTGTTACAATAATGTAGTGGTTTTTTGGCATCCAAACTTGTTTGCCCTTCTCTTTCTTTTGTTATGGAGTTGAGTCTTTATGTCCTGTCTCCTTGCTGGTCGACATAAATTTCTTGTACAAAGATTGTCTCTTCAAACACTTGACCACACAATGCTTAGGTGAAAGACAAAACATACAAGGATACATATTCCACAAGTTCTAGATTACATAATTACGCTTTTTATAATCAAAAAGAGATTTGGAAAATCCATGACCATTATACCTTTCTTGTTGATATTCACTTTTCTTTGGAGATGACTTGCATTCACTATCACCATCACCTTTCGTGAATCGTTCCCGCAATGACTTAGGCTGGTCATTTGAAGCATCACTTGCTTCCATTGTTTTGGAGCATTCTCCAATCTCCTCTTCGCCATATCCCAATCTTAAATAATGAGGTCTTTCCCTAAACTCTATGGGATTAACGATACCTTGGCCCTTATTTCCAAGGCCCTTTCCTTCATAACCCATCTTGGTTAGCAATTTCAAACCCATACCTTTTGTATGTTTTTCAAATGCACCAAAAGAACTATCTTGATGGAAACAATGCAAAATTGATGAATAAATTCCACTGCATACCTCATAGATGATTTATGAATCAGGTGTAGAAGGAAATTCATTAAATTCTTCTTTGCTTTTGTTGTTCTTTGAAGTTTTCTCTTGAACCGATCTCTTTTGTTCCAAGTAATCTCCATACAACACTTTTACCATCTCGGCCATGGAAAAGAGATTTTTTCGCATATCCTTCTCATATTGAGAAAGTCCTTTAGATACCATTTTCCTTGTAGTAATGCAAACTCAAAAACCAACCATCATCTAGCTCTAATACCACTTGATCCGAAAATATCTTTTAACAAAAATGGTTGAGTTTTAAAGCATGAGTTAAATTACCATTTAGGAAATTAATGAAAGAGCAAGAATCAATGAGGAAGCATAGCAACCATAAAGAAATATATAGATCTGGAAATAAGCATAAAGGAACAGCAAACCATAACGACAAAAGTTGATAACGGAGTTCGGCAATCTCACCTACGTCTTCGGGCCTTTGTCTCAGTGGGTGAGGCTTTCTTATTTCTATTCGAAGCTTCAAATGTACATCATAAAAGTGCCAATGGATTACAAAAATGAGCTAGTTGTGTTCTTCTAGATATCAAGAACCCATCAAAATTGATGGCACTGAAAATGGATGAACGAAGCTCCCAGAAATGGCCCACAAAAGTGCTCTCCTCAATGGCTTCCCTGCATAAAAATTGCTTTGCCTCAATAATTCATAAAAAAAAAATCTTGATTTGAACCTCTTCCCTTGGCTTCAATAACCTATCGTTTATATAGGCCTAAAGTTGGTAACAAACTCCCAACTTCCCCCAAATATATGGCCTCAAAAAGGGCCCAAGATCCTTTAAAAACGGATTAAATCTCCCAAATCTAGCTAAAAATCCATTAAAAATTATAATATAAGGTAGAAAACCCACTTTTGGAAATATATGGCATGCCAGCCCTTGATCCTCAAGCTCCTGGTCACATGCGCATTGTCCAAGTGTCCAAGGGCTAGCGCTGCCTTGTTGGCCCCCTTCACTGTCGGCCCACTAGTCATGTGGCTTCCACCTAAACCTCTGTGCGCCCTAAAGTTGTTATAGCCTCGTCATTTTAGCCATGGTTATGCCCTTGGTCACCAAGCTATCCCGGTCGACCGGGTGCTAACCCACTAATCCACGCCATACATTTATATCAATGGTACATACGACCGCGCCAACGGTTAACAGTTTAGGTAAGGGTCGCATATGAACTAGTCGTATGGAATGTGTTGCGTCGGGGGCTGGGGCTAGGCCCCAGCCCTTTATCTACCCGACTATACAAAGTTGCAAGTTTAAATATAATATTCCCACTATAGTTAACAAGGAATACAAAGGGCGGGTTGGTATCACGGCCCTGCCAGGTCACTCCCCCCCTGCCCGGAGGTCACGGGTTCGACTCTCCTTGAGTCACAAACTTTTTCCCAAACCACCAATGGAGGGGTGCCACATGGCATCCCAATACTGGACCACGTGGAACCATTACATTCATCCAAAAATATGCCACATGTTAATAAATCATTCGCCCATCTGTGAACAATATCTGCCCAGTCAACACCTATCCACGTCAATGCCACGTTTCACCCTTGCAGTGGTGCCACGTGTCACAATCTGATTCATCCACCTGCCATCCCAGTCAGCATGCTAATGTACCTTCCACATCATTGTATGTTCATACAGCCTGTACATTCAGTTGCCACATCAGCATTGTACAGACTATATAGTCAACATTTTTTGCATGTTTGACAAAACAAACAGACCGCAATATCTTTCGCATACGGTGTTTGTTTGATCCCGTTCAAGTTGAATTGGGTTCATATCAACGAGGCATACGCACACATCCATTTTGAAGATATTCTGAGCACTTTTATTTTTAGGCCCTCCTGGACCCCATCTTGGCTCCTGGATCCATTTTGGATCAACTATGGTAGTTAAATATATCAATATGAACATAGTAAATATGAGAAGGCTTTTTAGAATATTACTTCTCTAGAATGTTCCTAGGATATACAGAGAATGTTATATAAAGAAGTGTAAGCAATGTATTAGAGCATTGTGAAGTATATTGTGATTTTAACAAGCAAGGATTACTTGAGGAGTGTTATTGTTCCTTAAGGATTAATATATGGTGTTACCCTACCTCAAGGGTTTTGATTATTTTTTTTGTTCATTTTTTTGGTGAATGATTTGAGTTATTATTTTATCTTATAATTCCATATCTATACAGGTACTTCACATGATGGGAAACAGTCTAAATCATTCAAGATCATCAATCTAGAAGCGCGAAGTGGTTCTAACTGTCTAATTGAAGGCATATAGATCTCTAATCATCATAGTGAACTTCGTAGGAGGATTTCGTTGATAAATTAGGGGTCAAACAAGTAATATTTAACAGAGTAAATATTGTGATAAGAGAAGTTCTCACCCAAAACAGTGATGAACCAAAACCAAGGAGAGTAACATGAATACTTACCTCGAGGGAAGAGGGAAAATGAACACCCCACAAGCCTAAGAGATTTATGGGGTCTAATGTGTTACAATAACAATGGAGAGTTCCACGTGAGAGATGTACCCTCCTCATAAAAATTGAGGAGTCCAACATCCCTCAAAAGAGAATGTGGTTGTGGTGTAATAGGGTGAATGAACAACTCCCTCTCCCTCTTTCGGGCCTCCCACTCATGTACAAAGGTGTACGTTTCGACATGTTGTTGTTGTTGTTTCTCCTCCTCCTCTCGTTGTTGTCGTCTCTTATTTGCATACAAATATTTTTACGCACGTATACATAGATAAAATGAATTGAAATTATAAAACACACACATATATAAATAACTTGTATTTAACAAAAACTAAAATTAATTTATGTTTGCAAACAAATGTATAAAAGTAACTAGTGCACCTAAAAAAGTCCCTACACACAACTATCGATGCTCTATATTAGAAAAACAACACCGCCAAACAATGTTGTTACTGTCACGCAAAACTTTAGAGTTGAAATTCCATAGATTCCAACTTTGTAGCATCAACAAATTCATAATAACCAAAGGCTCTAGAAGGAAGTGATAAGGCCTCCTTTGAGAGTTTGTCCTCTTTCATGTTGAGTTCTTTGTATATGTGTCTGAAAGAGAGCCAATCAAAAGATTGACAAGATTCTATAATATCTTGAAGTAATGGACCTAAGCAAAAATTTCCCACTTTGACTTTATGAAGGGCCCAATCAATAACAAGCTTGGAATCTCCCATTACCTGCAATTTTTTAACTCCTTTTTCTTGTACGATAGCCAACAAGGTTCTTAAGGTGATGAATTCAGATCTATTGTTAGAACCTATACCTGGAGAATACTAAATATGCATAAAATGTTTATGTTTAATGAAAAACACGACTCCAACCCAGCAAGAAGGAGGGTGACCTTGGTTGGCATCGTCAAAGAACCCCCAAGGAATTTCCTTGTCTAGTTTAGGAATCATGGGGATCTGGGGATTTTTACCTTTGGTGTTTACCTAGAATTCCTTAGAAATATTTAGATCTAATTTGTCGTTACCTCTGGGGGAATATCCATGTCTCTAAATATGTTACAATTATGTGCCCACCATAAAATATTGACCAAAATACAAGGAAATCCTTCCACCTGTTTTACCATCTTGTCCTCCAAACATGACCGCATTCATGCATCCAAACCAAGGTGTCCCTAGGTTTCCATCTACTTGAATTATGTCCTTACATACTTGGAAACCTACATTGTGTAAGAACAAAAAATAAACAAATGAGCACTTGATTTCTCATTAACTTTGCATAAATGACATTCGGCTTGGGTCGTTCCAACCACATTTTAACCCATTTTCCCACGCTAATAATTTGTTACTTAGTGCAAGCCACATTGTTATTTTACTTTCATTGAAGTTTGAAGTTTCCATAGGATGTCCACCACCATTTTTTTTCATTGGACAACCTAGCTTCCATTACGATTGCATACCCCAACTTTGTTGTGTATTCCCCTTTGCCCATATTTTTGGACCAGGAGAGGGCATCGTCTTCCTCCTCCTTTAATTTGTTGAAATTGGATACCAATTTTCCTATATAGGAATTCCACTTAGTCGATAATCAACCTCCAATCCTATCTCCTCATTTGTCTTCTAGCCATGCATCCCATTGACCTGCATGGGATGGTATTTTGCATCCTCAAGAGAGAAGATGTTAGCATCATGGAGAGCCCAAATAAGAGCTTCAGAGAGTTGAAATTCCTCCTCGACGCCCATCCAAGGGTCTTGCCCGATTTTAAATTTTCGACCATTACCTATCTTCCATACAGTCCACGATCCTACCAGAAGGAAATCTATAGCCAACGCTTTCCACGTGATAGAACCACTAGAGGAATTTTTGGGTTTTCGGGACTATTCCTTGATAGACATATCCTGCAAGTATTTACATGACTTTTCCCTATAAAGAGAAAATATGTGTGAGATTCCACAAGTTTATGGTTTCCAATGAAAGGGAAAACATATAGATGTTTTTTAATCCCCACCCTCCTAGCTTCTTTGGAAACGCCACTTGGCTCCATTTGAAAAAGGGGATGCCTCTAGAGGACCTCGCTCCCAACCATAGGAATTGGAAACTTGTATTTTTTATTTTTGTAAGGATCTCTTTTAGCACCGCTGTTATTGACATCCAGAACACAGGGATGCTTTCTAATAGTGACTTGATAAAATTTAAAGGTCCCCCTCTCAAGAGAAGCCTGTTAACCCAAAGAGCAATGCATGCCTCAACTTTTTTATACAACCATGTCTAGTTGATGAAATTATACTTGTTTGGTTTCAAAACAAATCCTAGGTATTTAAATCATGAATCCAACTCTTTTCATGAAAAAGGGAGTAGATTGACTAACCCACTAAGGGTTGATTGTGAAAAAATACATGGGATGAGACAAGATCTCTCTTGGTCAATTTCCATAGCCATAGCTTTGTAGTATAATTATAGAATTCCTTTCAACGAAGATAAATCTCGCATAGTTCCCTGAGCAAAACAAAGCACATCATCCTCGAAGAGCATGTGAGTGATAAACACTTTGTCGGATACCTTTACTCCCCTTAGCTCACCTTTTGATCTAGATTCATGGATCATCCTTCTCAAAGAATCAACTATAATGAGAAAAACTAAGGGGGATAGAGGCCACCCCTGTCTAAACCCCTTAGAGGCCAGAAAAAACCTAGAAGGGGAACTGTTGATCAACATTGCGAAAGAAACGGACTCCACACAACCTATAATCCAGTTTGTAGTGGATAGATGCATACCCATTTTTAGCAATACTAATTGTAATAAAGTCCAATTTACACGCTCGTAGGCTTTAGAAAGATCCAACTTAAGGACAATTGTGAGATGATTTGACAACTTGATCGAGTGAAGTGCCTCTTGCACTATTGACACTACGTCATGGATTTGCCTTCGTTGTAGAAAACCAAATTGTTCTTCTGTAATGACATCACTCAGAATCAGTTTTAATCTTTGGGGAATGATATTTTTTTTTTTTACGTAAACAGGTATGGTTTATATTAGAGGGGTGGTAAAGCCACAGATTCAGTTACAAAATGGCCCAAAGTGTCTTCGAGCCTACAATCCTGATTACAGTCTACTTTGAAGCTATACCTATGGACTGACTTAGCTCTCTTACTGCTTAATATACTGCTTATTTAAAGCCTTGGCTGAGACAAATGCCAGAGTGCTTGTAGAGCTTGCTTACAATTACATTTAACACATAAGATTACTTCTCTTCTTCCTGGCTCCAGTTGTTGTTCAGTTGGGCCATCTTAGCCTCCAGCTGTTCCATTCTCTCATCAAATTCTTGTTGAGGATTCTTCAGCTCTTTGTGGAGCTTGTCTAATTCCTATGCAAAACCAATTTTAGTCATGGTGATGTCTGACTCAAGTTGTTCCAGCCTGCGTCCAGCCTCCACGTCCAAATTTTCCAGAAAATCTAACTGGTGCTGAAGCATCTGTTGCAGATTTGCAAGAGTTTTGTCCATCTCCTTCAGCCGCTCTTCTGTGCTCAGCTTCCCTTTAGATGAAGACACCATCTCCCTACAAGCTCTCACCACGCGCGTCTTGCTTTGCTTACTCTGTTTCCTCACCCTCTCTGGATTCCTAAGCGTCTTGCAGACCTTTTCTTGAGTTGGAATGAGAGGGGGGCGACCTCCCTTTATTTCTTTTTTGCTCATGTTCATTATTGCCTTTGGATTCTATCCGTGGTCGCGTGGATCCTTTGTCTGCATCAGATCTGGGGCACCATTCCTCGTGGTACTTAGCCAAGCCTGTCGACCAACCAAAGCTTCTGTCCCTGTCTGCCTATGCGATTCGCCCGAATCCTTTGCCCCTGCGCGATCTAGCATTTGGGTGAGTGCCCGTGGACTGCGTGGGTTCATGGGATCTCCACTCTTTCCATTATGCCATTCACTGAAAGCACTCCAGCCTCCAATAACACACCTTGGTTGGCTTTTTTGTCAGCACTTTGATTTTGATCCCTTAACACGTGATAGAATTGACAAGAATTCAAATTTCTTAATATGAGCCAAATTTTATCAAGGAGATTGTTGAGCTTGATGCTTTGAGTTGTGGAGCTCTTGATCATGGCCTGTATAATGATTCTAGAATCACCTATGACTGTCAAGTCCTGGACTCTGAGTTTTACTACCAATTGCAAACCTTGCCAGAGAGCCAATGCCTCAGCTCTGTTGTTGGATTCTATACCGAGCCCGAGAGCGTATTGCGTCACTTTGTCTTTTTTGGGATCTTCAATGGTTCCCCCTCCTCCGGCCAGTCCTGGGTTCCCTTTCGAGGCCCCATCAAAGTGGAGGATAGGCGTTTTGATATTGCTTTTCCAATTGGCAAATTCCTTTCCACTTTTCCTGATCTCCCAGCTTTCTTGGGTTGGATGACTTCGTTGTTGGTTTCCTAATCCTGGGACATTGAATTGGGCTATCCAACTCCCTTGTTCTTCATCCAAATTGTGTAGCTTTACTGTGGAGCAAAGGTGTGCAGCTGATTCCCCTAGCATAGCTTGAATTTTAGTGACAGTTCTGACTTCACTTAATTGGCTGTCTCTAAAAATTCTATGATTTCTTTCTAACCAGAGATTCCATAGGATGAACTTTGGAAGAAATCCCCATATCCAGAGAGTTTGGTTCCTTTTCTTGTCGGCAAAGGGGAACAAGGATTCCCATTGGAGGAGTAGGCTTATTACATCAGTTGGGAGGCTGGTGGCTGACCGGGAGCCTGTTACCTTCATCCAGACTTCTTTTGAGTAACTGCAGTTTAGGAGAAGGTGGTCAGTTGTTTCTTCTTCTTGGAGGCATAGAGGGCATCTAAAAGGTCCTTCCCAACCCCTTCTTCGGAGATTCTCCCCCGTTGGAATACTCTTGTGTGCCAAGGTCCAATTGAAGAGGTCAATTTTTTGTAGGGAGTGATACTTCCAGACTGCTTTCCAAAGTGTTGGGTTTGGCATTGCAGTGGGGACGGAGTTGAAAAGATGGTATCCCTCTACTGTGGTATAAGCCTGAGCATTCCTGCCCCATCCTCGATCGTCTTTACCTACCTTTTTTAGCAGAGCTTTCCCTTGTAGACACTTCTTGAGAGCATCCCATTGACTGTCTAGAATAGTTGGTATGTTTGGGACTACCCATCCTTGCCAAAGGTGAGGCCTTTCTTCCCCCCAAACTGAGATGTCTGAGAGTGTTAAGATGTTTTGACTGTCCATCCATATTTTGAGGTCTTGCAAACCCTGGTGCTGATCTAGCGGAGGGTCGCCCATTATTGAGTCTGTCCAAATTCTTATTTCCCTGCCATTTTTCGGTACCCAGGTTAAATGGGGGGTGAAGAGAGGGATCGCTTTTTTGCAGAGCGCGAAGATGGGAGAGCTTTTCACCTCCTTACATGGGAGTTCTAAGCTTCTATCCCGAGACCCTAGAAAGTATTTCCTCCATATGGCTCGTTTACTCCAAGTGGCTTTGTCGGTAACCATTTTCCAGAGAATCTTTTCCCCTAAGGCCAGATTTTGAATCCTTGTATTTTTAAGATTGAGACCTCCTTCCATGTAGGTTTTTGTGGTTTTTTCCCATCTAACTGGATGTAGCTTCTTATTTTCCTGCCTTCCTCCTTCCCACAAGAATCGTCTCTGAAATGCTTCAAGATTTTGAATGACTGTGGCTGGTGCTAACAGCAGCGAGCATTGAAAGATGGGGAGGCTAGCTACTACAGCTTTTATCAGGACTGTCTTCCTTGCTAAGTTCAGCCAGTTGGCCCCCCAGGAAGAGAACTTATTCTTAAGTTTTTCTGCTAGATGGCTCCAATGGGAAGCTCTTGGGGAAGACTTAAAGATTGGAACTCCCAGGTACTTAAATGCATCCCAGTTTGTGTGCCCCTCCATCCCTAGGACTCGTGTGATTCTCAGCATTTCATTTGGGGTGATGTTCCAGCCATAAATGTTACTTTTGGCCTGATTTATTTTGCTGCCAAAGGCTTCTGCATAGGCGTCCAGCTCTTCCTTACTATGATTGGGCTTGCTCCCCCCAGCAGCAGCGTGTCGTCCGCCAATTGTGCATGGTTGATGTCTTTCACCCCTTGTGCTATTCTTAGACCATGAAGATCTTTATTAATTTGGGAGTTTTCCAATTGGTAGCTGAGAACTGAAGCTTGAAGTGCGTAGAGCAGAGGCGACAGAGGGTAGCCTTGCCTTAGACCCCTGGAGGCTTTGAAGAAGGCAGTTACCTTCCCATTCACCAGGGGGGCTATCCAGGGAGATCCAATGCAGGCTTTTATCCAGCTTATGAAGTGCAAATCAAATCCAAACTTCCTCATAACTTCAAATAAAAATTCATGTCTGACTCTATCAAAAGCATTAGCGAGATCTAGTTTGATGACCATACCTTTTTCTTTTCTTAGAACGCTGGAGTGAATCACTTCTTGTACCAGGATGATGTTGTCGACGATGTGCCTCCCCTAGACAAAGCCTCCTTGATTTTCAGGAACAATGAGAGGGAGCGTTGCCTTGAGGCGATTGGCTATTACTTTGGCAAGTATTTTATAGCTTGTATTGCATAAAGAGATTGGTCTAAATCTATTGAAGGAAATCGCTCCTTTTTCTTTCTGAATGAGTGCCAGAAAGGAAGAGTTGGTGCTTCCTCACAGCTTGCTGGCCTTCTGTGACTTCTGGATCATTTTGGTTAGGTCCTTTTTGATGATTTCCCAGCACTTCTGATAAAACCTGGCAGTGAACCCATCCAGTACCGGAGCTTTGTCTGGATTCATCTGGTCAAGGGCCTCCTTTATTTCTTGCTGCGTTACCTCTCTTGTCAGCTTGCTATTGATGTCTGCAGTTATTAGCTTTGGAATAAGCGTGAATGGGTATCCTTGTTGGTCTAGATCCACGTCCTTTGGGTCTGTGTATAGCTTCTCAAAAGTTTCATAAGTTGCTTGTTTAATGCCATCTGGGTCTGCAATTATTTTTTTCTGGACCTGAACTTCCATCACTGCCTTGTATTGTTTTCTTGCTTCCGTTTGTTTATGAAAGTAGGTTGTGTTTCGATCTCCTTCTTTCAGCCATAAGCTTCTCGACTTCTGCCTCCAATAATTTTCCTCCAATCTGCAGGCTTGGTGCCATTGCCTTTTAAGGTTGTCCTCATGTTGCAAGATTTCCGGGGTGATCTCCTGTTGTTCCATTGCCAGCTGTTGTGCCTCAATATGGCCTTGGGCTACTAGGCGCATTGTTGTTGGGCTCGGTTGGCTCTTGGCCCATGACTTCAGAGCAAATTTCAGCCTTTTGATTTTTTCCTCCCATACGTAGGATGCTGAGCCTTGAACTGTGGTGGCCCAAACTTTTGTAACTAGCTCTGTGAACCCTTTATCATTTATCCAGTTTGGGCTGAATCTGAAGGGGATGGGCCCTCTGACTTGGTATTTTTTTATTTCTATCTGTATTGGTTTATGATCAGAAGCACTGTGGGCCAGAATTTCTACTTTTGCTTCAAGTCCTAGCAGCAGGAAGGAGCTTTGTACAAGGAACCTGTCTAGTCTGGCAGCGATGTGTCCAAGACCGATTCTCTTATTGGTCCACGTGTAACGACCTCTGGCGGGTTTGATATCTAGAAGGTCCCATGCAGAGGCTAAGTCCTCTACCCATTCTCTGGCCGGATCTCTCACTATCGAGCCACCCCTCTTCTCGTCCTGGGCCAGAGTTACATTGAAATCTCCTCCAAGTATAATATTGGACAGATTGTTTTGCTGGAGATAGGCCTGCAGAGACTCCCAACAGTGTTTTTTTTCCCCCAATAGCTGTGGAGCATAAATGTTAAAGATGCTTACATGACAGCCCGTGTTTTTTTGGAGAACTCTGGTGTGGATCCAATGCATGCAGATATGGGAGCTGAGCATGTCTATTTTGGAGGCGTCCCACATTGTGCAGAGCCCTTCTGAGGCACCCCTGGCGTTCCCGGCAACTCCGAGACTTCCTTTCCAAACATTCGACAAGGTTTTGAGCGCATCTTGTTGGCTCATTTTGGTCTACTAGAGCAGTAGGATACTTTCTTTCAAGGCTTTGAGGATATCTTTTAATGCTTCTTCCTTNAGGCCAAAGCCTCCCAAGGAGGCCTTGGCCTGCTTCCGCATGTTATGGACAGTCAGTGCATGTTTGATGGTGGGTTGTGACCCATTGAGCACAACGTTGTAGGCTTCCTGGTTCCTTTCAGCGTTTTTTTATTTTCGGCCTCTTCCTTTTTTCTTTGGGGTGGCCCAAACCTCATTTGCTTCATCTGATTCGCTGCCTATCGAGATCTCCCCTTCCTCTATGTTCTGACTGCCGTCCTGCTTCTGGGGGGAGTTACTTTGTGTCACGTCTTCTTCTGCTGGCGTATTCCCCTTGTCTTCAAGGTTCTGATCTTTCTTTCCTTCCTCTTGAACTTATTTATTTGGATCTTGTGCACTTCCCTCCATATCTTTGGATAAGATTCTGAAGTTGTTCTCCTTTCCTGTGGCTTCCATCGGTTTGGATTTCTGTGGTTCTGTCTACTCACTTCTTTGGCCTCTTGCTCTTGATCTCCCTTTCCGGGCTTGCTGCTAACCTTCGTCCCCTTCTTTTTTCGTGGTGGGGGGGGATTTTGGGAAGTTTCTTTGGAAATGGCCATATTCGTGGCATCCTCTACACTTGAACGGAAGTTCTTCGTAGTCCAGCTTTTGGAAGTGTTGCCAGTTTCCTACCTTCAACTTTATTGCCTCTGGAAGGCCTACCTCTAGATTTACCTCTACACAGATCCGCGCATAGGAATACTGGTCTCTTGGTTCTGCTCGGTCGATATAGCGCCCAAGTCCATTGCCTATTGCCTGAAGCGAAGTGGGGTTCCAGCAGTGGATCGGCAAGTTGGGGAGTCTTACCCAGACCAGGACGTCCTTGGGGAATTCTGAGGCAGGATCAAAATTCGAAGTCCATCTGTTTAGATATAGACCTTGTGTGCCCATGAAGTATGGGCCATTTCTGAAAATCAGGTCTCTGTCCTCCTGGGAGATAAATTCGAAGATAAAGTATCCTCGCCCGACCGCATAGCAGGTCACACTATTTGTTATCAGAGGTCTCCAGTTTCACTAAATCCAGTTGTCTGTGGATCTGGTTGAGGGTCAGAGTCCCATAAACTGGCCGATGAGTCCTCGCTCAGATAGAGATAGGGTGACTTTCATTGGGTATTCAGGAGGGAGATCGATCTCTGGAATATCGTTCAATTTCTTGACGAAGCTCGGAGCTTCTGAGACGGTCGACTTTTTGTTGCATGCTTCTACCAGGCGTCAGAAGGAGGAGGCGGGGGAAGTAGGGGGCGGTGGCTCCCCTCCCTGGCCTGCCATGGCGGCTCACTCAAACCCTAACGTAACAGAGCTAGGTCAGGGTGTGCGTGCGATTTTTCTTCCACTGCACTCACGTAGTTTTTGGGGAATGATATTTTCCACTAATTTGTAGATAGAATTTCAACACGCTATGGTTCAATAGTCATCGAATGATACTCCATCCTTTTTTTTAGGGAAAAGTGTAAGAATGGAGGAATTCAATGAACCCAGCATCTTCCCTAAACTCTGAGACTCTCTAACCACCTTTATCAAATCCTTTTTAAGCAAATCATATAAACTAATGAAAAATTATACTGTGAGGCCATCCTGACTAGGACTCTTTCCTTTTTGTATAGAGGTAAGTGTCGCTAATACTCCAAACTTGGAAACTAACTCCTCCAAAGCCTGGTTCATTTCATCAAAAAACACATTTGGGATTTTGGAAATAACTTCAAGGATTTCCTGGATCGAGCACCCACTTTTTTCTGAAAACAAGGTTTGGAAGTGACGGATGCATTCCTCAACCATTTCTTTGAATGTGTGAACCAGGGCTCCATTCGGGGCTTTGATCTCCCATATTAAATTCATATTTTTCTAATGATTAGCATACTGGTGAAAAAAAAATAGTATTTTTATCCCCCTCCTTTATCCAAATGGCACGGCTCTTTAGGCGCCAAGCAACTTCTTCTGTTTCTCCTCGACCATTTTCTAGTAATCTTCCTCTAGGAGCCAAGTGTGATTAAGTTTAAAGGGAGAGGGTGGCTTCTCTCCCCCAGAGGCCAATTGAAATAGAATTGGGAGATGGTCAAATAGACCTGCTAAGGAAACCCATGACTTTATTAGGAAGGAGTTTTCCATCAATGCTTCAACCACTAGGAATTGATCCAACCTCTTAGAGATCATTGCATCATCTACGTGAAAGGTTTTCCAAGTTCGTACCAACTTTTTTGGTTCCATGTCCATTAACTTGTGTTTTTCAAAAAACATTGTAAAGAAACGGCTTTGAGAGTCCATCCTTGCATTGACCCCTCGTAACTCTCTTGAGGAGAATGTGAGATTTAAATCTCCTCTAATGAGCATGAAAGGATCTTCCAAAATTTTATAAACTAATAGACTTTCCTATAAGGGACACAATCCGTGTACAGCCGGTATATGTTTCGCACTGTCAGTCTAAAACCTAAATTTTTTGCTTCCAGGTGAACCGAAATGGAAAATTTTTGCGCATAATTAGAGAGTTATTTAAAATCTAGGATCCACGTGATAATTATTCCTCCCAACTACCAATCTACATCCAATGAACAAGACAACCATTTTTTTCGCCATGATTCAAAGATAGCTCTGGCTCATACTCCATCTACCAATATTTCATGTATTACGATAATATTCGGCTTGTGGCTATGTTAGGTAGTTATAGAGGTCGTGGGGGGAACCATAGGGTCCATAATGATAATAGTGGAGGTCATTCAATGTAAGGTGAACTAGGTCCATTATATTATTAAATAAGGCCCACTATGATAGTTAGATATAATAAATGGGTAGTTAGATATAATAAATAAAAGAGGACTTCTAGAAGAATCATCCTCTAGAATGTTCTTAGGTGATGGTAGCACTATATAAAGGGGTTCAAGCAATGTAATGGGATATGAAGAGAAGTATTGTATTTGGAGTTGAAGCTCATTTGGAGAAATCCCCCTCGAAGTGGCAAGTGAACATGAGAGGATCCCTTCCATAATAGGATCCGTTGTATGGTGTTGCCCTACCCTAAGGGTTTTGATATAATAAAGTGGTTGTTTTCTATATTGTTCTCTAATTATTGTGGTGTTTCTTTATGCAAGTATTTGGTTCTTAACAAGTGGTATCAGAGCACTTTCCTTAGCAGGAAGTGTGGGCAAATATTTTTATTTTTTGTAGATTTATTTTTTCGATAAAAAAAAAAGGCCTCGACATTACGAATGATTTGTGTATGTTTTTCTGAAAATTTTGAAATAACAGGTTGTAGATCTGAGTTCCTCTCAGAAAAACACATAATTTAAAAAAAAATCATCTGAAACAGACTCTGGGAAGTCAAGTTATTTGCATTTTAAAATCTGTAATTTTTAGCATTTTTTTTTCCACAGACAGTCGCGATATTTTTCTGATTTTTGTAGAATTTGATGTTGCATTTTTCAAAACAAATTGCATATCCAGCCTACATATTCTACAACAAAATTGTTCCTTCCAGATTCATCTTTGACTCTTTCCCACTATGTGGATGAATATTCTTATTTGGATCCACATGATAGGTGTCAGTATTGGGATCATCATTTTCAGTTGGTTATTGGGTGTCAATATCTATTGTGTGTAATTGACATGAGCAATTTAACATGGGACCCTTGTTTACAATGGTAGTTGGACTACTTCAGCATGGTGGCTTCCATTTCTCATTGGGACCTTGGTTCTCTAGTCTACTTCAACACTATGGTCCACACTTATCCATGGGAACCTGGTTCTCTAGTCAACTTCAGCACTATGGTCCACACTTATCCATGGGACTCTGGTATATGGTTGTACATCAAGCATTGAGGACAATGCTTCCATAACAGGGATGGAATTTTGGGTAGAAAGAGAGGTAGTGGGGGGGGGG
>JASDQU010103108.1:191902-201909 GCA_032191745.1 Picea mariana
TGTATTTGAGGCCGGAGAGCCTGTGTGGTTATGAGGCTGGTGAGCCGAGATGAAAATAGGCCTATAAGTACAATTATGTTTACAATTGGTACCAATCGGCTCACCGACCTATATGTACAATTACAAATGGGGTTCAGATTAGACACGTTACATTCCCCTCCCCCTTATTTATGCACTGTCCTCAGTGAATTATATATACATGTACATACAAAATTTCAAAAAGATGTGAATACTCTGCCCGAATAGCATCCTCGTGCTCCCAAGTTGCATCCTCAAGACCATACCAATTCCATTGGACCTTTACTGTTGGAAGATTGGTTGTTGTCATTGATGTCAACCCTAGCCATTAGCTCTTGGACCCCATAGTTGATCGAAGTAGATAGACATGAAGGAAATTACACATGCAGAAACAAAACCCATGGATGGATATTATAAGTCATAATGCTTCCGATGGTATGTGGCACCTCACATGGATCCTCACGATTGAGGAGAAATGAATTTTTGAAGATGGCAATGTGAATTGAAACAAAAACTACATGTCAGCACTAATGTTAAAAGGAAGTGACATAAAGGGTATAAATACATCTCATTATACATTCATTTTTAAACACACACGGGTTTATTAATGAACAAGGAGATATAAAACGAATTTCCGAGGAATTCTGAAGTAAAGAAGGACGAATTTCAAGGGAGGATGAAGTCTTTTGGTGACGTGTTCTAAGGTGTGTTATTTACAGGCCATCCTACTATTTTCGCTATAACTTTGTTTCTAGAATGATTCAGATGGTGAAATTCAGAGGCTATTGAGAGGACATATCTAGGTACCTGCGGTAAAAATTTCATGTCTTTATTCGCTACAATTTTGGAGATACACTCTGTGGAAGATAGGGTTTTTGACTAGTCTTGAAGCTAGTCATAAACAGGTGTTCCGAGTAAAACAGTCATAACTTCTTCATAGAGAATCCAAATCAAGTGAGACCAATTGCATTGGAAAGAGTAAGGACTTTAGTTTCCTGTGTATGAATTTTAGAATCTAGTGTTAAATATTGAGCGCGAGGTATTATGTACAAGTTCGCTCTCTTGAATAAACCAGAATTGAATAAGGTCTACCATTTTCTCTATAACTCCTTTTCTGGGAGGATTCAAGGAGTGAAACTTGGAAGAGTTTCAAAGAATACATTGCATAATATCATCTAAAGGATCAGAGTATTCCAAGAAGTGAAGAATTGTAGAAGTTGAAGAAGTCTCGGGAAGCATTATCAGGTTCTATGTGATGGTGATAATTTAATGTAAAGTTTTATTATCTCTCATTTATTATTGGGTGTGTTGGAGCCACCTTTGTTTTTTTTTAGCCTGTTTAAAATTTCATATCTTAATTCTTGAAATCAAAAGTCAGCTTTCATATTTTCCTTTATTTTTTCCAGGATCTCAGAAGTCTCATCACGCAAATAGCAATGTCTATCATACTCTTAAGGCATGATTTATTTTCTTTTAATTGTTTAAATGAGTCTCTCCTTTTTACTTCGGGATGTCGCATGTCAGAAGTTATAGATCACATAGTTTACAAGTCCTGAGGGGCGAAACAACGAACTAGTTTTAAAAAAAAGTTTACCCAGATCATTACCGAGAGTAAAAATACTCTAAACCATAGTTAAGCATCATCGGGATTTCGTGTCTCGGCGTTTGCTAGCTCCCAAAGTCTTACCGTCGTAACCCCGATAGCCGAAACCGCGAGATTCTTGTTTTAGTAACACCGGTTAATGTTAAAGGTAAAAAGTTTAGCCGCGGTTAAGCTCTGTCGAGAATTCACAACTCGGCGTATTTTCCCTCAAAAGTTATACCTTCAAAGCCCCGAGTCCCGAAGTCGTAATAAAAATAGAAATGTAATTAATTAAACACTTAATCTGGTTTTATCCTCCAATTTAATTAGATCATATCATCGCAATCTCGTGATTTCGCAACTCGGTATACAAGCCTCCCGGAAGCTATACCTTCGAAGCCCTGAGTCGCGAAGTCGTGATATAAATAACAACGTAATTAATTAAACGCCCAATCATAGTTACGTTTTTTTTAATTATTATTAGCCAAAGCAAATTATCGCAACCTCAAGTTTTAGAGGTTTAAAGGGTTAAAGTGAAAGCTCCTGATGAGGCAAATGCCGAAAGATTAATTAACATTCAAAAAGGCTTGATTAATTAAGTTAAGCCAGCATTGCCAGTGTTCTAATACGAAAATTAATATGCACAGTCTACAAGGCAATTTTAAACTTTCCTTGCGCCAACTTGCATTACATACTGTCAAAATCTAAGACATTAATTTAGAAATGAGGCGAATCGACAAGTAAGGATTTGGTTTTTATTGCTAAATTTATTTTTAAGAATGATTTGATCGTTATGTTCCTAAGGACGACCTAGTTTTAAATAGTCTAAGACATGGATCTTTTATTTGTTGTCTCAAATTTCATTTTTATTCTACGTAGAGCCAACTTTTCGCGAGCGAACTAATTTCTATATGTATACATATTTTTATTGCAGGAGAGCTAAAGGATAATCCCTCGTCATGGCCCTGCAAAAAGTGTCTAAAGCCAATGTTGAGGTTTCAGGACAAGGTTCAGACAATGTTTATGATACTTCACCTTGAAGTGTCGACTCTGTCAGGACCTGGTCATATATTTCTGAGGTTCTACAATTTGAATTGATAGATGTTTCGGATGATTCCAGTGAAAATGAAAAAGACGACCTGATCACCAAGTATAAGATCGTTGTTCAGGCTCAAATGCATAAAGTAGTGGCTAGGCCACGTCTGCTCCCTTGCTACGATATGATCTGGTGGGAATTAGACCATGTAGATATACCAACCAGAACCATCGTCAACGAGCAGGGGGTCACCATTGGGACTTTCAGACCCGAACAATTGCAGGCTATGTACAAGTTGCCTGTCGTGTCGGATTTTGTTTACAATGCCGAATTCCTAGAGAATTTTAAACAGAAGGAATGTGTGCAATACGACAAGACTATGTCTGGTTTAATCAAAGATCGGGTTTCACACCCTGCGAAGTTCAGGGCCGACAATAATGGTATATATTCAATACCTTCTCTGGAACCACAGTTCAAATATATCGCTATGATGACCTGCAGATTATATGGGAGAGAGAACACCACACATTTTTTCCTTCAGTGGGTGCCTCTAATTCACACGGTCGGTAAAGGTTGTTCCTTCGACTAGGCTAAACTATTGTCTGATAGTTTGACCAATCAAGTTACAGAGTATCGAGCGCGGAGGGAGAGCGGAAAGATTGCTTCATTCTTTATGTCCACGTATATCATGGATGTCGTTTGTTTTCCGACACCTTTTCCCTTGATGAGTTGGAGCTAGACTCCATCGGAGGCTGAGCCCATCCACGTCTACCATTCAAAGTTGTGGGAAGACAAAGCCTCAGATTTTGTGTATGAAATCTTTAATTGGGTGATGGTACCGCTACATATCACTATCTTCGGCCACCCGCCACCCAGGATCTCAGACAATATCACGGTAAATCTGAGAAGTATAGCCGACTAGTACGTGGAAGCAAAATTTTCATATCTCAGGGTTTTCGGCGCTTCTGTTCCTCTGAATGCCTTGCCTTTATTCATACCCGATAGGCTAGCTTGTCGTTAGATTGCCAGACAAACCGTAATCGGTGGCGTAAGCAAGGAGCTTAAGGGATATTCTAAGAAGGTATGGCCACCTTTTCCTATTCATTTAAGTTCCTATTCTTTGTTAGATTTCGGGCATGCTAAAGCTGAGGCAGTTCCCCTGGAGTACCTGCAATTGGTTCATGTCGAATTCAAAAAGCACGATCCACGGAGCGTCGTAAGTAATCACTTATCCAGTTTCGGGCTTAAAAGGTTCGAACATGAAAATTCGCCCTCGGATGACATTTTCTGAGGCACGAGATCTTATGCCGAGGTTTTGGCTCAAATACAAGCCCTGGCACCCGAAGAGAGGGTCGATGTTTTAAAATTCCAAGAACATCGACGGAGTTGTCTTCCCCCAATATTGTGGGGTGAGAATCCAATAACAGCAGAGGTGCAGCAAAAAGAAGCCGAAGGTTCCAAAGATACAGCACCCAGACAAGAAAAACACCAAGACAGGGGAGAACAAACTAGGAGTTCAAAACCAGAAATGAAAACTACCGATCCGCCGAAAAAGCAGACTCCAGTTACCACTCCTGACTAGTTAGCTAAGCAAATCGAAGGTCCCATCGCCTCCATTACTCCCTTACAGTCAACTCAATGGAACATAGATGCGGGGTGGATTTTCAATGAAGAATTGAGACCTATAAGGATGGAAGAGCTCCCTCCAAATGAGTTTTTTTTTTATAAGAAGAGAAAAGTTGTGGTAAAAAGAGAATTCTATCAAGAAGCAGGATCAACGGCCAAGAAATTTAAGGTGTTGACCGATGGGAAAGATATCAAGAAGGAAGAATTCACGATAGAAATAGCTGAAACATTAGGGGCGTATTCTACAGCAAACCAATTTTCAGTCGGGGTTTTCAAAAATCAGCTGAAGCGAAAGAATCTCCTAATCAAAACCTTAGAAGCTAAACTAGTCACAGCCGAGGAAGCTACCCAGGACAAGGCAAGCACAGGAATGGAACAAGCAAGGATGGTCGATAAAAAGGAAATCGAGCTGCTCAATGCTAAGCTCGAACAAGCAGAGCTGGTAGCTCAGACCAATCAAACACAGGTAAGCCAACAAAGAGGCTTGATAGGGCAGCCACAGGTTAGATTAGAGTTCGCCGAAAGCCAAGTTATAAATATCGGGATATTCTAGTCCCAGACTATGGATATTCGGAGCAGGGTTTCTGCAGCTCGACGAAGCTTACTTGCCAAGGTAGAGACGATTCAGGATAATTGTCTGCTTATTGATCAAGTATTAGAAAACTTATCTGTCAGACAGAGAGAAGCTGGAGCATCTCGGGTCGCATTTCAAGAGGCTGTAATAGCTACAGAAAACGAGGAATCGGGAAAAAGTTCTAAGTTTAACATTTCGAAACAGACCCAAGGTAATATTTTGTTGAAAGAATGGGAACGCAGCATATCAGAAGGCAAATTGCAAGCCAAGAAAGTAAGGAAATCCTATGAGGAGGCTTTCATTTCTATAGATGGAAATTTGTTAGGCATTGATAGCGAGAGTAATGCTGAGATACTGAGCCAAATGAATATGGTGAAACTCTCGCTTGATATAAATGAGAAAGAAGAAAGAGATTCGGCCGAAGTCTCATAAGTAACTCTGGCAGACATAGTTCAAATAGATAAATGGATTATTAAACCAAGTGTGCAATTGTGTGTTGTTGAAACCCTAGACCGACAGATGGAAGAAAGGTTGTTGCAATTAGTCAGAGATTGTTACATTTTTTAGGCCAATTGTCAAGTGGAACCTTCAAGGTTGATATCTCGGCTGGTGGAAAAATGTGTCACTTGTACCGAGCATGCAAGAGGACAGGCTTCTGGTACCAAATAAAGACATAGGATAAAGAAATGAAACGATTGATCTCCTTCTCATTGTAACTGAAAATCCTGGAACGATTGGGATTCCATCATATGTAAATTTGTATAAATATACAATAGAAGGAAGGAACAAAGGCTGGACCTTTTTGGGTCGATTGTAATAGAGATTTTGTCCTCCTCGAGAGTTAATCTAAAGCAAATCCAAAGATTCTCGATTCCGTCAAGACTGTGTTATGAGTTTGTTTCCTTGTATTTCATATCATTTTCATTTCATATATGTATCTGATGAATGTTTCGCTATAATTTAGTACAACGTCTACTATAGTGAATAAATTTTAGTTTTCTATATTGTTTACCATTTTTCCTCTGTACCGGCTATCAGCAGGTATAAGACCAGTGAACATTTTAGATTTCTATATATATTTTATGCTTCATCAGGTTATTTCTTTATCTTTTTTCTTCTTCTGTTTATAAGTGAGATTCTCCCTTGATAGGAGCCTTACATGATAGACAACTTAATGTTTTTTTTACACCTCATACACATTTATTAAAATATAACTCAGTTACGGGAAAGGGACTTTGGTTTACACCCTATTTTCACTATCGGAGCTATAACTTTCCTTTATACGACCGAAATCGAGACAGCATCTAAGAAAATTCTTTGAGATTTTCTTATCATTTTGTTCCTCCATGACTGTCCCTGTGACAAGATAGCCTAATATTGAACCTGGACTATCAGATCAAAAACATATTGCCTTGAATCTTTTTTATATTATTCTTAAAACAACCACTACCTGGGTAGAACTGAAACGTTCGTGGGCAGGGATTGAAAGGGACATAAACATCCAGGAACAGTTGGAAGCTAGACAACAACCTAGAAATCAACCCTAGTTTCCCTTGCTGAAGGTTGACATTTCTTCCTTCTCTACCCCTTACTCACTTTCGGATGCCTAGACACTGTACTTCTAAGCCCTAAGTACAGACTCTAGAACAACATCTTTCTAGCACCGTTGTCGGGGACCGAAGTTACAAAATCTTTTTCCCTGGGAAAACTACATTTTTTTTTTCGTTGAAAGTGCCACCCTTTGATAGTGAACAAAGAGTGCACACCTTTTAAAGGTTTTCCAATATTTCACTTGGCAACTCCATGATTAATAAGTTGTCATCCGGACGAAGGAATACAAGGCAAAATTCAGATGGTAAACAGACCACACCTGTTACCAATCCTGAGAAGATTTTAAAGGTGAGAGGGTCTCTTAAGCCGACCCCTGCAGTCTATCGGCTTAAATACCCACAACTGAAGACCAATATTTCTTCTGAACCTTCAACTTCATGCAGCCCTCTTTTCGACACTAAGGATCCAACATCAAACTGCTCTGAAGTTAGAAGTGAACCCCGTCCGATAACCTCTGTAGAACATAAAGGAAAAAGTCATGTAGAAAATCCATCTATCGTCGATATATCGTCGACTCTTTAGTTGAATTTCGCGACCTCACACAGTCTCAAAGAATATTTCACACATCCAGCTTCCACACTCATTGGTTCCCCTGACTACATCTCTTGAAAGTCCAAAGAGACAAGCCCTCACATCCCTTACCAGTCATCCTCGGATTTTTTGCCCCGCGAAGAAAGTAAAGATTCACTTTTAATCTTCCAAAACCCCCTTTACAACTTTCCACTAATAACGATGTCAGCCACCGGAGGGGGAGGTGGAGGGGTTGTCGGAGGAGGAGGTGGAGTTGCTTCTGGGGGAGGAGCTGGAGGCCAAGGGCCTGCCCCCCCTCCCAGAGTGTTTGCTAAAGTGGCAGCAAGATACGCTCCTTTGGTATTGCCCATTCCTTTACATGACCTTCCCAAAAATTATATAAAAAAATTGTCAAAATTCACTGGGGAAGGAGACCTGACCGCAGCCAAACACATAAATTTCTTCGATCAATTCGCAGACATCCTAGGTCTCGAACATGAAGATGTGTATTCGAGGCTTTTCATCCAAACCTTTGAAGGTCAGGTTCGAACTTGGTTTCGGAGTCTACCTGCAGGATCTATCTTGTCCTATGATGCTTTGGAAGATGCTTTCCTTACACAATGGGGCGAAAGAAAGGACCACCTATACTATTTAACCGATTTTGGGTCTTTAAGAAAAAAGAATTCAGAAACAGTTATGGAGTTTATTCAAAGATTCAACAAGCTGTATAACAAAATCCCAGCCGAGGTTAAACCGTCCCAACCCACAGCCAAAGTAACTTTTGCAGGGGCTTTCGAACCAGATTTTGCACTTATTTTACGAGAAAGAAGGGGAGCTACTCTAAACCGGATGCAAGATAACGCTGTAGAAATTGAGTCAAATATGATGGCTTTTGGTAAGTTAAAATCTAAAGTAGAAGCGGGAAATTGAGAAACTAGACGCTTTAGAGAACAAGCAGGGTCGTCAGGGTCTAATAGATACACAAATGACAAAGTAGACGATATGGCCAGGGTAATTAAGGAACTGTCTAATAAGATATCCCGAATGGAGCTAGAACAGGCCAAAGCTGATTCTTTCGCCAAAAAGGATTTTAGGAAGAATCCCAATCCCCCAAATAAGCAAAGACAGATAAAAAATGAAGATCAGAAAATACAAACTCCCCTAAAGAATGAAAATTTTATAGGAGTGAATGATCTCCAAGATTTTGGAGATTTAGATGATGATGTCACGAACTTGGGTGATGACTGCACACAACCTTATCTGACTAGAGAGGATTATGAAAAATCTCTAAACACTCAACAATCGTCTATTGAGGGTGAAGAAAGAGATTATACTGACCTTTGTAGTTATCAAGAAGAAATCGACATGATAATGGCTGAGGTCCAACCTAGGTATAACTTGAGATCTAAGGGTAAGCCTATTTCAACTACTCAACCTAAGAAAATTCTCCCAATAGGTCAAACTTATGAGCCTACCCCAGAAGAAACTGTGGTACCTAACAGCAAAGTGAAAGTAGTAAACACACAAGAACCCGAAGTGGGGAAGGTTGAGACCCAAACACAGGAAACTGAAGCAGCTAATACAAATACACCTTTAACCAAGATCATGAGTAATAAGGCAGTCTAGACAAATAAGTTGGAGAAGAAGGATTTGGAAGTCCCAACTAGAGAAACAGACAAGGTGAGCGGAGTTTTCAGTTTTGAAAACGAGATAAATAAAATTAAGATACCAATTCCTCTGGTAGAGTTAGCGAAAAACCCAATTTATCGAAAGCAAATTACCAAAGTGATAGGCGTTTCAGAGCTAGAAAGCCAATATGACATTTTAAACCTGGAAGATGATAAGCCCAACATCACTTTTGGTCCACATTTTGAAGGAGCCAAAGACATTGTTTCTCCCTTTTATATCACCTTAAACGTGTACGATCAACTGCTACATAATTGCATGCTAGACTCTGGAGCCCCACATAACATGATGCCTAAAATTATTATGGACAGATTGGGTCTCTAGATCACCAGACCTTACGGAGATCTTTACTCATTTCATTCGAGAAAAGTTAAGTGTATGGGAATGATAAAGGATTTAGTAGTCACCCTGGCACAGGTCCCGATTAAGAGCATCTTGATGGATGTGGTCATTGTTGATATTCCCCCCAAATACGACTTATTGTTGTCTAGGTCATGGGGAGCCAAGCTGGTGGGTTCTCTTCAACTAGATATGACGTACGCCACGATTCCTGTGTTTGATGGGCAATTTACTCGGTTGTACAGGGAGACGAGGTTACAATATACGGTAAGTGACCCTCAAAATCCGAACAATTTCTCTATTTACATTGTAGATCAAGTTTTAGGAAATTGTATCTTATCTTTTGATGATGGTTTATATGGTTGCACAGAGGAAAATGATATAGAGAATGAAGAGTCAGGTTACATGACCGAGGATATGTGTAGCACCGATATCTGGAAAATGTTTTTTGACGGTGCCCTGTCTTGCGAAGGGGCTGGTGCAGGAGTGCTTTTTGTGGCACCTGAAGAAAGTTTTGTTGTCCCTTTTTCCTACAAACTACAATGGGATATAGATTATACTAACAATGTATGTGAATATGAAGCCTTGGTCTTAGGATTAGAGGCTGCCAGGAGCCTAAAAATAAAAAACCTAGAGATATACGGAGATGCAGAGTTGATAGTCAAACAAATAAATCGACAATACCAGGCCAAGCATCGCAGATTAAGATCATATAGAAATTGTGCCTGGGATCTGATGGAAAACTTTTTCTCGTCTGTAAATGTCCACTTCATCCCATGCACAGAAAAATTACAGGCTGATGCATTAGCTAAAGCAGCTTCAACTTTCACTCCTCCTACAACTTTTAAATTGAAGTATCACATAGAGATAAGACACAGACCATCTATACCTAATAATATCCAGCACTGGCAGGTTTTTGAGGATGATGAACAAATTAAGAAGTTTCTTGAAGCAGTAGGTGAATTTTCCGAAACTCACGCAGATCAAGAAAATCAGAATGACCATATATGGATCATGCAAGAAGG
>JASDQU010103108.1:201959-217509 GCA_032191745.1 Picea mariana
CCAATTCTCTGGCTACAACCAGAAGGAGGCTATAACCCCCTATGTTCTCCGACTACAACCAGAAGGTGGCTACAACCACCTATTCTTGCCCTGTCAAACTGCCCTGATGTATAAGTAGAATTATGGAACCGTTGTCACACTATCACTGTGATATATACTGCTATAAACCTGTACCAATCAACTTGCACCAAAAAACCTGTACCAATAACATGAACCATGCATCAATGATGCACAACCTGTACATAAACATATAATCAAGTTGTACCATAAACAAATGCATCAACCATGTACCAAGTATGTATCAATCATGTATCAACTACTCATCAACTATGACTCATCAAGATGTACCAACATCATCAACTATACACCTCATGTATGTTCCAACTCATCAACTACTTGTCTCAACCATGTACCCAACATGTACCTCAACCAAAATCCCTCATCAATTTCATCATCCAAATCTGATTTGTACCTCTGTAATAGACCTGGTGTATATGATCACATACCTTCAAACCTTCCTTAACTTTAACAACAAGATACTAGCATTTTCATCAAACTTTACTTTAGTCTCACATGACTAGTTTTGGATTAGTCAACAACCCTAACTTGAAATAATCATAACTATGTACCTGTAATGAATAAATATATGAAATTAGTATACAATGTTCTTCAATGTGTTTTATGAAATTCCTTCAGGTGTCACTACTTGGAACCTCTCAGAAAAGGAGTTATAGAAAAAATGACATACCTTGTTGAATTATGGCTTATTCTAGAGAGTGAACTTGTAGAGCGTGCCCCACACAAAATATGTGTTGTATGGATCTAAAATTGTACAAACAATACTACACATTGTACTCTAACCAACACATTTTTTCTTACTGAATTTGGATCTGTTATGAAGAAGCTATGACGTTTTTACCCAAAACACCTGTTTTAGACTAGTTTCAGGACTAGCCACAAACCCTATTTTTCATGGAGTGTGTTGGAGTCACCTTTGTTTTTTAGCCTTTTTTTAAATTTTATATCTTAATGCTTGAAATCGAAAGCTGGTTTTTGTATTTTCCTTTCCTTTCCCCAAAATCTCAGAAGTCTCATCGCGCAAGCAGTGACAGTTATCATACTCTTAAGGCAATATTTATTTTTTAATCGTTTAAACGAGTCTCTAATTTTTAACCTCGGGATGTTGCATGTTGGAACTTATAGATCACATAGTTTACAAATCCCGAGGGGAGAAATGGAAAAATAGTCTTAAAAAGTTTACCTAGATTGGTACCGAGAGTAAGGATACTCTAAACCATGGTTAAGCATCATCGATATTTCGTGTCTCGACGTTTGCTAGCTCCAAAAGTCTTACCGTCATAACCCCGACAGTTGAAATCGCGAGATTCTTGTTTTAGTAACCCAGGTTAATGTTAAAGGTAAAAAGCTTAACCACGGTTAAGCTCTGTCGGGAATTCGCAACTCAACACGTTTTCCCTCAAAAGCTATACCTTCAAAGCCCTGAGTTGCGAAGTTGCGATGTAAATAGAAACAAAATTAATTAAACATTTAATCCGGTTTTATCTTCCATTTTAATTAGATCACATCATCGCGATCTCGTGATTTCGCAACTCGGCATACGAGCCTCCTGGAAGCTATACCTTCGAAGCCCCAAGTCGTGAAGTTGCGATATAAATAAAAAACTTAATTAATTAAATGCCAAATCATGGTTACGTTTTTTATTAACCAAACTAATTATCGCAATCTCGGGTCTTAGAGGTTCAAAGGGTTAAAGCGAAATCTCTCGATGAGGCGAATTCTAAAAGATTAATTAACATTTAAAAAGGCCTGATTAATTAAGCTAAGCCAACATTTCCAGTGTTTTAATACAAAAATTAATGTGCACAGTCTCCGAGGAAATTTTAAACTTTCCTTGGACCAACTTGCATTACGAACTGTCAAAATCTAGGACATTAATTGGAAATGAGGCGAATCAACAAGTATGGATTTGGTTTTTATTGATAAATTTATATTTAAGAACGATTTGACTGTTCTGTTCCTAAGGACGACCTATTTTTAAATGGTCGAAGGCATGGATCTTTTATTCGTTGTCCCAAATTTCAATTCTATTCTACAGAGAGAAAACATTTCTAGAGAGAACTAATTTCTGTATGTATACATATTGTTATCGCAGGAGAGCTAAAGTAGAAACCCCCGCCACGGCCCCGCAAAAAGCGTCTAAAGCCACTGTTGAGGTTTCAGGACAAGGTTGAGACAACGTTTCTGATACTTCACCTCTAAGTGTCGACTCTGTCAGGACCTGGTCGTATATTTCTGAGGTTCTACAATCCAAATTGGTAGATGTTTCAGATGATTCCAGTGACAATGAAAAAGATGACCTGATCACCAAATATAGGATTGTCGTCCAGGCTCAAATGCATAAAGTAGCGTCTAGGCCACGTCTACTCCCTTACTACGATATGGTCCAGTGGGCATTAGACCATGTAGATATACCAACCAGAACCATCGTCAACGAGCAGAGGGTCACCATTGAAACTTTTGGACCCGAACAATTGCAGGCTATGTACAAGTTACCAACCATGTTAGATCTTACATACAATGCCAAATTCTTGGAGAATTTTAAACAGAAGGAATGTGTGCAATATGACAAGAGTATGTTGGGTTTAATCAAAGATTGGGTTTCACACCTTGCAAAGTTCAGGGCGGACAATAATGGTATATATTCAATATCTTCTCTGGAACCACAGTTCAAATATATAGCTATGATGACCTACAGATTATATGGGAGAGAGGACACTACACATTTTTTCCTTCAGTGGGTGCCTCTAATTCATTCGATCACCGAAGGATGTTCCTTCCACTGGGCTAAACTACTATCTGATAGTTTGACTAGTTGAGTTACATAGTATTGAGATCAGAAGGAGAGAGGAAAGATCGCTTCATTCTTTATGTCCGCGTATATCATGGACACCATGTGTTTTCTGACGCCTTTTCCCTTAATGAGTTGGAGCTGGAATCCATCGGAGGTTGAGCCCATCCACGTCTACCATCCAAAGCTGTGGGAAGACAAAGCTTTAGATTTTGTTTATGAAATCTTTAACTGGGTAATGGTACAATTGCATGTCACTATCTTTTGCCACCCACCACCCACGATATTATATAGTGTCGCGGTAAATCTGAGTAGTATAGCTGATTGGTACGTGGAAGCAAAATTTTCATATCTTAGGGTTTTCGACACTTCTGTTCCTCTAAATGCCTTACCACAATTCATACCCGATAGGCTGGCTTGTCATGAGATTTCCATGCAAACCGCAATCGGTGGCGTAAGCAAGGAACTTAAGGGATATTCTAAGAAGGTATGGCCACCTTTTCCTATTCATTTAAATTCCTATTCTTTGTTAGATTTCAGGAATGCTAAAGTTGAGACAATAGCCCTTGAAGACCTGAAATTGGTTCATGTAGAATTCAAGAAGCACGATCCACATAGGGTCGTAAGTAACCACTTAGCCAATTGTGGGCTTAAAAGTTTTGAGCATGAAAATTCACCCTCGGATGACATTTTCCAAGGCACGAGATCTTATGCCGAGGTTTTGGCTCGGATACAAGCCCTGGTGCCTGAAGAAAGGGACGATATTTTAAAATTCCAAGAACATCGGCGGAGTTGTCTTCCCCTAGTATTGTGGGGTGAGAATCCAATAACAACAGAGGTACAACAAAAATAAGCCGAAGGCTCAAAAGATTCAACACCCAGATAAGAAGAACACCAGGACAGGGAAGAGCAAACTAGGAGCCCGAAACCAGAAATGAAAACTCTCGATCCATCGAAAAAGAAGACTCCATTTTCCACTCCAAGCAAATCAGCTAAGCAAATTGGAGATCCCATCGCCTCCATTACTCCCTTACAATCAACTCAAGGGAACATAGACGCAGGGTGGATTTTCAATGACGAATTTAGACCTATAAGGATGGAAGAGCTCCCTCCAAATGAGTTCTTTTTTGATAAAAAGAGAAAAGCTATGGTAAAAATAGAATTCTATCAAGAAGTAGGATCAATGGCCAAGAAATTCAAGGTGTTGACCGATGGGAAAGATATGAAGAAAGAGGAATTCATGACAGAAATAGCCGGGACATTAGGGGTGTTTGCTACGACAAATCAATTTTCAGTCAGGGTTTTGAAAAATCAACTGAAGCGAAAAAATCGCCTCATCAAAACCTTAGAAGCCAAATTAGCCATAACAGAGAAAGCTGTCATGGACCAGGCGAACACAGGAATAGAACAAGCAAGAATGGCCGATAAAAAGGAAATTGAGCTGCTCAAAGCTAAGCTCGAACAAGTAGAGCTGGTAGCTCAGACCAGTCAAATACAGGTAGGCCAGCAAAGAGACTTGATTGAGCAGCTACAAGTTATATTAGAGTTCGCCAAAATCCAAGTTATAAATATTGAGATATTCTAGTCCCAGGCCATGGAGATTCGGAGAAGATTTTCTGCATCCCAGTGAAGTTTACTTGCCAAGGTAGAGACGATTCAGGACAACTACCTGCTCGTTGATCGAGTATTGGAAAACTTGTCTGTCAGAGAGAAAGAAGCTAGGGCAGCTTGGGTCACATTTCAAGAGGCTGTAATAGCTACAACAAACAGGGAATCGGCAAATAGTTCCGAGGTTTCCATTTTGGAACAAACCCAAGGTAATATTTTGTTGAAAGAATGGGAACGCAGCATATCAGAAGGCAAATTGCAAGACAAGAGGATAAGGAAATCTTGGGAAGAGGCCTTCGGTTCTATAGATGGAGATCTGTTAGGAATTGATAGTGAGAGCAATGTTGAGACACTGAACCAAATGAATATAGCGAAATTCTCTCTTGATATAAATGAAAAAGAAGAAATAGATTCGGCCGAAGTCTCACAAGTAACTCAGGTAGACATAGTTCAAATAGATAAATGGATTATTAAACCAAGTGTGCGATTGTGCACCATTGACACCCTAGACCGACAGATGGAAGAAATATTACCACAATTAGTCAAAGATTGTTATATTTTTGAGGCCAATTGTCAAGCGGAACCTTCTAGGTTGATATCTCGACTAGTGGAGAAATGTGTCACCTGTACCGAGCATGCGAAGGGGCAGGATTCTGGTGCTAAATAAAGACAAAGATAAAGAAATTAAACAATTGATCTCCTTCTCATTGTAATTGAAAATCCTAGAACGATTGAGATTCCATCATATGTAAATTTGTATAAATATACAATAGAAGGAAGGAACAAGGGCTGGACATTTTTGGGTCGATTGTAATAGAGTTGTTTCTCTCTCGAGAGTTAATATAAAGAAAATCCGAAGATTCTCGATTCCGTCACAACTATGTTATGAGTTTGTTTCCTTGTATTCCATATCTAATTTCATTTCATATATGTATTTGATGAATGTTTCGTTGTAATTTAGTACAGCCTCTACTATAGTGAATTAATTTTAGTTTTCTATATCGTTTACTGTTTTTCCTCTGTACCGGCTATCAACAGGTATAAGACCAGTGAACACTTTAGATTTCTATATATATTTTATGCTTCATTAGGTTATTTCTTTATCTTTTTCTTCCTCTGTTTACAAGTGAGATTCTCCCTTGATAGGAGCCTTACATGATAGACAACTTAATGTTTTTCTTATGCCTCATACACATTTATTAAAATATAACTCAATTACGGGAAAGGGCCTTTGGTTTGCACCCTGTTTTCACTACTGGAGCTATAAACTCTCCTTTGTACGACCGAAATCGAGACAACATCTAAAAAGTTTGTTGAGATTTTCTTATCATTTTGTTCCTCTATGACTGTCCCTGTCACAAGACAACCTAATATTGAACCCAGACTATCAGATCAAACACATATTGCCTTGAATCTTTTTGATACTATTCTTAAAATAGCCACTACCCAGGCAGAACTTGAATGTTCGTGGGCAGTGATTGAAAGGGACATAAACATCCAGGAGCAGTTGGCAGCTAGACAACAACCTAGAAATCAGCCCTAGCTTCCCTTGCCGAAGGTTGACATTTCTTCCTTCTCTACCCCTTACTCACTTTCGGATGCCTAGACACTGTACTTCTAAGCCTTAAGTACAGACTCTGGAACAACATCTTTTTGGTGCCGTTGCCGGGGACTGAAGTTACAAAATATTTTTCCCTGGGAAAACGACATTTTTCGTTGAAAGTGCCACCCTTTGATAGTGAACAAAGAGTGCACACCTTTTAAAGGCTTTCCATTATTTCACTTGGTGACTCCACGATTAATAAGCTGGCATCCAAACGAAGGAATACCAAGCAAAACCCGGATGGTAAACAAACCACACCCATTACCGATCCTGAGAAGATTTTAAAGGCGAGAGGCTCTCTTAAGCCGACCCCTGCAGTCTATCAGCTTAAATACCCACAACTGAAAACCAAGAGTTCTTCTGAACCTTCAACTTCACACAACCCTCTTTTCTACACTAAATATCTAACATCAAACTGCTCCGAAGTTAGAAGCAAAACCCGTTCGATAACCTCTGTAGTACATAAAGGAAAAAGTCCAGTAGAAAATTTATCTGCTGTTTATATATCATCGACTCTTCAGTTAAATTTCATGACCTCACACAGTCTCGAAGAATATTTCACACATATAGTTTCTACACCCATTGGTTCTCCTGATTACATATCTTGCAAGTTCGAAGAGCCAAGCCCTTGCATTACTTACCAATTATCCTCGAAATTTTCACCCTACGAAGAAAGTAAAATTCACTTTTAATATTCCAAAACACCCTCTACAACTTTCCACTAATAACGATGGCAACCGTTGGAGGGGGAGTTGGAGGGGTTGTTGGAGGAGGAGGTGGAGGTGTTCCTGGGGGAGGATATAGAGGCCAAGGGCCTGCCCCCCCTCCCAGAGTGTTTGCTAAAGTGGCAACAAGATATGCTCCTTTGGTATTGCCCGTTCCTCTGCATGACCTTCCCAAAAATTATATAATTTTTTTTCCAAAATTCACCGGGGAAGGAGATCTGATCGCAACCGAACACATAAATTTATTTGATCAATTCGCAGACATCCTAGGTCTCGAACATGAAGATGTGTATTCGAGGCTTTTCGTCCAAACCTTCGAAGGTCAGGTCCGAACTTGGTTTCAGAGTCTACCTGTAGGATCTATCTTGTCCTATGATGCCTTGGAAGATGCTTTCCTTAGACAATGGGGTGAAAGAAAGGACCACCTATACTATTTAATCGAGTTTGGGTATTTAAGAAAAAAGAATTCAGAAACAGTTATGAATTTTATTCAAAGATTCAACAAGTTGTATAACAAAATCCCATCCGAGGTTAAACCATCCCAACCCGCAGCCAAAGTAACTTTCGTGGGGGCTTTCGAACCAGATTTTGCACTTATTTTACGAGAAAGAAGGGGAGTTACTCTAAACTGAACACAAGATGACGCTGTATAAATTGAGTCAAATATGATGGCTTCTGGTAAGTTAAAAGCTAAAGTAGAAGCGGGAAACTGAGAAACTAGATGCTTTAGAGAACAAGCAGGGCCGTCAAGGTCTAATAGATACACATATGACAAAGTAGACGATATGGCCAGGGTAATTAAGGAACTGTCTAATAAGATATCTAGAATGGAGCTAGAATAGGCCAAAGCTGATTCTTTCACCAAAAAGGATTTCAGGAGGAATCCCAATCCCCCAAACCAGCAAAGGCAGATAAAAAACAAAGATCAAAAAATACAAACTCCCCTAAAGAACGAAAATTTTATAGGAGGGAATGATCTCCAAGATTTCAGATATTTAGAGGATGATGTCATGAACTTGGGTGATGAATGCACACAACCTTATCTGACTAGAGAGGATTATGGAAAATCTCTAAATACTCAACAATCGTCTATTGAGGGTGAAGAAAGATATTATATTGACCTTTGTAGTTATCAAGAAGAAATCGGTATGATAATGGCCGAGGTCCAACCTAGGTATAACTTGAGATCTAAGGGTAAGCCTATTTCAACTACTCAACCTAAGAAAATTCTCCCAAGAGGTCAAACTTATGAGCCTACCCTAGAAGAAACCATGTTACCTAACAACAAAGCGAAAGTAGTAAATGCACAAGAACCCGAAGTGGAAAAGGTTGAGACTAAAACATAGGAAACTGAAGCAGCTAATACAAATACACCTTTAACCAAGATCATGAGTAATAAGGTAGTCTAGACAAATAAGTTGGAAATGAAGGATTTGGAAGTCCCAACTAGAGAAACAGGTAAGGTGAGTGGAGTTTTCAGTTTAAAAAACGAGATAAATAAAATTAAGATACCAATTCCTCTGGTAGAGTTAGCGAAAAACCTAGTTTATCGAAAGTAGATTACCAAAGTGATAGGCGTTTCAGAGCTAGAAAGCCAATCTAATGTTTTGAACCTAGAAGATGATAATCCCAACATCACTTTTGGTCCACATTTTGAAGGAGCCAAAGACACTATCGCTCCCTTTTATATCACCTTAAACGTATACGATCAACTACTACATAATTGCATGCTAGACTCCGGAGCCTCACATAATGTGATGCCTAAAATTATTATGGAAAAATTGAGCCTCCAGATCACCAGACCTTATGGATATCTTTACTCATTTGATTCTAGGAAAGTTAAGTGCATGGGAATGATAAAGGATTTAGTAGTCACCCTGGCACAGGTCCCAGTTAAGAGCATCTTGATGGATGTGGTCATTGCTGAGATTCCTCCCAAGTAAGGCTTACTGTTGTCTAGGTCATGGGGAGCCAAGTTGGTGGGTTCTCTTCAACTGGATATGATGTATGCCACGCGTCCTGTGTTTGGTGGGAAATTTACTCGGTTTTACAGGGAGACGAGGTTAGCATATACAGTAAGCGACCCTCAAAATCCAAACAATTTCCATATTTACATTGCAGATCAAGATTTAGGAAATTGTGTCTTATCTTTTGACGACGGTTTAGATGGTTGCACAGAGGAAAATGATATAGAGCATGAAGAGTTAGGTTACATGACCGAGGATATGTGTAGCACCGGTATCTGGAAAATGTTTTTTGATGGTGCCTTGTCTTGTGAAGGGGTTGGTGCAGGAGTGCTTTTTGTGGCACCTGAAGAAAGGTTCGTTGTCCCTTTTTCTTACAGACTACAATGGGATATCGATTATACTAACAATGTATGTGAATACGAAGCCTTGGTCTTAGGATTAGAGGCTTCCAAGAGGATAAAAATTAAAAACCTATAGGTATATGGAGATGCGGAGTTGATAGTCAAACAAATAAATCGACAATACCAGGCCAAGCATACTAGATTAAGAGCATACAGAAATTGTGTCTGGGATCTAATGGAGAACTTTTTCTCATCTGTAAATGTCCACTTCATCCCACGCACAGAAAACTTATAGGTTGATTCATTAGCTAAAGCAGCTTCAACTTTCACTCCTCCTACAACTTTTAAATTGAAGTATCACATAGAGATAAGATGCAAACCATTTATACCGGATAATATCCAGCACTGGCAGGATTTTGAGGATGATGAACAAATTAAGAAGTTTCTTGAAGCAGTAGGTGAATTTTCCGAAACTCACGCAGATCAAGAAAATCAGAATGACCATATATGGATCATGCAAGAAGGGGAGGACCCTCAAGCTTTCCAAGACAAAATCACAAATCATCGCATGCTGGTCCTAAAAAATAACCAGATTCCAAAAGGACTGATTCCTCTGGAAAGATTGTTTGATCAAAACGACGTACCTATAAAATCCACCTTACAACCCCAACTAAAAGAGGTTGAGGACTGTGACATAGGAACCAAAGAAGAGTCCAGGATGGTTAAAATATATAAACTCCTCCCCCCTGAATTAAAAGGCAAATATAAGGATCTACTCAGACAATTTAAAGACGTTTTCACTTGGTCTTACGACGAGTTAATAACCTACGACACTACCGTGATCGATCACAAGATACCTCTAAAGCCTGGGGTCAAACCCTTTAGACAAAAGCTTAGGCAGATCAACCCCATTTTATTGTCTGTGGTCGAAAGAGAAGTGAAGAAGCTTTTAGAGGCGAAAATTATAGTACCTCTGAGATATTCCGACTAGGTGGCAAACCTAGTCCCGGTCAGAAAAAAGAGTGGGGAAATTAGACTGTGCGTGGATTTCAGAAATCTAAATAAGTCCTCTTTTAAAGACAACTATTCGCTGCCTAAAATGGATCACGTGATAGAAAGGGTAGTTGGGGCAAACAGAATGTCTATGATTGACAGTTTCTCTGGATATAATCAAATTGCCATGAATGAACAAGATAAAGAAAAAACAGCTTTTACTACCCCTTGGGGTACATTTATGTATGATAAAATGCCTTTCAGTTTGATGAATGCAGAAGTCACGTTCCAACGTGCTATGGACATCGCTTTCATCGGAGAGAGGAATAAGTTTGTAGTCATCTATCTCGATGATTTAACGGTTTTCTCCAAATCTGACGAAGAGCATTTGGTACATCTTAAACAAACATTCGAAAAATGCTGCAGGTTTGGTCTATCCTTAAACCCCAAGAAATCACACTTTGCCATGCAAGAAGGTAAACTTTTGGGTCATATTGTATCTAAGGATGGAATTAAGATTGATCCTAAGAGGGTTGAAGCGATAGACACTATAAACATTCCTAGAAATGTAAAAGAAATTCAATCTTTCTTAGGAAAAATAAATTTTTTACGAAGATTTATCCCAAATTTCGATGAAATTGTAAAATTGATCACAGATATGCTGAAAAAGAAGAGTGAAGTAAAGTGGACAATAGAGGCCAAAGCGTCGTTCACACACATTAAGAAAGTCATAGCTGAGACACCTGTGTTAGCAAGCCCCGATTATCTAAAAGATTTTCTTATTTTCTTGTTTGCCTCCGAACACACGATTGCTGCGGTGCTCCTCCAAAAAAACGAAGAGGGTTTCAAACAGCCGATCGCATTTTTCAGCAAGAGTCTCAGAGATGCAGAACTTAAATATGATATAATAGAAAAACAAGTGTACGTCATGGTAAAAGCACTGAAGGCATTTAAAACATATGTATTAAACTCCAAGATCATTGCGTACGTGCCGACCAGTTCTGTGAAAGATATTTTGGTACAACCAGACAGTGATGGGAAAAGAGGACGATGGCTTGCCAAGATTCAAGAATTTGACTTGGAAATCAAACCTACTAAACTGATAAAGGGGCAAGGCCTGGCCAAACTTTTGGCTGAATCAAATCTCAAAGCTCTGGATATAAACTGCCTGCAGGAATGTGAGGAAGACATGAACATAAACGAGCTTAATGAACGAACAAATGCAATTAAGATCGAGGAGAAGTTCATATCATCAGAATGGTACAGAAACATAGTATCCTACCTGCTGACTCTAAAATGCCCAAGTGAACTATCACCATCAAAAGCCAGAACTTTAAAGCTTCATGTGGTTAAGTATTGTATTGCCGAAAATCAACTATATTGGAAAGACCCACTCAGCTTCTTGTTAATCTGCTTAGTCGAATCAAAAACAGAAAGGGTTATAAGTGAATTTCACGAAAGAGTGTGTGGAGGACATCACGCTTGGAGGGCCACAGCTTACAAAATTCTGAGGGTTGGGTATTACTGGCCAAAACTTTTCTCAAACGTTAATGCCAAGTTCCGCGCCTGTAACCCTTGTCAGCTATTTGCAGGCAAACAGAAACTCTCGGCGCTACCTTTAGTTCTGGTAAAAACTGAAGCCCCTTTTCAACAATGGGGGCTAGATTTTATAGGAGAGATTAATCCACATTCTAGCACCCAACACAAGTGGATCTTAACTGCCACAGACTACTTTACTAAATGGGTAGAAGTTATTCCAACCAAAAGGGTAACTGACTCGGTGGTAATAGATTTCTTAGAAGACAATATCTTGTCAAGATTTGGCTGCCCCAGAAAGATAGTCACAGATAATGCCCAAGCTTTCAAATCTATGGCTATGATCAGCTTCTTCCAAAAGTATAATATTGTTCTTGGCCATTCTACAACGTACTACCCCCAAGGAAATGGACTGGCCGAGTCGTCTAACAAGAGCCTGATCAATATAATTAAGAAAGTGTTGGATGAAAACAAAAAGTCTTGGCATGTGCATTTAAAGTATGCCTTGTGGGCGAATCGCATAGCCACTAAAAACTCTATCGGCATTTCCCCTTTTCAGATGGTATATGGGACAGATGTGGTGTTACCTATAAATTTAGCGCTCCCCGTGATGAAATTGTGGTAAGATCAGAAAGAAGAACCTAATCATGTCACCAGGAGGATAAACCAGCTAATTGAGGTTCAACAGCATAGGGTCGAAGTAGATGAAAGGTTGCAGAAGTATCAAGATGACATGAAGGCATTATTCGACCATAGGGCAAAGGACAGAGATTTCCTCCTAGGTAATTTAGTTTTAAGGTGGGATGCAAGGAGGGAAGAAACAAAGAAACATGGTAAATTCGATCACCTCTGGTATGGGCCATTCAGAGTCTCATCTCTCGAAGGAAAAAATTATTTCCTACTAGAAAATATAGACAGTGAAATCCTCAACGCCCCTGTCAACGGGCATTACCTGAAGCATTATATGACATAAGCAGTCACCAAAAAAAAAAAAAAAGATGTGTATATTCATATATAGAATTTTTCGTATGTAATATATTTCATTACGCATTGCTATTTTGATTTTCTTTTCTTTTCGTAAATTTTCGACACCTTTCAAAAAGCCTCAATAACCTTCATATTTGCCTTTTTACAGGTTTCCAGCTGCAAGCAAAACTAGCAGGAGAGGTACACAGAAATTCGTGTATCGAAAAATCAATTGGCTTAAAGAGGTGATAAAAAAGATTTTTTGATATTTTGGAAAGAAAATGAAACGGTAAGGTAAAGGTGAGATTTCCTAAAAGACTTGTTCTGAAGGGCTATCAAAGAAAACCAAGATAACCTTATAAGATACAGCAACATCGTCTGAACTAATAAATAAAATAACATTTCCATGGTTAATCGTTTACGAAAGAATAAGATGAAATAAACAAGTCACTCAAAGTAAAGCGCCCCTGAAAAAGATTTCCAAGAGTCAGTTTTGATTTTTCGACCTCTGTTTTCCAATTTATAGATCTCCATCTGTCACCCTTTTATGTTTTCTGGTTTGCCTTTGAAAAGCCAGCATCTTTCCGGTTTAGCATATGTAGGGAGAAGAGATTATGTTTTAACCTCAAGAGCTTCAAAGCAGATTGTGAAAGGTAAGCTAGTCTTCACAACTCCTCGGTCACTTGCTAAACAAAGTGACGCTTAAGTGATCCTGACTTTTCTAGGTTTTTCAACATTTTCAGAGGATTAAGGCTTGCTCAAATAGAACACCCCAAAAAAGTTATTTTTTCCCTTTCTCCCTGCGAACGAAGGTGTTGTGAAAGTTAAGGGAAGGTTGGTACCGAGTAATCAAAGTAAGTTGACAGACCTATAATGAAAAATATTACACAGATATCATCCCTCATACAAATTGATTGCCCCCATCTTCACGCTCTAAAAAAGCAAATTATAAGACAGGTGGTGAAAGGAAATTCAGAAATGATTGCCCCCATCTAGTCCAAAAGACGATGAAAGGAAATTCAGAAATGATTGCCCTCGTCTCAGCATTTAAATGCATAAATATATTCCGAAGTGGTGAAAGGAAATTCAGTAAAAGGGCCAGATAACTTCACCGGGGTACTGAACAGGTTCGCTGGTAGTGAAGCAATATCTGAGATATCTGTAAGGCTATTATACATGAATATCACTCTACTCTGTTAACCAATTCTTTTTGAAACCTGATCTACATCCCAAGTTCAAACATGGCTTCCTGATTAAAAACATATAATTTTCTTCTTTTGATGCAAGCCGATAGGCACAAGATCTGTTGGGTCTCCTAGAACTGTTTTGATTGTCTTAATGCAGACCTAAATTCAGTAACGGGAAGGAGAAAGTCGTGAAAGGGACTACAGCTGAGTTTGAAAAGTATCTGAGTTTTGAAAAGCATCTCAAAAGTAAAAAATGAAGTCCTTTTCCCCTTCGGTATCCTGTTCTAGGGAACATTTTCGCTGGATTAAAGCCATTGACTCCATTTACCCAATATAGGCATGTGGTCTACTGTTCTTCCCGTCTTGCAGGAAAACGGGATCCCTAGTTGGAGCCTATGTTGGAGTCGCCTTTGTTTTTTTTAGCCTGTTTAAAATTTCATATCTTAATGCTTGAAATCGAAAGCCGGTTTTCATACTTTCCTTTATTTTTTCAAGAATCTCAGAAGTCTCATCACGCAAACAGTGATGGCTATCATACTCTTAAGGCACGATTTATTTTCTTTTAATCATTTAAACGAGTCTCTCCTTTTTACTTCGGGATGTCGCATGTCAGAAGTTATAGATCACATAGTTTACAAGTCTCGAGGGGCGAAACGACGAACTAGTTTTAAAAAAAAGTTTACCTAGATCATTACCGAGAGTAAAAATACTCTAAACCGCAGTTAAGCATCATCGGGATTTCGTGTCTCGGTGTTTGCTAGCTCCCAAAGTCTTACCGTCGTAACCCCGATAGCCGAAACCATGAGATTCTTGTTTTAGTAACCCGAGTTAATGTTAAAGGTAAAAAGTTTAGGCGCGGTTAAGCTCTGTCGAGAATTCGCAACTCAACGTATATTCCCTCAAAAGTTATACCTTCGAAGCCCCGAGTCGCGAAGTCGCGATAAAAATAGAAACGTAATTAATTAAACACTTAATCTGGTTTTATCCTCCAATTTAATTAGATTATATCATCGCAATCTCGCAATTTCGCAACTCGGCATACAAGCCTCCCGGAAGCTATACCTTCGAAGCCCCGAGTCGCGATGTCACGATATAAATAACAACGTAATTAATTAAACGCCCAATCATAGTTACGTTTTTTTTTATTATTATTAGCCAAAGCAAATTATTGGAACCTCGGGTTTTAGAGGTTTAAAGGGTTAAAGTGAAAGCTCTCGATGAGGCGAATGCCGAAAGATTAATTAACATTCAAAAAGGCCTGATTAGTTAAGTTAAGCCAGCGTGGCCAGTGTTCTAATACGAAAATTAATATGCACAGTCTACGAGGCAATTTTAAACTTTCCTTGCGCCAACTTGCATTACGTACTGTCAAAATCTAAGACATTAATTTGGAAATGAGGCGAATCGACAAGTAAGGATTTGGTTTTTATTGCTAAATTTATTTTTAAGAATGATTTGATCGTTCTGTTCCTAAGGACGACCTAGTTTTAAATAGTCGAAGACATGGATCTTTTATTTGTTGTCTCAAATTTCATTTTTATTCTATGCAGAGCCAACTTTTCGCGAGCGAACTAATTTCTGTATGTATACATATTTTTATCGCAGGAGAGCTAAAGGAGAATCCCCCGCCATGGCCCCGCGAAAAGCGTCTAAAGCCAATGTTGAGGTTTCAGGACAAGGTTCAGACAACGTTTCTGATACTTCACCTCGAAGTGTCGACTCTGTCAGGACCTGGTCATATATTTTTGAGGTTCT
>JASDQU010103108.1:262234-285203 GCA_032191745.1 Picea mariana
GCATGTGGTGTGGCTTTCCCATGGAGGCTTGAGACAATGTAGTCTCGTACTCCCTCCAACAAAATCCTCCTCGCCTTTGCCACTTTCTTTTGTCATGCATCAAGATTTGCAGTGTCTATAGCAACTGGCTTAGGAACATCTCTGTCAATGAAATCCTTCAATCCATTTTCTTCAAGTACTACCTCCATCCTGTCCTTCCAAGCAATGTAGTTCGAGCTGCCCTCGAGTGCATACTCCAACCTCAAGCCATTCAAAGACATTTTGATCTTGAATCAACTGTAGCACCAAGAAAAGTCTTTCTGCAAATTCGAATTCTATCCAATCACAAACTCAGCTTCTGCAATCCCTCTTGCTCGTTCCAGTCTAACACTAAGCCCCCGCAACTGCTTCTTACCCAGCCTATGGACCTTACAAGCATTTCCACACCTCCCGAGTTACTTGACTGCGGGATTTCCGCACTATAATGCAAAGTGGACTGCGGAAATCTTCAGGGATTTCCGCACTGTAATACATAGTAGCCTGTAGAAATGCACAGTACTTTCTATGCACGAAACAGTGAGTAGTACGTCACCGCACCCTACTAGAGGAGGGACCTGCAGAAATTTTGAAATTTACGCACCTTACTTTCGTGGCTCTGATACCATCTAGAAATTTCAATACCAATTAAGTATTACCTGGATTCTCCTTATCTAACAATTATTTGTCGCTTGTTAAATACAGAATTGCTTCTACTAATATTCTTGTGGAATTTAAACCACGATCGACAATGCAATATCAAGAAAAGAATCAATCAAACATAACACAGATGTTTTATTGGGAAAGCATAAAGCTAAAAACCCCACTATCATATATTATGTATATCATGGATCATGAAACAATCTCATACAAAACACTAATCCAAGAGCTCTCAGTACAATACAATCGTCTCACACTGTCATACAAAAAAAAATGGCAAATACATGTGCCAATTCTCTGCCTCCAGACAACCTGCCTCCTCTACACAAACCCTGCAATGGATGAATGAAAAACTCAACACTAGGTTGTGCATGCTCATGGGCATATCCACTAAGTGTGTGATTGCATAAGTGCACTTCACTCAAATCACAACTGATAGCTAATCTGTCCCTTTCACTAGTTATCTCAACTGGGTCTCCACTGGATATGACATGCATGTAGTTAACAGTGGTAAATCTTCAGTTGCATGTGAGATCATTGATTGTGAATTAATTAATAATTAATTCAGTGAACTCTCACTAGTGCAAGTTTAGTTACAACTAGTACAACTGAGCTTAACTCAATTAACTAATTTAAACTACTTTACAACTCACATAACTACACTTATAACTCTGTTACAACTTTAAGTCACTTCCATGTCCCATCAGTCAACCTTTAAACTCGAATTTCCTATAGCTAACTGATTTGTCATTTTAGTTAATTATTTCAAGTAATTATGAGATAATAGATTAATATTTATTGTCCAATTTATTTAAGGGAAAAATAAATTAGAGACACATTACTTGTAGACTTTTCAACACAAAGAGATATAAGTCGAATTTCTGAGGAAATCTGAGGTAAATAAGGCGGAATTTCAAGGGAGGATGAAGTCTTATGGTAATGTGTTCTAAGGTACGTTATTTACAGGTCATCCTATCGTTTTCGCTATAAATTTGTTTCTATAATGATTCAGATGGTGAAATTCAGAGGCTATTGAGAAGACATATCTAGGTACCTGTGGTAAAAATTTCATCTCTTTCTTCGCTATAATTTTGAAGATACACTCTGTGGAAGATAGAGTTTTTGACTAGTCCTGAAGCTAGTCATAAACGGGTGTTCCAGGTAAAATAGTCATAACTTCTTCATAGAGAATCCAAATCAAGTGAGACAAATTGCATTGGAAAGAGTACAGGCTTTAGTTTCATGTGTATGAATTTCAGAATCTGATGTTAAATATTGAGTGCAAGGTATTCTGTACAAGTTCGCTCTCCTGAATAAACCAGAATTGAATAAGGTCTACCATTTTTTCTATAACTCCTTTTCTCGGAGGATTCAAGGAGTGAAACTTGGAGGAGTTTCAGAGAATACATTAAGTAATATTATCTACAAGATCAGAGTATTCCAAGAGGTGAAGAATTGTAGAAGTTGAAGAAGTCTCAAGAAGCATTATGAGGTTCTATGTGATGGTTGGTTGATGGTGATAATTTAATGTAAAGTTTAATTATCTCTCATATATTCTTGGGTGGAAGGAAGGGGAAAGGATGGAGAGGCCAAACCTCTCTTGATATTCGAGGATTGTATCTTCCTTTTGGAGGTTTATCCCTCCCTTTATATTTGGAAGTTGTAGCTACCTTTGAAATTCATTACTTTCCTTGAACAGTAACTATTGATTATTTCTCATATATTGTGCATGGTGTATTGTGGTGTATTGGTGTAACTCTTCTACTATTGTTCATTACTCATTGGATATAATTGAATATATAGTATGGTTGAAGTATAAGTTGAAATTTTTTTAAAATTGTACTTGATATTGATTCACCCTCCTCTCGGTATCAACATTTACTAGCTCCATGACTCGATTCGGGAGCTACTTGATTTTCCGAATATGCAAACCGGTCGCACTTGAAAATCGTCTTCTGGCTCCACCTGAATCACATTCCAATCAATAATATGATTAGCATCAGGTACATACTTTTTAAGCAATGATACATGGAAAACATTATGAATACACAAGGATGTGGGAAATGCAAGCATATATGCAATAGGACCAATCCTCTCATGGATTTCAAATGGTCCATATTAGTGTGTTTCCAACTTGGAACAATTTCCCAACTTAAGGGAACTTCGTCTAGATTTTATTATTAAAAACGCATGGTCACCCACTTTAAACTCTGTTTGGGTTTTGCCTTTATCTACGTAGCTTTTCTACCTACCCTAGGCAACCTTTAAATTGTGTCTTGTCCTCACCATTTGCTCTTCCATTTCCTGGAGAAGATATGGCCCAACCACTACGTGGTCTGTTGGGTTGTCCCAACTCACTGGTTTGTTGCACTTTCTACCATAAAGTGCCTCAAATGGACTCATCTTTAAAGATGCTTGATACCCATTATTGTAAGAAAACTCTACCAAGTGAAGGTAGTCTTCCCATTTTGATGGTTTATCCTTCACATACATCCTTAGCATATCTTCAATCACCTAATTTACCCTCTCTGTTTATCCATCTATCTCGGGGTCATATGTTGTGCTAAAGTTCAAATTTATCCCAAATCCTTTGAATAACCCTTTCCAAAAGTTCAATGTGAACTTGGAATCTCTTTTAGACACAATTGTCTTAGGTATTCCATGCAACCTAGCAATTTATCTCATGTATATATCAATAATGTCGGTTGCCTTGTGAGTTGATTTTGCTGGAATAAAATGGGAAGCTTTAGTACGTTTGTCCACCACTACCATAATAGAATCATGTTGCTTAGCAATCCTAGGCAGCTTAGTAATGAAATCCATGATTACAACTTCCCACTTCCACTTGGGGATGGGAAAATGTTGTAGTAAACTAGTTGGATGTTTGTGTTCAGCCTTAACCTTTTGGTATTCAAGGCATCTAGCAATAAAATCAGTAACCTCCTTCTTCATGTCTAGCCAATAGTATTGTTTTTTGGTCGCTACAATTGTTTTATGGTATCCTAGATGTCCTGCATAAGGAAATGTATGCATCTCTGACAATAACAAATTTTTCAACTCCTGAACATTTGGCACATAAACTCTCCGCTTATACATGAGGATTCCATCCTCTTTTAGCTCATAACCTTTAAATTTATGTTGCGACATACCTTGTTGTAAATTCATCTTTATGTCTACAAAGCTCTGATCTAATTTGGAAACCTCTAAAATTTGTCATTCAAATTTTATGTGTACATGCTAATGGTTGTAGCATGCATTTTGTGCACCCTCCTGTTGAGTGCGCTAGCCACCTTGTTCTCTTTTCCTCTGGTATGATTTATGTCAAAGTCATATTCACTGAGGAAATCTAACCATGTACTTTATCTGGCATTTAAAATTGGTTGTCCAAACAAATACTTCATACCACTATGGTATGTTCTCAGCTCAAATCGTTTACCCATGAGATAATCTCACTGCATCTTCAAGGCATGCACTATAGCTACCAATTCTAAGTGATGGGTAGCATAGATCCTTTCACACTCTTTTAGCTTTCTTGATTTGTAACATATCACATGCTCATTCTGACTAAGGACTCCCCCAAGTCCTTTATGGAAGCATCTATGAACACCACGAAGTCTTCATCTAGATCTGCAATCCTTAGTATTGGCACACTAGTCAATAAACTCTTCAAGTGTTGAAAAGTTCTTACACAGGCAAAAGTCCACTCAAATCACACATATTTCTTTTCAAAGGATGTAATTAGGTGCACATTTTTTTAGAAGCCTTCAATAATCCTCCTATAATAACCTGCAAGTCCCATGGAGGACCTCACCTCTGCAACATTTCTTGGTGTTGGCCATTCCTCAATTGCCTTTATTTTTTCTAGATCCACAATTATTCCTTCCTTGGAAACGATATGACCCAAATAATGAATATGTCGCTAGTAAAATGAACACTTGTTCAACTTTGCATACAGTTGATTCTCCCTCAACACTTGTAGCACCATCCTCAAGTGTTATTCATGCTCTTCTGCACACTTTGAATAAATAAGTATGTCATCCAAAAATACAATGATAAACTTATCTAAGTAATTTCTGAAAGTTTCCATTCATCAAACACATGAAGACAAATAGTGCATTTGACAATCCAAATGGAACCACCGTGAACTCATAATTTCCATACCTCATTCTGATGGCAGTCTTGTTGATGTCTTCTTCTTTAATTCTCACTTGGTGATATCCAAATCTGAGATCAATCTTTGAAAATATCTACATGCCTCTCAACTGATCAAAGAGGTCATATCTCCTTGGCAAAGAATATTTGTTATTTACTGTTACTTTGTTCAACTTTCTGAAGTCGATACAATGTTTCAGTGTACCATCCTTCTTCTTCATGAACTATACTGGGGCACCCCAAGGTGACACACTTGGATGTATATATCCCTTCTTCTGGAGCTCTTCAAGTTACATTTGTAATTTCTTCAACTCTGGCATACTCATCCTATAAGGAATCTTGGATATAGTAGTTTCTCCCGGCATTAGATTTATAGAGAAATCAATATCTCTTTTCGGTGGCAACCTTGATATCTCCTTAAAGACATCTTCAAATTCTTTCAGTACCACGTAGTCTTCAACATTTGGCAATTTATCCTTAGGTGCCTCCTCCATATGCGTTGCAAATGCTTGGCATCCTTTCATGTAGCTTTTCTTCAATTGCAAGGCTGAAACTTCTCTAATAGTTACAACTCTTGGAATGCCTTGAATTGTTCTTAAGTTTCCTTCCTCATCCAAGCAAGTAAATATCTTATTGTAACAGTATAGAACGCATAATGTTGGTCCAACCAATGCATACCAATGAGAAAATCATATGAGCCCAAAGGTATGATATTCAAATCATCTTTCATGTGTAGTCCATTCATCTCCATAGGACATGCCTTAACCATCTCATTAATTTTACTTGTTTCCCATGTAACTAACTACACCAACCAAGATTTTCCAAGCATGCTTCTCGGCAATTGGAATCTTTCCACCATCTTAGGATCTAATGAATATCTCATGAATCAATTAAAATAACAATGTGTTGGTCTTTAATCATACCTTCCACTTCAATCATGTGCGACTGAAACTCAGCTTGTTTTTTATCCAGGGCTGCGTAAATCCTAGGCACATTTATGCCCATGTCCTCAGCAGTCGTAGCTTGTTGTACATTGTGTGTAGTCCTCACATTTTCACCCCTTTGAGGTAAATCTCTGTACATATGACCTCCGCGACAACCCCAACATTGAATAGGTTGTTGCCTTGGTCTTTTCCCCACTGTCTCAGTCATTCCGGGCTCCTTGGGAGTTGGTTAACCTTATGTAGTATTTCTAAAAAATGGTGGCTTAGTTTCCTTCTTCTTTTGTTCCACCTTATTGTTCATCTTGTCTTCCCAAGACTTTTGGAAAGTCGGTCTTTCCCTTTGTTGATCATAAAGACATTTAGCGCGCCTTATGGTTTCCTCTAATGTCTTTGGGTCATCATATTGTATCTTGTCACTAATAAACGAGGGCAGCCCACTCAAGTACCTTTGAATTTTAACTTCCTCATCCTTGATGAATGTGACATATTTGAGAAGTTATAAGAATATTCTTTCATAATCATCTATTGCCATACTTCCAAGATTGAGTTCAAAGAACTCCTTCATTTTCTTTTCATAGTAACGCTTGGTTAAGTATTTCTTTTGAAAATGCCTTTTAAACTCCCTCCAAGTAACCTTCTTCTCATCAATGTGTTGTACTTGCACGAATTGATCCCACGACATTGATGTTTTTCCTTAAGATGGTAGATGGTAATTCTCTCTTCTGTCTATGCAGAATAATTATGCAGCTGGAAGTACTTCCTCATACCCAGTAGCCAGGTCTTCACATCTTCATCCTTCTTGTGCTCAGCGTCAAAGGTAGGAGGCTTGATCTTATTCATTTCTCCCTATATCTCATCCACCCCAGTACTTCTCTTATGCTTTCTGACAAGAGATGGGCTTGAGCTACTCTGTGCTTTCCTGAATGAACTTTTGTGAGTGGTGATGTTTCCTATCAACACTTCTTGTTTCTCTTCTTTCACCATGAGACCTGTGACTCCTTGACTCGCTTGACTATGTCTTCTTATCCATTTTCTTTTCTATTCTATACAATCTTTGCATCAACTTGATATTGAAGTCATATTGTTGCTCCTTGGCTTTCATAAGCCTTTCATTGTCATATTTATAGCTCTGAACATCATTTTGTAATCCCTTTATGGTTTCTACCAAGTTTATGTGCTCCTCCTTAGATTTTGTACCATCCACACCCAAACTAACATACAAATCCCCGAAATCATCATCATGGTTGTATGCTCTCTGTGCATCTTCCATGCTTTTTAACTTTATGTGCTAATTCTTCCCTGCTCTAATCATGGTTAATTCTACAAAATGTGCAGGAAATAAGATCTGTTAGACAAATTCATGAAAACTATGCACCATCTTGTGAGAATCCTTTTTTCCGATTCCTTGGATGATTTTAGCATCCCAAATTCTGGTGCGCACATTTGCGCATCAATATTACGCATGTACCAAAAATTTTGCTCCACGTAGCTCCAACTTCTAGTGCATACATCCGCGCACCAATAGTTTTATGTGCATTTCCAGCACTGCACTCTGCAACGTCAAAATTTAGTGCACACACTTGCACATTCTTGTTTTGTGCACACCATGGTCGTGCTGCAATTCCAAATTTGGCTACTTACCAATCTGAATCTTGCCTTAAGTAGCTACTCGGTCCATGCAGGCTCATTGTTCAAACTAGAGCTCTATAGCTTCTTGTTGATCTCGAGCCCATACAATTCCAGTGTTGAACCAGTAGCTCTAGTACCACTTTGTAACATCCCCAGCCACCCAGGCTAGGCCATGCCACACAAATCCCAACTTATGTCACTCAGATACCACATGTAACATTCCTCATTACCAGCACTAACAAAATGCTTTGATACCATACTGTAACATTCTTAGCTCACTATTAGGCAATGCTACTCCAAAAATCTAATACACGAATTCTACTCTATAACACTGGTCTGTGCAGAATACTTAAGGTAACGCGCACAACTCTAAGTCGAATCGTGTCACACATATTTTCCTCTTCTGACACAACTTATAACAACGGAAGTAACACAATACAACTATGAGCACAAGCATGTTGAGCAAACTTGCTTTATTGAGCGAGAAATCCATTCTGAACATGTGATCATTACTACGCATGCAACAATTATGGTGTCACATGCAAATTTTGTTCTACTTTTATGCACAGGATGCTTCCCAACATGCATAGTGAATCCAGCCTCTTGTGTGCACAGAGTATTTCACTACGCACACGACCATTCTAGCCTCGCCTGGACACTTATGACCAAAATATAAGGTTAACTTAACATTAATAATTAAAAACAACTGTTATACTCAACATGTCCGACTATTGATATTGAATATCCACACTACAATTACATGTGAAAGCGGCATAATACAAATAACAACAGTTACTTATATGAAACATCATAATAGAATTAAACCATATCAAACATAGATAATCAAGCACACAGTAAATGAGACAAGCACATAAGGACACTTATCTTTTATGAAAGATCATCAACTATGCGCAGAACTCAGACGTTCCTCCCACCCATAGACTTTGTTGCTCATAAAATTTTAATGACAGGTAAGCCTCGAGCTGGGGCTTAACTCCACCAATGAAAAAGGCTCCTAATGTCAGGATAAGGTCTAATAAACTAGTGGAATTGCTCAATTCAATGTTCCATCTGTTGCAACTAGCCTATAGTCTCTCATTCCCCACTCACATGTCCCACCCCAGGAAGTGTGCCCCTTCTCTGCTCAATAGTCCCTCGGTTTCCTCACTTCCCTTCCAAAGCTTCAACAACAGGTCAAACAATAACTCTCAGATCCCTGTAACTAATGCCTAACGCACCAGGGAACAATTCCTAGCAAATCTCTCACCTGGAGAGAATGCTCACGGGCCTGACAACTCGCCTCTTCGACAACAAATATCTCACTTGGAGAGAATGATCACGGGCCTAACAAACCACCTCTTCGACAACAAATCTCTCTCCTAGAGAGAATGCACACCTGCCTGACAACACACTTCTTCCACCACAAAACGTTTTTTCCCAAGCACATGGTTATACAATGATAGTAAGATACAACAAAATACTGACTCCTTTTTAGAGGAAGTTCGTTTGAATGATCCCTAAAAATGAGGGATCTCTCCCCAAATACATTAAGGCAAGCAATATATATATTGCATGCATTAAACTCGACACTTGTCACCCTCAAAATTAGCTTTAGCCACTTGGTGACTTGCTTCCATTCCTTGGGAACTTAGGATAAATAAGTATCCATAAATTATACCTTTTCACAAATATTAATAAAATATTCCCTTGGACTTAATCCCCCTTGGCTTAGCCCCCACTTTTCCCTTTTTCAGTGGAGTTAGCCCCCCATCTCTTTTCATCTGAGTGTTTTGCACGCAGCGATGTTATATTATTAATAACTTGAGTGTGATTACACTTTACAAGGATAGGCACGTTGGCCTATTTGCATCTCGACTCACCAACCTCATAACCACATAGGCTCTCTGGCCTCAAATACATATACATCCATGTATATATTTATAACTCATTTTGGTGCGCAATTCAAAGTAATCCTTGTGCACTTACCCAGGTGTGTGCAACAAATGGACTGTATGCACCTCTTTTCTTTGGTAACAAACCTCATGCACTACTCTGGTGCACACAAAACCAAAACTTAGTGCCAACAGCTCACCAACCTATATGTACAATTGCAACTAGGGTTCAGACTAGGGACATTACAAAAAGATATCTTCCAATAAAAAGTTATGCCAATTGTAAGTTATGTACCTTTCAACCTTATTGGAGTATGTTTGGATGGTTGACCTTTGTCCTGATATATCTCTGAACTTTGAACCCTTGCGAGCATGAAATTATGACATGTCGTACTCTGATATGATTAGTTAAACTCTTGAAAACTTCACAGTATGAATCTTCCCTAATAAAATGTTGTAGCAAAAATACCAAAATGTCTTGTTGAAGACTAATTTCAGGATTAGTAAACAACCTCGAATTCCACAAGAAATATCTCACAAATTATAATGTTTCAAAATATAAAAATATTTCCACGTGTAATTTGATAGGTCTCCTCGAGATTCTAAAAATTTTAAAGTTTGAAACTTCACAGAAAAAAAGTTACAACAAAAATTCCAAGCTGACTCTTTTAAAATTTATTTTAGGATTAGTTGCAAGCCTTGTCTTCAATGGAATATATCTCTGAAATTATAGCGAACCAGGATATGAAATTTGGACCACTTGCATTGGGAGATGTCTCCTCGGTCTCCACCAAATTTCATTGTCTGAAACCTCCTAGAAAAGAAGTTATAGCGAAAATCCCAAGATGACTCGTTTAAAACTGAATTCAGGATGAGTCAAAAACCCTATCTCACATAGGCTATATCTTTGAAAGTACAAAGACCCAAAACCTATAATGTTTACCACAACTACTTTGATATGTCTTCTTAGTAACCTCAAAATTTTGTTGTCTAAAGCATCCCCGAAAAAAGTTATAGCGAAAATGCCAAGATGACTTTCTTGAAGAAGCAAACCCTTAGGATCGATGCTTTATACCAAATGTTATGATCCAACACCTTAAAAATGATAAAAATTCAATGAATACAGTCCACTTTGAGGGGGAAACCTCATTTTACAATACATCAAATTCAGAATACAAAATGAGATGGGATAACATGATCCTAAGACTAGGTCTCCTTGGGAAATATATATATAGGAGACAAACGGTACAATAGAAGGTTCTAGCCGACCTACTAATATAAAACTAGAAATGTAATAACTCAATATATAGGGATTTATAAGGGATTTTATGCTTAACATGGGGCTTTGTCTAGGGCTTAACACTATTAAACTTTACACACCAGTGGGCCACGTTTATTGTCGCACTGGCACATATTTTAGTAGTACATTTTAAGACACATTGCACCGTTGGATTATGAAATATTCAGCCTGGTATTGTGCTCTTTACAACACCAGTGTGTTTGTTGGACCTAAGGGCACCGCTAGGTTAAATTATTGTATTGCAAATTAAGCAGTTAAAAATATGAACACATCGATGCTACTGTGTTATTGGAGCACCGAGATTTTGTTTAGTGATGTGTTGTTGATCTAGGAGGATCTCAGTGGCCACCCACCTTGTCCAACTGGCTCAAAAAAAAAATTTGGCAACAGCTAAAAACTTTCGGTTCTTGAACTTCCTGGGCCATTTTAAGGGCCAAAATGACGTTTTTTCGCGATCAGGCACCTCAATGATAGCCAAAAGCTTTGATTGACCCTTAATGAAGCTCCTTGTCAATACCTTTTCACCCAATTATCGTGCACCCTAAACGAAGATCATATGCAAAAGTTACGACCCTGGGAAGTTGATGTACTAACTTACCCCAACGGGGCCCACATGACTTTTCGCGCTTCATCTCCCAGTGTTAGGTTTTTGGATGTATAGAGTTTTGGCATTCATGTTTATTGTAAAAAGGCCTTCGTAGCCTCATTGTACTCATCCTCTTGTGAATGAGCGTAGTCGTCGCATCTCTTCTCAGAGATAAAATGCCACCATTCTAGCAAGCTTGTTTTATGTTTGCATTTTACAGTTTTCAGCATATTTCTCATTTAATAGAAGTCAAGTTTTATTGTATCTTTGTTATTGTTCATTATGTCTCTGTGTTAATATTATAAATCTATGGTTTCATTTTGTTCTGCTCATAAATCTGGATCAGTTGTGTTGTGTTGTAAAGAGCACCCACAACGGCGTGTCTAACGAGACACCCGGTTATGCAAACTTGTTCATTATTTTTCCTAGTGTGGTTCTTTTAACAACACCGGTGCATATGGTTAACATGGATGCACCACTACGCTAAATTTTATGGGATACAAACCTAGAGGTGCACTTTGTTAAATCAAAAGAACTGGTGCTCTAGTGTTCCCAAAGCATCGAGATGTTGGTTAGAGGTGCGTTGTCTTTTGTAACGCACTGGTAACAGGGCATTACAAAAGATGCACCACTATATTTATTTTTTTAAATTAATTGCAATGATTTTATTTGAACGACATTGGTGCGTATTGTTAGAATCTACGCACCAGTTATGGTGCTTACTGTGCATTTACACACATGATGCATCACTTCAAGGCGAGCCAAAGCGTTCAAGTTCACCACGGAATTGGAAAAAAATATTGAAAAAATGGTTGTTTTCAAGCCAAACTATCATGGGATAAATCTCACAGGGATCTTGTTGAATACACAACAAAATCTCCCTAGGATTAGCCTAGTAATCCTAGACAGAAAGGGGGTAAATTCCTTATGATTTTCCTAGATCTAAAAGGCAAACAATTCCTTGTACACACAAGAGGGGTAGATTGGTATACCTTTGTTTGATAGTTGTTCATGTATGTCCTAGCTGCTGTAGATCTGCAACTCCAACTCCAGCTCCAATCACCTGCTTCCCACACACAAGTAACAAACGCTACCAATCCTCTTTTCTCTCTAGTGTTAGGAATAATCAAAATGATTTAGATCTAACTTGATTGACCATTTATATAATCAAATCCAATTCATTCATGAGAATAACACAAATAAAATGCAGGGGAAACCATTCATCTATTGATAAAACATGGATAATACATACCAAATCATACCTCGACTTGATGAAGATGCATCCTCCTCTGATTCCTTGCTCCTTACCTCTCCTTCCAGCTTCTTGGTTAGGCTAGGCTCACTGACTTATGGTTGTGATGATAGATACCTTTACACTTGGACAACATAACAATACCCTTCTATTCTTTGTTTCTTGCCCAAGGCTTTCCTTTGTTATCTAGCTCTTGGAGGAGGCTTGGGAGAGGCTTCTAGATCTTCTAGAGACCACTAGGGACTCGAATTATGTGAGTTCCTAGGCCTTTGCCATTAAAATCCAACTCATCCCTCGCCTATCACCTCATAACTCCCTGATTCTAGAATTTTGACAGTGCCTCACTTGTTGACCACTAGTGTTAAGCGAGAGCCTCGCTTGTTGCCTACTATGTGTCCCGCGAGGATGCCTGAAAAGGGGTTAAACCTTGGGAAAAAGATGCATTATGGCCTATAAACCCTTATGGATTCCTCTTTGTCCTATAGGGTGGTAATTAAGGCTATAACAGATGCCCCCTAATGTGTGAGGTCAGGAAAGGAATGGATGGCCAACATACATTACAATAATGTCCATATGAGGTAGCGTGAGAAGAGAGGAAAGGAGGTTTGGAAGTCAAAGAAGTCATGCAATCAAACACCAAGGATGAGCAATTATAGGCCAATCCCCTAGGTAGACATACTCAGACTCTGAATGAGCATGGCCGCCAATCAATACACTATGGATCCATGATATGAAATGTTAGACCATGGCCACGAAAGAATACACAGTGGATTCATGCCATTAATAAGACCGTAGCCACTATACAATACAATGTGGATCTACATCATGAACTCAATCATATCCACCAACAAATACAATGTTGATATATGTCAGAAACATAATCATATCCACCAGCAGATATAATGTGGATCTATGACCCAACATATAGATGTCACGAAGACAATGAGCACTGAGGAGAGTGCCCCTGAAGTCTTCATATACAAGTGATATACTCCATCTCAACTTGGGAGGAGATGTTGTAAAGGAATGATGTGGCCCCAAACCCAAGGTCTTCGTCTCAAACCCCATTGGTATGAATCTACGACATGTGAATAAATGAGTTGATGTCGAGCATGGTAGAAACCGTATGATTACTAGTCATTGATGTATACCAGTAGCAGATGTGAGGGGACCCACTGATGATGAAGATGGACCCCAAGGTAACCAGTACAATCTAGCGAGTGTGAATAGAGTATCTGATGCCGAACACTCATAGAATAAATCGATTAGGAGTCAATGATGAGGAGGCCTACCACTGATGATTGCAAGCTCCAAGGTACTAGTTGGTTTCTAGATCCCTCTCCTAGATAATGTGTTGAAGTCAATAGGAAGAGATCAGTTGAAGGAGGGCCTTAATGTATCCCCCATCAATCAACATGAAACATATACCGAAAGATGGTGTGAAGAGAGAGTACCACTAAGTACAACTAACACAGGGATGGTCGACTCAGAAAGTAAACCAAACAACAGATGGATGACTCGGGCTTAAACTTCCCTTGAACATATAGCACGACACAATGGTGACTTGGAGGCAAGACACAAGAGCTAGACGAATATAGTGCAACAGCACAAGAGGCATCAAAGCACTCTCCATGATGACTAGAAGAGTAACCATCCAAAGGAGTAACTCTAACTCATATTATTGGGATGGCTCCTAGGCAAGTTAAAACCCAACTGTATGATGAGGACTCAAACAGGTGTCGTGTTCAAGGGCAACTCAACTCACGTTTCCATTTTGAGAATAGACCAATGGTGAAAAAACACCACTCCTTTTTTATGTATTTTTTGTCTCCTTCATGGTTTAACGAGCATGAAAGAATGACGCAAGTATGGTCGATACCCTTTTCATGTCCTTTTACGAGCCCAAAAAAGAGATAAAAGCATACTCGGTGGGAGAGAACGAGTAGCTTAACAACATGCTCCTATGTTCCAAGCGCATGGAACCTACCTAAGCAATGAGGAATGTAAATGGTACTAGCAAGTGAGATCCACTCTTAGTAGTTGTTCTCTCCCTAGGGAGGTGGATGTGAAACGGAGGACAAATAATGCAAGAGGCGGATGGTCAAGGTTATTGCATGGTGGTAAGCGAGATGTGAGAAAATAGCAACACAACAACAAGAAGCATGACACGAGCAACAAATGCATAGGCGACCATGAAGCATCAATAAAAAAAATTGGGAACCCCCACATGATGTGGCTAGAATATAAATGAAGAGAGGAAAATGAGGCTCAATCTTCAAGTCATGATGGGGCTAAAGAAGGGCTCTCAAGCCTAAAGAAAGATGCAGCATGGGAACCAAATGGAAATTTGGATGCTAACTAGGGTGCCCATGAAGGGTAGACACTACTGAACTAGTTACGATGTGCAGAAGGAGTGGTTAATGTCACAACCGACCGTGATCGAACCTAAGACATAGTGTTGGCAGTATGGATGGTTAATAGTGCAAGGCGTGCAATGCGGGGAAAAACCTATCCCTATATGCTAGTTTAGGAACATGTAACTCAAGTCCAGTAGAATTTGTCATCTTCTGTAAAAAATATTCCCCGTAATCCTATCAACACATGTAAACTAGATTATGGGGTCAAAACACATAGTGAAATCTCAAAAAAGAAAATATTTTTGGATTTTTTTGCTATGAGAATTGCAAAACAAAATCACTCACACCACACACCTATGTACAATGCATTACGTGTCTTGATGCTTTATGCAAAGTAGAGTCCATTGTTAGGCTCAAGCCAAGGATAGTTTTCATAAAAGATGAACTCACAAGCCAATGTTGGCATCATATGGCTTACCATGCCGAGTCCATGTCATATAGGAATGAATTTTTGCGTACGAAGATGCTCATTGTGAGTAGTTTTGTGAGCTAGGAAAGCTCCTTGATGGGTTCCATCAAGACTTGAAGGAAGTACTAAACATAAATCTTCGATGGAAGGGGAAGCAGAGAATTCGGTGGAAAGTTTTGAAAAAGACAACCGAGGTGCAAAAGGGTTAACATTGGGAGGTCTACTGGATGCTCGAGCAAATGCCTCCAATCTCGGATTGAGACTCATCATGCTAACTCTCATCGATTTTGAAGCAAAAAAAGATGATTGATGCTTCACCTAATCGATGGGCTTGTCTAGGGAAGACATGACTTCCACGATGGCCTCTTCTGAAGGCAACTCGATATCTAGGAAATCACGTGAAGTTGGAGAGTCAACAACCCATGTGGGTGGAGTAGGCTAATCACACTCCATATGAGGATGGAGTTCCTGATTAGTATCAACGGATGTTGATGGTATTGTTAGACCGAAAATATCGACATGTCACTTTGGAGAACTTCAAGTGTCGACATGGCACAAGGTGCTTGGGCCAAGTCTTCCACAATATTGTAGTTGTGGGTAGCCCACGTGTTAGGATTATGTGTCATACGTCGAATAACGCCTTTCGGGGGGTGAAACAGTGCATCAAAAGATGGATTCTCTATCTGAAGAGGGCCACTAGGCTAGGATGAAGATTCTCGCTCATGCACAATTGGGATAGACTTGGATGTCTCATAGTTCTTCGATCGTGTTTTCAAATTGGGTGTGTGGTCACAAATGAACACGGAAGCATCTGAGGAAGACCCCTCGTGATGAGGGGTACCTTCCATGCCCCCTTGCGGAGGGCTAGGATTTGTGGCAACCATATTTTGAGGTTGAGGGAGGGGAGGATGGGTTAGAACAATAGGTTGTTGGAGGGCCCATTGTTGTGCCATAAATCTGTGGACTTCATCCTTCCTGTGGAATTAATGAATGGGATGGTCTTCCCCACATATCGTGTAGGGAAAATGACTCTTCTTCTTCTCCTTAGTGCCTCCCTTCTAGGTGTTTTGGGTAGAGGAAGTCCCTTTCTCATCGTTGGAATTTTTCTTTTTGTTCCTTTTCTTCTTGCCTCTAGGTTGCTGAGGATTTTTCTGTTGCATGGACTGCACCGAATTCACCACGAAGGACTTAGAGGGACTACAATAGTTTGAGCATTAGTGCCAGAAGCTGGCGGGTGTGACTTTATGGAAATTTGACCCATATGATCAACTAACTGGTTCAAAAATGCATGGGAAACATAACCAAACACACCATTGGTATGGGATCCTAGGTTTGGTTTTCTTGGATTAGTTGACGGCCTAGGAGCATTTGGGATTATGTCTTAAAGTGTGCCTGACTGAGAATAAATCAGATCTAAGTTTTGGACATGCAAAATGGCCTACTCCTCAGTGGCCACCCCGACCATAGCTACATCTCTAGCAAAGGGTGATAAGAGGGACTTGGTGAACCACTCCATAAGGAGTGGATCCAGAATCTGAGTTTTAATCATTTTATATCTTCGTCTCCACTCATGTATATGATCAAAAATGTGAGTGGCATTATTTTGACGTAGTGAAGTTAAGAGCTTCATTCATATATCATATCATATGGGAAATTGGTGATGTGTTAAGAACACCATTGCCAAGTCGTTGAATCTTTTAAAGGAAATTTATTTTAGTTCTATGTACCATTTGGTGGTGGCTCTGGTTAGGGATCTCTTGAAAAGACGCAGCCTCACACTATCATTCATCAACGAGTTGGATGAGCAACATAAGTGATATTTCATGATGTGTGCGGAGGGATCATCTCATGGATTTTCGTTGAATTTCAAAATATCTAATGGCAACTTGAAGGGCATTGTCGACCATGATGGATCATGGGAAATAGGGTCAAATGTTAATCGTGACAAACCCGGTAAATCTAAGGTTTCGAGGAAAGGGAGGGTGGTGAAGTCTTTGTTGTCCCAAATGGACCTTGTAGTTCCCTTATATTGGTACTACTGAAGGGTTGGGGAGCTCTTGAGGAGTAAGTGCCTACTGGGATGGTGGCACCTCCAGAAGCATGACTGCTCCCAGAGCAAAAGATGCCCCCAGGCGGGGTGCCCTCGGGGGTAAATGTGGACCCTCCAAGAATTTTTTTATCAAAGTTAGTCCCAAGGAAGAAGCCCCCATGACCTAATGTGGTAACAAAGGGAAAATATAATCTGGATTTATGAGCTGAATGAAATGAAACATAGATTTATAACATGAACACGAATGTACAAAGAACAATAACAAAGATACAGTGAAACTTAACTTCTATTCAATAAAGAAAACTGTTGAAACTGTAAAATGCAAATGAAACAATCTTGCTCGAATGGTTGTAGTTAATCTTTGAGAATAGATGTGGCGCCTACGTGCATTCGTCTGAGCACATTACAATGAGGCCTCCAAGCTTTTTTAGCATCAATAAGTAACCAAAAAACCCTAGACATCCAAAAACCTAACCTTAGGAGATGAAGCACCAAATGTCATGTGGGCCTCGATGGGGTAAGTTGGTACATCAACTTCTCAGGGTCGTAACTTTTGCATGCGATCTTTGTTTTAGGCACACGATAGCCCATTGGAAAGGTCTATCTGAGGACTACACATTATGTTGTCACACTCTAAATTTTATTTTAATGTGACTCTGACGAGCCCAAAAAACGTTGTTTAGGGCCTCAAAACAACCCCAAAAGTTTAGGACCCGAAAAGCTAGAAAAAAACTGCCAATGTGAAAACTGTAAGTGAGCCAGTTGGAAGAGGTGGGTGGCCACCGATATCCACCTGGATCAAAACCTCCCCAAGGTGAAAAGTTTCCCCCAAAAGATGTGCCCCCATGGAATGGTGTGTTAACCCATGGAAAGTTAAAACCTCCAGATGTACTACTGCCCCCAACCTAACTAGGGATGGGTCCAAAACCACTAGAAATGTTCCACCCAAAAGGTACACCCGAACCTGATTGGTGAATCTTCACGGGACACCTAGTAGACAACAAGCGAGGCCTTCGTTGGTCACTAGTGGCTCAAAAAACGAGGCATTGCTAAACTTCTAGAATCAGAGAGTTACAAGGTGATAGGTGAGAGATGAGTTGGATCTTCATGGAAAAGGCCTAGGAACTCACATCATTCGAGTCTCTAGTGGTCTCTAGAAGATCTAGAAGCCTCTCCCAGGCCTCCTCTAAGAGCTATATAATAAAGGATCTCCCTATTAATACATATTTTTCCCAAGGTTTAACCCCTTTCCAGGCATCCTCACTTGTTGCCTACTATGTGTCTCGCGAGGATGCCTGAAAAGCGGTTAAACCTTGAGAAAAATATGTATTCTGGCCTCTAACCCCTTATGGATTCCTCTCTGGCCTATAGGGTGGTAATTAAGGCTATAACACAAATTCAAATTTGAATCAGATGAAAATGCAAATAGGAAGGTCATAATCAATTTACCTGGACTTTTATGTCTCGAGGAGGAATGGTTCCATCGTTGAGAGGAAATAAAAATTCATGGTAATTTCCAAAATTTGGAAGTGTGGAATCTATAAGTGGAGCTATCGAACTCACTATAGAGCTCCAAAAACATGGTGTCCTTGGAAGGAGAGTCAGCATCAGTGCTTACTTGACAGTTTGGAAGCACAAGATGAAGTGTAATAATGAAAATCGGTTTGGTAAATTTATTTTTTATTTACCTTACCTTGGTGTGCCTAATGATGGGGATACGTACCATGTTGTAATGTTCAACGACACCAGGGTGCTCTATTCGGTGCTTGTTTTTTCATTATAACATATGACGGTGCTTTTGAACATTTAAGTATCAGGGCATCATTTTTATATGCTCACTGCGGTGTATGTTCTTTATAGGCACGTCAGTTAAAAAACCTATGCAAAAACCTCTGGTCACTCGCCTTCACTAACAACCTCCACTATAAACAAAGAAAGGATATTTTTTGGGGGTAGGTTCTGTAAAAACCTCCTCTACAAGGTGTTCTCCTTGTGGTAAGCAGTGAAAAAAGTTTTGTCAATAAAGCTCTAGTGGTGGTTTCTTCCTTGAATTTATCTAAGAATGCCTTTTGAAAATCACCCCAACTAGTGATGGTTTCTTCCCCGAATTTATCTAAGAATACCTTTTGAAAATCACCCCAACTAGTGATTGACCCAACTTGTAGGTTGAAGTACTAGGTGGAGGCATTATTTTCAAGATTGTGGTAAAAAAGTATACACACCATATCTTCAAGGTGCAAATTCATAAGCCTAATGGTCAAGATGAACGTTTTGATATGACCCTCTAGAGGTCCAAAAAGATCGGGATCATACTTTGGTAGTAAGTGCTAAGGGTGTTTAGGAATGTTGCGCATTTGTCCGAGAAATGCCAAAGAATCTCTAGCCAACCATGGTTGATTCTAGTTCTGGTTATTTGACATGTATGAGAAGCTTGAATTAGTGTCTTAGTTCTCTAAATCAAATTCATATCTTGATTGGATTTCAAATTGCTCAATCTCTAACATAGATGTTGCAGGATTAAGAGTTAGAGGAATTAGGTTTAGAGGTTGTGAAATTTCTTTGAGTGATAATTCAACTACGTCTTCCACGGTGTGAACTAAGGTGTGTTCCCTAGTTTTAGTCACTATTTGTGTGGTATTTATTCTTGAAGGGAGTAAAGGGTCCATAGGTAACGCACCAATCTATCTGGCGTATGCCTAGGTTATATGTTTGAAAGTGTTTAGTTCTTCGTTAGATATTGCATAAGTTATATAAATCTTGATATCTTATCCATGGTTTTCCAAACCTTTAGGGTTTATTTTTTCAATATGCACTTCAAGATTATTAACTTTAGGGTATGATTATGGGTGATTTGTAAATGACCCAGTTTTAGCAACTGACTCATCCATACAAAATTTGGCCATCCTTCTAGCACCAACTCTATTGATGGGGATGGATTCCCAATACTCAACAGTAGGGATTAAACCCAAGGAAGAGGCCCAATTACACTCTTCCTTGTTTGAAGTGAAATAATCCTTCGTACTAATGGCTTGGAAACCTTTCGAAGAGGTTTAGTGTAAGGTTGAATTTTCTTTTATATTTTTTGGTTTTTAGATTTTGTAGTAAATCAATAAGTGAGAAAAAGGGAAACTAATATTTATTTAAAGAAAATTGAGAAAATTGTTCTGAAATTTAACTCTCATTACAACAATGGGAAGCTAATTGTACTCATATAATACCCAAGAAGTAATTCTACACGAAGAATCTATTTTAATAGTAATAATTTCTAGGAATGAACAAATCTAACTAAATACAAAAAATAATATTTTACTAAAATAAAACGATGGAAATAAACTTTATTATTCTTTAATTTCTTAAGAAGTAATTCCATAGAAATCTCTCAGATTATATAGCATAACTTTCCATAACAACACCCTAAATGGGGTGATAGTGTCGCCCAAGTGTCAAATGGAAAGTACAGATGATAGCCAACATGGCACCAACCACGTGATAGGCGTGTGGCCTTCCCTCCCTCTCGCGCCATGCATTTAACAATGCTTCATGACAACCAGAGCGCCATTACTCTTAGTGCACCCTGATTTGGCCTCCCATCCCCTCGATGGATCAATTCGATGGACCAGACTTTACTCTACTCGTGTGTGTCCTCTTCCACCAACGATATTCGCACCATGAATCCCACCAGCCTTGCTCGCAACTCTATTTGCTTCTATCTGAGTCCTCCAGCAAACTGCGCTCTGCCCTGCTTCTCCTTAGCTTCCTTAGTTTTCTCCCTGTGCTTTCTCGCCCTCGCCACGCCTCAGTCATGTTGAGACAGCGAGGGAAATCCAAACGTGCCTCGGCTTGGCAACTAATTCGACCGTGCTTAGCAATCCGCCCCCTGTCTGCCCTTGTACCCTCTCACAATTCATCACCCTCCTCGCCAACCTCCTCGGCGCAGTCTGGCCATAGACTTAGTGTTCTTTCACCCCTCTCCTCGCCCTACGCATGTAGGATCAAATGGTTCGATCTTCTCAGAAACTCTCTGGGTTTCAACCCAAGGCCAATTGCAGATTTGGCCCCCTCTTCACAGCCAACTCTAGTCGTTCCTCCTAATTCTCCTGCGAATTTGACACATGAGCCTTCGCCAATCCATTCACCACTAGTCCAAGCTCTGACTGAAGGTTTCTATGCCAGTCATGGCCATCAACAAGAGCAGCCTCACTCTTGCTCAGACGGTGCCTCCTGCACAAAGATACAAGAAGGCCTTGTAATTCTGCAAGGCCTAGTGTTTGAAGTACGAAAGGATTTAGACGACCTTCATTTTCGTTTGGAAGTCTTGGATGGGAAGGGGACACAATTCTGGCAAATGCTTTCAACCTTGCATGGATCGTGCCACCCCTCAGTTGTGGAACCAAGTGCACCAGGGAATGAACAACCAATACTGGTACCAGCTATGCACAGGCATTCGGAGGAGGAAGCAACAATAGACACGGCTCCAACACTCAAGGCTACCTCCGAGGACGCGTGGACATGCTACAAGCCACAACCTGATCTACACAGGTGTCAATCTACATAGTTTGTTGGATGTTTAGAATACATTTTTCCACTTGTCACTTTTAGGTATATTTTGTCTGGTTTGACTTATCTTAGTCTTAGCAGGAATAGTAAATCGGTTTCCCCCATGGGGCGATGTTACTTTTGTGGTTAGATGTTGTCTTATGAATGGTATTTTGATACATTGGTTCCAGACCTGGAAGGCTGGCTAAATTGGTTTCCCCATGGGGCAATTCATTTTTTACAGTCTGGGTTAAGGGTTAAATTATTGATGCTGTAATTTCTGATTTTGAAAGGCTTTTTATAGAATCTTACTTACAAAAAAAAAAACTTTCCATAACAACAGTGTTGACCAAAAATTGGTCAACCTATATTTTCCCACTCTGGAATAATAATAAAAAATGATATCAAAAGAAGAAAATTTTTGACATATTATAAGTTCATTGTGTATCCCTCGGTCTCGGCTTCGTCACACATTTTTCAGATTCAAAATCCGAGTTTGTATGCTCAAAATATCCAGGTTTGTGTTTAAGAGGAAAAGGGTGCTTCTTCCACGTGGAATAAAGTTAATTTCTTGGAACTACATTTAAATTTTCAAGCCCAAGGATCTTGTTTTATTCAATTTTCATGGTCCCAAGACCTATAAAAATCTTCTTGTTGTGCATTCAAAATGCATGAAAAATATTCTATTACATCATTGCAAGTTCACTTGCCATACTCCTTATCTCCACCTCCTTTTCCCCTCATATCCCCTTTCCCAACACAAAAATTTTCTAACCTCACTAGATATTCTTCCCTCATCACTCTCGTCGATCGGTTATATCATTGTGGGTTCACCTTCCATACTCCTTATCTCCACTTCCCTTTCCCCTCCTATCCCCTTTCCCAACACTGAATTTTTCTAACCTCACTAGATATTCTTCCCTCATCACCCTCGTCGGTCGGTTATATCACTGTGGGTTCACCTTCCATACTCCTTATCTCCACTTCCCTTTCCCCTCCTATCCCCTTTCCCAACACTGAATTTTTCTAACCTCACCAGATATTCTTCCCTCATCACTCTCATCAGTCGATCGGACTCATGGATCCCCACCTTACCTGCCTCATTTCCCAACCTAACTCCGCTCCCA
>JASDQU010103108.1:285235-318571 GCA_032191745.1 Picea mariana
ACTACCCATGAATTACCCTCCCCCTAACTACCCACTACTACCTCCTCCTTAAACTCTCTCATTCATTTCCTCACTTAAACTTTATCCTAAGTCTTATATCTTGTATCCTCAACCAATAATATTTTGCCACATGGCACTTAATTACAAGTGTATTTCCAACCAATAAGATTCTTACACATGGCAGTATGTGAATGGTCCCACATTGCAATGTATTAGTGGTGACACATGGGAGCATATTATTGGTTACATTTGGTATCCAATGAAATAATGACACATGGAAGCCCACCATTGGAGACATGTGGCATGTTATTATAAAGGACACATGGCGATAATTGAGTGGTTGATTCATCATTCTAACTAGGCGTAGATGGAGGTTGGCATTTAAAATTATATTTTATAAATCAATTTCCAAGGAAGGTCGAGCTCTTAAGCTCCATAGTCTTCTTCTCTTTTCAAGTTTCTTACTAACTATTCATTACACTTAGCACTATATATCATAAACACTACTCTCATGCATGTGGGACAACATTTTTACCACAAAAAGTCGAATTTTCATAAAAGGAGCACGAAATTCAATCCAAGGGCCAAGATTGCCCCATCAAACTTAATCTACGGTTGTTGAGTCACGATCTTACAGAGGCCATAACTTGATCTCCGGGCAACAAAATCACACAAATTTTATACTGCTCGAAAGATATTTCGATGAATAAGATGTTGGTATAGGTTTCAAGGATTGAAAATGGGTACATTTTCCCCGGAAATTAAAAGAATGGTCGGCTTGTTTTCTGATGAGCCTACTTGACAACTTAACTTCACGAGGTCATATCTTGATATACGGGAGTCGGATTTGGACAACATTTGTATCGTTGAAAATATAATATGATGAAGATTACATTTGAAGTGATTTCCATGGTTGAAAATTTGATTATCACTTCAAGAAAATTAAAACACAACCTCCTTTTAAAAGAGAAACTAATTAATTTTTTGAAAATATAAGTTTATATGAAAACTTTTATTAAAAAAGAAAAGGGACCCATTTGAAAGATGTGGGTATTAATGATGTAAATTCATTAATGAGGATTTAATGAGGTATTGATTAAAGTATATGTTTCAAGAAGAGAATCGTACGGAAAATTCAAGAAGGGAAAAACCCTAACTACTCAAGTAGTTAGAGGATCTAATTTTAAAAAAGCAAGGAAGGGCCTCATCAAAGGTTGAATTATCAGAGGGGCGGGGTAAGAAGATCAGAGCAAGAAGGTACAAACATCATATGCAGCGAAGCTTCTGATCAATGAAGAGAAATCTCCATCTTCTTCACTCTTTTTCTTCTTCTACACCATTTCTCATAGCTTTATGCTTGAATCTTTGAATTGGGCACAAGACTGAGTTCTTAAGTGTTCTTATTGTATTCTTCAAAAGACTTTTCTTATATGATCATGGAGTATTTACAGCCATATATATGACTATCAGAGATTTTTTAGCAAAGAACATTTTTCATGAATAAAACTCCACAAAGAATTACTTTGGGGTTGATTTCGATTGTATCTTGTAACTCTGAGTTTTGACTACAAGGTATTTGAAATTGACCTATCAAATTCTCGTTTTGATCTTAATAGTAATACACTTTTAAAAATCTTTGAGATGATCAAAATTATTCTCTTCTATTTCTCGTGAAGAATATATGGATGTATTTGTATGTGATTAAGAAGATTGTATATTTGATGTTGAGGTCAAAGATATTTTGATATTGAAGCCCTCCTTCAATCTTTTATATTGTTAAAAACAACTTGTTGCATGTAAAGATCAGATCAAGTTATTGAAGAACCATGTTATTGAATAAATTCAAGCAATAAATATCTAGGGTTTGTTGTCTAACGTTCTCCCTAATCCAAGATATCACATATATATCTTTCAACCAAAGAGGAATACCACCTCTATAAAAAAGCAGGGGGGATTCATATCCTCGTCAGGTTGTCATTTCGGTCCTAACATAATCAAATGTCAATGGGAATGTAATTGTATTCATCTAATTCCCAAGAACTAATTCTACAAGAAGAATCTAGTTTAATAGTAATACTTTCTAGGAATGAACAAATCTAACTAAGTACGGAAAATAAGATTTTACTAAAATAAAACAATAGAAATAAAATTTATTATTCTTTAATTTCTTAAGAAGTAATTCCATAGAAATCTCTCAGATTATATAGCATAACTTTCCATAACAACAGTTAATAGAAAAGAAGAAAATTGTTCTGAAATTTAACTCTCGTTGCAACAATGGGAAGGTAATTGTACTCATCTAATTCCCAAGAAGTAATTCTATAGGAAGAAAATATTTTAATAGTAATACTTTCTAGGAATGAACAAATCTAACTAAGTACGGAAAATAACATTTTACTAAAATAAAACGATGGATATAAACTTTATTATTCTTTAATTTCTTAAGAAGTAATTCCATAGAAATCTCTCACATTATATAGCATAACTTTCCATAGCAACAATTAATAGAAAAGAAGAATTAAATCTAGATAGAAAACTGCATTAAAGATTTGTTGAAGGAAATAACTTGCAAGAACTTTAATATTTCATCGAGATAACTTGAGAAAATAATAGAAAGGTCTTACTAGACATAAACAATCAAACATCAGAGTAATCCACGATATCCAATTGCACCATTGATCTCCTATGCCAAAACTATCTTTGGCCAAATAATGGATTTTGAATTAATGATAGTAAGAGAAGTAATTCTAATACAACCTTTCATCAAGCATACCTCTAGAGACAAAATCTCGTACGACGTACATCTCATTCAATTCTAATATTTAAACACATTAGAAAATTGGTTATAACAACCACCTTTTGACTTAACCCTCGGGTGAACTTGGGGTTAAGTCCCTAACTAATTCTTGATTATAATTTTCTCACTTAATAAAAAGTTCATTACAAAAATCAGCATGGGCAAAAATATGTTGTCTTCTTGGCGCTTTCAAAATTGGAAGTTCTCTTTTGAACCGTTTGGAGTGCTTTTTTATCTTTAGGAATGAACACTTTAGTTGAGTGATTTTTTTGACTTCATTTATAAGATACTTTTGGAGATGCCCTCTTTATATGGTTGATATACCTTTGACCTTCTGGTCATTCAATATTTGATCGGTTGGACTAAATTTTCCATGAGAACCCAAATATGGTAATTTACATTGTGCAGTGGTATCCTCAATGAAGTCCCATATTTTGATGCAGGCCAACAATTCATCTTCAATTTGCTTATGTGATTCATGGGCTATTCTACCCTAGTAGCTTGTGTCGTGTTCTATTTCATATAATTCATACTTATTTATCATTATGATGTTATGATACTCACTACCTCTACTTTTTTGTATCTACTTAATGAAGTTCAATTGATCTTGAATTTACCTCCTCGTTCCTTCCAAATTAAATTTTCTTTATAGAGATTGGACAATTGCATACTTCATTCTTGCAGTTTGAAAGCCTCCGTGAAGAAACCTCTCTTGCTTCGAATGTTTTCTTTATCCTCTTCTAGAACCTCTTATACAAAATGTACCGCTAGTGCTTGTGATATTTTATAATATTTTACATAGTTCTCTAGAAGGGATAACTTCTTCTCCAAATTATGAATGTATGTTACCTCTAACTTGGCTTTGTCTATGGTTGCATGAGATATTTCTAATCTAGCAGAGAATATATTAGTCAACTTGGCCCTTTTGGTGTCAATGGCCTATTCTTTAGTAGTGCACAAATTGTATTATTTAAATCAATATTTTTTTCTTTTTTGGTGTTCACTTTACAATGGTTTGTCTTCTCTTATCGTAGGCAATTAGCTCAAGATCAAAAACTTATTCTAGTGTGTCTGGTATGTGTTATCACCCCATGATAATATGTTTTCCATGTTGTTGGTGTGATGACCTACTCCATAACAATATCATTGCCTTTGTCTACACCTGGTTTTGGAATTACTAGGCCTTATATTGTCAAATCAATAAAATTGTTGGAAGGAAGTGCAGTTGGTTGATGTGTTTGTTGAGCTAATTGTTCTTGAGTTTGATCGAGAGGTTGTTGCTCTTGTGTATTTTGTACATTATTAGAAGGATTTTCTTGGTCTTTATTCAAATCTGATTTCTCTTGTTGGATTTTGTCATGTTCTTCTTTTTTATTTGCTTCTTCCTCCAACCTTGTTTTTTCTACCACTTTAAGCTTCTCCTTTTCTTGTCTCTCGACTTATTCCTTTTTTTTTGTTCTTCTTCTTTTCTCATCCTGTCTGCTTCAGCTTGTAATTTCTATTCCAATTATTTCTTAACCTTTTCAACTTCAACCATCAATCTTCTTCCTCTTTTCTTCTTCTTCATATTTTATTCTAAGTCTTATTCCTATCCGAGTCTATCCTTTGTGGCCTTCTTCTTTTCCTCTTCATCCCTTTTGATCATTCTTTCTATTTTAGCTAATCGTTGTTTTATTCTTTCTTTATGATCATCAGAGGACATATTGTGGAAGCAAGCAAACTCTTTAGATTTAAGCCTTAGCTACACCTCATCCCAATCAACAACATTTTCATAAGGCATTTCATTATCTGAATGTTCGTGTGTATATGGCCAAGTAATGGAAACCATGACACTATGTTTTACAACCAAGCCTATGGGGTCATGCCTTTTAAATTGGCCTTAATGAAACCTATATTCTAGCATAATATTGGCTTCATGCCTCGCTTACTTTGAATTCAGGAGGCCATAATGTCCAATATACATATTGTATGGGATAAATGTCTTTTTTCTTGCATCCTTAGCTAATGATGCATTGAATCCTTGAAGAATTGTTTGGTAGGCTATCTCTTTTAATACTTGTCTATTCGACACAAATTTGGGCAACAAATGTGGAGGGGTTGTTACACCATAGATCATTAAATAAGTATAATTCTATTGGATGTACCAACTCCCTATGCTTTTATGTAATCTCATTGCCTTAGTAAGTATGTGACTCTCCTTATAAAAGATAAGCATGTGTAATGGTGCAAGAAAATAGTCACACAACTGGGCATTACTTATTTTTAATTTGTTTTACCACATTGCATGGTAGTAAAAAAAAATCAAGTTACACTGCCCGGGGAAAACCTTTGAGTAGTTCCCCTCATTCAAGGATGGTACCCACGGTAAACCCTAGAATCTTTAGGGCACAAGGCCGATCAACAACAAGGATCAAAGTCATTACAACAATATACTCATTAAGAGCTCAACATGTCACTTGCGGGAATAAAACTTGGGTGAGGAGGATAATAATCATTCCTCCTAACCACCTGAGCTAGACCCAATTGACCACATCTATCTCTACTGTATGTTAGTTCTAGCTTAACCCATGAAAAGGGTTAGTAGTGCAAATAATATCCATCGTGTAAGAGGCCATGTAGAAACTAGGTATAACTCCAATTTTGACCCTGGCATTCTATACTTTTTTAACTTCTCTATTTAAATAATGAGAAAGAATTGCAACCCAATTAAAAACATTATGTGTGGTTATGATAGTATAAACTAAGGAAACCAATGCGTCCTCAAAATGTACATGATTTTGTTCTTCATAAAGCATGTAGACGAGATTCATTGCATATATGTAAGGGTCCATTAAGTTTATCATAGTGTATATTCCATCTGTCGTCCCAAATAACTTTTTATCCTAAACCCACCAACTAGTTAGGATTTTCTTAAAGTCACACTCCTTATGAAATTGTTCCACAAACCTTGTAATCATGTATTTCTCAGGCTCATGAAGTCATAATAGTTTTCAAGATCTAAGACTCAATATGAGCCAATGCATCTCCTTTCATCATTAACAATAGTCCTTGTTCCGATGTTAATAGGAATTATGATCCATTCAACTGCCTTAGAACATGGCATGTTAGGAGTCTTAGCTACAATACAGTGTAAATGGGATCTCCTTCTGTAGATAAAAACTAAATCATCCGAATTTCTCATATTTGGGTCACTGGTAGGAACCACATCAGGGTAATATTCCTCCCTTATCCTTCTGCATATTTCTCCCTAGTTGAGGAAAGGAATTTTTGGACTGATCTGTGCCTTAGTATCCTTATAGATAGGAAGAATTGGTTCAACATCAAGTTTTTGCAATTGAATAATAGGGACTTCTTCTAGATTAACTTCTATATCACTCTTAACATGCTTAATGGGTTTAGGGACATGCTTCCCACCTTTGGCAACCTCTTTGGTGTTCTAGGAGTTCTTATGGGAGGCAAGTTGTCTGAAGAATTAAAAATGAAAATGACATTATAAATCTTCCAAATTTTATAACAATTCCATAATTTCCTATTTTATTAAGCAAGTTAAAAAAATGCTTTTAAATAGAAAAAACTCTTTCCTTCAACTTCTAACTTATTTAAAAGAGATTACATAAATTCCAATAAGAATTTGAAAGGAAGGTTTACTTGAAAATTATTTGGAGAATTTAAGCAAACATGATGAAGACTTGAAAATTTAACTGGTAACCAAAGTCTTAAAACTTGCAACCACCAAACGATTGCGAGATCTGTTGAAAAGTTACAACGAACTCGAATGGATAATGTGCTCTTGAAATGTAAAATATTAAAACAAACTCTGACGATGAACTTAGGCAACAATTCGCATAAGCAGATCCCCGAGGTGTACGACAGTCGGTGACGGAGTGTGTTGTTAAGGCACTCCGTGATGTTAAAGTCACCGGTTCGAAACCTGCGGGGACAAAAAATACAGCCATGTTAAGGGTTGGTGTGGCTCAGGCCGAGTGCGATCCCCGGGTGATTTTGACGGCTTAGATGCCCCTAAGTCACAGTTTCTTAGCCACGGGTTAGTCCCACATGTCACAGACAAACTAACAAACAAAAAAAAAAACAATTCGCACAAGCAATCTAAGAGTTTATGAGAAGTTTGGATAAGTGTGAAATGGGCTAGTGAAATCTACTTTTATTGACACAATCTCAAAATCACGATGATAATGGTTCATACACGTGCAAGATTTTGTTAGATTGTCAAAATTGATTCCGACATGACACCTTAGCTACCAATTCCCCCAAAAATTATGGCAATGTGATGGGTCCAACAACTATCAGAGCAATTTTTATACTTTTCATCATAGCTAAATATGCACTTTTAATCTTTTATTAAAGTTGATCAAATAAGCGATGCACCTATGATCGAAGAGTGTATCAAAAATATGTTTTTGGAAAAGTTAGAAAACATATTGATTCAACTTTTCCTCGAAAAACATGTTATATAGAAAATTGGATGGTCCCTTTGATGATTGGAGCACACTACAACTTTTGCATCATTAGTGATTCAAAAGTTCATTTTTATTCTGATTTGGGAAAGTTCAAAATCATAGTGAAACGTGTTGAAGAGTTTTCTAACTTCTCATTGGGGAAATATTTTACTTTGAGTTGGAGCAAAGTTTGATTTTGTTCAGATGAGTGCGCTTATCAAAGCAATTCCAACCTTTTGAATCAGTGAATTTTTAAACTTTTTTTGGAGTGTTAGGATTCAAACCAACGTCAAAGGATCCATTTACATCGGCCATTGTCCAGGTTTTCAGCACCATGCAGTGAGTCTATGGTGAAAGCTAGTGGAATCTTAGTGGATGAGCTAAATAGAATGGAGAAGGATGTGAATGAGTTGATAGGTGACCCGGTGTTTGTTATGGATGACGATGATCTAGGTGGATATCGGTGGCCACCCACCTTTTCCAAATGGCTCAAAACAGTTTTCTGTCAATTTTGGCAATTTGCTATTTTTAGCAAGTTTTAACTTCTTGGGCCATTTTGAGGGCCTAAATGAAGGTTTTTCGAGATAGAGGTTCTAAAAAATAGCTAAAGGCATGATTTAGCCCCCAAAATGAATCTCCTCGATGATACCTTTCCAACGAGCTATTATACGCCTAAAACAGAGATCGTATGCAAAAGTTACGACCCCGGGAAGTTGATGTACTAACTTACCCAAACGGGGCCCACATGACTTTTGGCGCTTCATATCCTAGGGTTAGGTTTTTAGATGTCTAGGGTTTTGATCATTCCTGTTTATTGTAAAAAGGCCTTCAGAGCCTCATTGTAATCATCTTCTTACGAATGCGAGTGTCTGTCACATCTCTTCTCAGAGATAAGCTGCCACCATTCTAGCAAGTCTTACACTCTGTATTTTTACAGTCTCTGTACATTTCTTTCATTCATAGAAATCGTGTATTACTGTATATCTGTGTTTATGGTTGTATCTCTGATACATTTATGTTATCTTATTGAATATATGTGATATCTCTGGGCATTTCTTTATTATATCTCCGATCTCATTTCGTGCCGAAAATAATCTGGATCAAACAAGTACCATAAAAAGTTGAGGCTCCAGAGGGCTCGTGAAGCTAGGCTCATATGGCTTCATCAATTAGGATATAGGTTATTGAAACCCTCTCCATCCTTGTTCAAAGTAGGGTATGTAGAGACATTAGATGCTTTTTTCAAGAAAGAGGCAAGGTCAAAATCTTGTGGAGGTTCGTTGTTTGCTTCAGAGCCATCTCAGTTAAGAACTAGGAGTGATATAGGAGGAGATAATATTGTAAATCGCTCAGAGAACAAGGGATTAGTTGTGAAAGGAACTCAATGGGAAGGCTCGAAGGAGGATGTGTCTGATGAATCAAGAGAGACATCGATAGAGGGAAGAAGAAGGAGCAAGCTAAGAAAGGTTTGGAGGGAAAGAAAAGGTAACGGGGATATGGTGCTTGGAAAGGATATTGGGTTGGAAAATGGAGTTGAGTTAGCTATAAAGATGTTGGTGGGTCAATTTAGCTATTGGTCTATGATTGTGGTGGTTGTTGAGCATTGGGTGGCAGTAGTCTGAAAACTTGTGATAGGATATGTGCCTGAAATCTCCTTTCTCCCGAAAGGCTGGTATGTTTTTAAGTTTAAAAATGGTGAAGATGCAGACAAGATTTTAGGAGGGTTTTTGCGGAATGGGAAAGGTACTGTCATGCTGCAAAGATGGGATCCAGATTTTAACCCTTTGAAATATACAATCATATTCAGGCACATTTGGGTTCTCCTCCTGGGATTTTCGATTGAATTTTGGAACTGCAAAACCTTTGAAGAGGTTGGGAACTTCATAGGGAAGTTTCTTTGCATAGATAAGAAGCACTTTCAAGGGAAGGACAAAAGAATAGGAAGGGTGTTGGTTAAAATAAATGTCCATAAGGGGATGCTAGCAGAAGTAGAAATAGAGTGGAGGGGAAGGAAGTACTATCCAAGATTAGAATATTAGGGAATTCCTTTCAGATGCTCTAGATGCCGAAACATAGGGCATTTGAAGAGGAATTGTCCTGGTTTTGTTTAGTTAAAAGAAGAGATGGAATATGACGCTTATGAGGAAGGCCACACGGAAGAGTCTTCGGAGGTAGTGGAAGAAGATGTGGATTTTTCAATTGAAGGCAACCAACTCATTGGTAAGTTAAAACTTAATTCTCCTTTTCTGTATCATTCTCTTTCAATGGAGGAAAAAGGAAAAATTAGTCAATATCTATTGAATTCTTCTTTGAATGATCCTCAAGCGGGTTAAAGTAATAACTTGTTAATGAGTATTGAAAAGGAGAATGTCAAGGAAAGAAATTTTTCAGAAAATCCTTTTTATTTTAAAGATCTAGGTTCTTCTTTGGATGTTGGATCTGAGTTGAAGGAGACTAGTCGGAAGATTTGGATTTTGATGCCAAACTATGTCTTGGAGATGGCAATTTTTCTGAAGAGGGATTAAGGTTTACTCTGGTGTCTATTGAGTTGTTTCTTTATACTGAAAAAGAGGGGTCGGGAGATCCAATTAACTCCACTTCAGAGGGTAGTAATCCTTTTATCACCGATAATTGAATCTCTTGCTCCTACCTATAAAGAATTTTTAAAGAAAAATCATATCCTGACATATTCAGGGCAAGGGTTGGAAGAAGCTGAAGGGATTTTAAATAAAGAGTGTGAGTTTGAAAGAACTAAGGATTTGATCCTAATTAAGAAGGGAGCAACTAAAGGTGGTTTAGCTAAGGAGTTCCCCTAATTAAAACTCGAAACTCTAAAAAGAAGCAGAGAAGAAAGATTTTGATGGAAAAGGAGGAGGTTTATGATGGTCCCAGGGCGCTTAGAGATCAAATATTTCTTTGCAAGGACTAAATCATGATTATATTGACATTGAACATCAGAGGAGTGGGCTCCTAAAATACAAGCCCTCTAGATATTGGTAGAGACATTTAATCCATATGTTGTACATTTCCAGGAAACTATGGGATCGTGCTACAAATAAAGAGAGGTGTTGGGGGTAGTTGGCTTTAACCATTTGTCGGTCTTTGTCGTTTCTATTTAGGATTCTTTATGGATTATTCTGGTCCTACCTTACTATCATAGATTTACCCTATTTCAGATTCGATAAGCTCCCAACAAAATCCCTCTAAAACTATTGACCCCTATGGTAGACTAGAAGGCAATGCAACACACAAAGTGTACTGCGTAGTCTCACCTGAGATAGATCTATGGGTGGTTGCAATACTCAGGTGTTTGCAACCTGGGAATGAGTGGAGATCTGCGGTTATTTCTTGTAATCTTTATTTATTCATTCTAATATCTGATTATAACCGTCATTCTATTCATGCATGTGAAATACCAGATCTAACTAGTTAATTCATTCATCTAGCATTCACCATTAAAAATAAATAAAGATGCATACATTCATTCACATAAAAGAGGTGTTACCGTGGTTCAACCCCTCCTGGGCTACATCCACAAAGATCTGGCTCCCTGGCTCTTAATTATGGTTCAGTAATATGTCACGCCGCACGTGTTTACAATCTTAGATCTTACTCTCTCAACAGGATCCTCGATCCCTGTGAGGCTGACTAGATCGCACTAGGCTCCTTAACCTGCAATCTAACACTCAGGCTCGAGTTGCTCACCACTTCCCTATCTCACCAGCCACTGACTCGTACAGTTCTTACAACTCTCTCTTCCTCGATCGACTCCCCCCTATATCTATCCCATCTCCTCTCTTCCTCTAAGTACTACCTATTTATATTATTGGCTCATAAGCCATTACAATACATTACAAAAACTCTAACCCTAGTGTCATTAGGTATTCCTTGTATGCGCACCTCACCTGCTTCCCTTACACATGTTGCTTTTCCTTCCATCTTTCATTTTCTCCTTTCATGTTTCTCTTCCCAAAAATAACCTTTTCTCCTGGCTACGCTTGCATCCAACAGCCCCCCAACACTCACATGTGTCTCATCCCGAGCCACCTAAACTTTATGCACCTCTTCAACAACTCCTACGAGAGTCTGTAACTTCTTTGTGAGTTCCTTTGCTTGTGTTTGAGCCTGTGCGGTCTTTTCTCTGAGTGCGTCCAATACTTGCGATGTAATCTCCTTGATGATCATCTCTGCGCACTTTGCCTGAGTTTGTGCCATGTTCTTCTTTGTCTCCTTTGCCTGCGCAATGACCTCCAATGCTAGCTCTTGATTAGGTTCCATTTGATCTTGTCGCTCCTTCTTCTGTGTCCACGCGACTATGAGTTTTGCTTGCAACTTCTTCATATCCTGTACTCCTTTGAGGCGCTCAATGATCTGCATCATCTTCTACCTCTGCTTGAAGTTCTGGATAGCTGTGCTTATCCTCTCCTCTTTCTGGTCCCACTGTTGGACCTATTGATCCTCCTCCAGCTTTGTCCATAGTTGTGTTGCTTTATCAAACAAGTTGACAGTTGCATTGACTTGTCGTTCTATTTCCTCCATCTGCCCTGTTGCTTCCTACTTCCTTTGCTCCTTTACCTCCGGGGAGTGGTGGGATGAGTTGTTCCCGGAGATTCTCGATCTCTTGACTGTATTGATCGATTGTTTGCACAATCTGATCAATTTTATGTGTCATCGTGGGCTTTGTTGTTTGCACTCTCTTTGGAATTCTTTCATAGGCTACAACCAATCCCTACTCGATCCTATCCGCGCGATCTTTCTCATCCTTGGTATCGAGCTTAACCTGCTCGAGCACCAACTCCAACTCTTCTCTACTGTTCTTTGTTTACTGGAGTTCTACTGTGTCTGTGCATGCGCATGACTGTACCTCCTATGCGGCACTAACTTGCAATTTATATAATGCCTTGGTTGGTATCTGCCCCATTACCAACTGTATTTGTGCCAGATCTTTCAGTGGTGTTTGGCCTACAATTTCATCCATGCGCAACATGTTGGGTGTAACGTGAAAATTTGAGCTCTCCTGTGATATCATCTAGATCGTATCTTGCTCGCTTGACCCAGCCTTGGCTCCTACCTGTGATGTTGTAGGAATTGATTCTATTCCTCTGCCCGCCCTCTGCATTTCTATGATCTGCTCTAGGAGTTGCTTCATTTCGACCAACTCCTCCTGGATCCTGTCCCTTTGGTGCAAGGCTTCGTCAAAATCCTCTGTTGTTCGGTCTTGGACCATTTGGGTCACAAGGTCCGCGTTGTTCTCAATGAATGTATATTCTGGTGGTGTTTTGTGCGCCTTAGCTTTCTTGCGCGCACCCCTCGTGTGTATGATTGGCCTCTTGGGTTGGCCTGGCTCTTGTTAAGTAGCACTTGATGTGGTCCCCTGTGTTGTCTCAGTCTATTTTTCCTATTCCTGCGGCGCCTGGGTATTGTTCTTCTTCCCCGCATGGGTACCTTTCTTTGGCGCAGCCTCTTTCTTTTGTTGCATCGGCTTCTGACCTGGCTTTGCCTTCTTGGGCGTCATTTTGTCTCCTATAGGTGTCTATTCTTGCCCTGCATCAACCTCTTTATCCGTGGACATCTCTTGATTCGGGACTGGAACTCTCTAGTCATCTTGCCAATCCTTGATGGCCATTTCTACATCCTCTTCTTTGATGCAGTACCACAGTTGTAGCTACTCCTTCTCAGGATCCTTTCGTGCTTGGATCCATACTGCATGCCTGGTCGCTTTAAAGTTGGCTATGCCCTGATATTGCATGACCACTTCTGGCGTAACCCGCCAAGTGTTGGCAATGCTTTCATGCAGGTCGTTGTAATATCCTGTGAACATGCCTGCATTTGCACTTTTCTTTTTGAGGTCTGAAGTGCTCCCCAATGATAGGTATCACGTTGCACGGCAACAAGCGGATTGTTATCAAAAGTATGTATATTTAGGCTCCCTCCATCCGACCAAGGCGATCAATATGAGTAGCTAAGAGTAGTGGAAATTTGTCCCAAGGTCCTGCGCGTCCTTGTGGTCTTCAAGGAACAAATTCAACAAGTACGGGGCCGAGCTAAGTATAGTGCCCTCCGCTCTTTGTGCTGCAGTTGCGACGACCCTAGCAGGGACTTCCTCCTTGTAGCATTTCTTGAGCAAATTGCACGTCGTGACTTTTGTGGCCAGCCTGGTTCTTGCATCATTGATGCGCTTAATGATGATTCTATGCAACCCTCTTTCTGTGCCATACATCTTCTTCATTTCCTCGGCCAGTGCCTTCTCCTTTGTTTTGTCATCGAGGAACTGCGCGAGTGTCTCCCCCCGAGATGGCATCCCTGTAATATACGCAATGAGCTCTATGTCTATCGAGACCAACTCTTCCACCCATAGGTATCCTCCATGTGTAACTACCATCAGTTGCTTGATGCAGTTGTTTACGTCACGACCCCTTCCAAAGTGTGGGATCTACAACAGACTTAGAATCCTGGTGTTGGCCAGTCCGGTTGCCTACTGCTTCGGTTGGTTGATTGGTTCCTCGAAGTGTCCTAAACCGACGGTATCTAGGTAAAATTACTTTGCAAACTCCGGAAACTTATCCATGTCGGTCACATCGTGATCCAAGTAATGTAGTTTTTCCACGTGGCCTAACAGGTTAGCCGCAACATGCACCCCTTCTGGAATGCCCGATAAGACTATGGTTGTTACACTTGCCTGTGCGGTGGTCTTGCTACTGGTTACTTTCCCTTCCGCTGTGGTGGTTGACTCAAGGTTCCAACCTCCATTGTTCTCTCCTTTATATATGCCTCTGCCCAGCCAATGACATCTTCTACTATGCCCCCTTGTGGTTGTTTTGATGTTGTTGTGTGTGATCTTTCTGACGCGATTGTTTCTGTCTGGTTCGGGACCGTCCCAGTAACCCTCGAGGCTTCTTCAGGGTTTTCAAAATGCGAAGGATTTCTTGCATCCTTGGCCTGTTGGCTGTGTCCCACTTCCGACATATCGATATCCATGCCCACTACTGTTGTTTGTTGGGTTTCCTCCACCATTGGTGTGGGGCTCCCTAGTTTCATATTGGGCGATGAGATTTCATCCAAGTTGACGAATTTTGTAGGCCGAGGTGGTTGTTTTTCGCTTCCTTATGGTTATTGAGGTGCTCTAAGGTTGCTTCCAGGTCGTCTGTAGGCCTGGCCCGGTGCTCCTAGCTTGGGTGGTTCCATGGTGGGAAAATTGGTCTCCCTCCAGTTTGGTTTGCTCTGTAACTCCTACAAACACACTCTCAGCTCTGTATACTTTGTCGCTTTGTGCTTCTCTCAATTTCACAATAACCCTTTCGCTACCCGCATGCTTGCCTTATATAGGGGTCATGTGAAACTTCTCGGAGATGTTACCCAAGTTGCATTTTGAATGAATTGGCACTTCTCGCGTACCTACCATTGAATTCCCTTGACATCGCCAGTTGGCACGATTAATGCGACATCCCTTCAATCTGTCTTGACATTCAATTTTGATAGACACCATCAGTTGGTGCTTATTTGTCGTACCCGATATTTTCACCTTTTTCTGACCGTTAGTCCTTTATCCGCCGTGCTAACATTTCCTAGTGCGCATGAACATTCTCTTTTCAGCACACTATGTATTTTTCAATAGTTGTTGCCTTCTGATGTCTGGCGCGGTAACCCCTCTGTCGTTGCGCACAGTCCTTTTTTTTTTTAAGTGTTAGGAGGTCGACTATCCCTATACAGTTTTAGTCAACTCCCATTGATCATCCCTCAGAGTTATGTTCCTCTCAAGTCCTTCAACTGTACAACTCCCCCATCTGTGATAGTTTGTACTTCATATGGACCCAACCAATGCATTTTGAGTTTTCCTGGGTGTTGAAGAAATTTACTGTCATACACCAAGACTAGGTCTCCCTCCTTGAAAATTTTCCACCTGATATGTCTATCATTCCAAGCTTTTGTCCCTTGCTTTCTGTACTTCTTGGTGAAACCCTGTTAGAATCATATCTTCCTCCATGATCATCAGCTGACTTAGCCTTTCCTGTACTAAGCCTCGCTTTGTCATGGTGGTAATTGTTGCTACACGCAGACTAGGTACCAAAAATTCTAATGGCACCAATGCTTCTTGTCCATACACCAATCATAATGGTGTCTACCCTGTCAATTTTTTGCATGTGGTCCTGTATGCCCACAGTACTGATGGTATCTTCAAGTCCCAATCATCCCTATTGACGTTGCAGATCTTTGTCAGTGCATTCTCGAGGATCTTATTAAAGGCTTCCACTATTCCATTTGTTTGCGGGTGATATGGTGTACTCTTTTGATGATAAACTTCAAACTCCTTAGTCATCGCCTTAATACTGTTGTTAATGAAGTGAGTGCCTTGGTCACTCGTCAAAATCCTTGGGCATCCAAATCTATTGATCACTTGCTCAAATAAGAAGTGTGTTGTTGTCTCTACGCTGCAATATTTTATTGGTGTTGCTTTTTCCCATCTTGTTAAGTACTCTGTCACAGTAATAATGTGCCTCACTCCATACCATTTTGCTAGTGGGTTAATTGGTCCCACAAAATCTATTGCCCATTTGTCGAATACCTGCAATGTTACTTGTGGTTTCAGGGGCATCTCATCCCTTCTATTTGGTTTACCAACCCTCTGACATACATCACATCTCTAACAGTAGTCCTTTGAGTCTCTGTGAATAGTCGACCACCATAGTCCTACATGCAATACCTTCTGCACGGTAGCTTTTCATGCATAATTGTCTCCTGCTATTCCCTCATGGTATTCTGCTAAAATCCCAGGTATTTCATGCTCTATTACACATCTTCTCAAGATGTTTTCTGCACCCATCTTGTACAAATGTCCTGCAATTAATTGATAGTTTGCAACCCTGACTACCATATTTTTCTTCTGTGCAATGTTGAATTATTGTGGCACAATCCCTATACTCAAGTATTGAATGATGTCTGCGAAATATTTGTCAGCTGCTTGGACTAAAAATAATTGTGCATCGGGAAATTTGTCCTCTAGATTCATAGGTTCCTCTTCATTAGTGATCCTTGACAGGTGATCAGGTCCTGCATTCAACTTCCCTGGTTTGACTATCACTTCGAAGTCAAATTCCTGGAACAACAATAACCATCTACAAATTCTCCCCCCCCCCCAACATTGGCTTGTTGACGAGGTATTTGAAAGTTGAATGGTCTGTAAACATCTTCAAATGTTTTCCCAACAAATAATGTCTGAACTTCTGAAGCGCATAGACCATAACCAAGCCTTCTCTCTATGTGGTATTGTAATTCTACTCCGATTCTGACAGTTTTCTGCTAGTGAATGCTATAGGATGGTCTAATTCTCCTGCTCTTGGCTGCGCCAGAATAGCTCCAAGTGGTATGGATGATGCATCTACATGCACATGGAATGACTTTTCCCAATCTAGGAATACTAGTATTGGTGTGGTTACCATCTTCTCTTTCAGGGTGTCTAGTCATCGTTGACAATCCTCATTCCACTGAAACTAGTTGTCTTTTCTTAACAATTTCTCCATTGGCACAGTGATCTGCACATACCCTTTTATAAATTTCTTGTAGTATCATGTGTGTCCCAATGTTACTCTTAACTGACGTACTGATTTTGGTGGTGGTAGATTAACAATTACTGCAATCTTGGCAGGATATACTAGCAAGCCTTGTTTGCATACTATATGGCCCAATAATATCCCAAAGGGTGTTCCAAAGATGCATTTCTTGATGTTTAACGATATCTGACACTGCTTGCATCTCTCTAACATAAATTTCAACACCTCTACATAGTCTTTCAACATACTATAGACTGTCCAATCATCCAGATATACCTCTAGAAACTGGTGGATGAATTTTTTGAATGCAGCTATGACTACTTTGGAAAATATTGCTGGTGCATTCTTCAATCCAAATGGCATGACTGTGTACTGGTAGGATCTCCATTATGTGGAAAAAGTGGTCTTGTACCTATCTTCTTGAGCTATCTAGATCTGATGGTAGCCTAAGATCCGATAGTAAATGAATAAGCTTCATGTCCTCCTGTGTTCTCCAACACCTCATCTGTGAAAGGAGTAGGGAACGAGTCATGTAAGCACGCGTCATTCAACTTCCTCAAGTCAACACATATCCTTATCCCTCCCTATTTTTTCTCCTAAACTACCATAGGGCTTACCCATTAAAATTCCTCTACAGGTTCTATGATTCCAGCCTCCAACATCCTATCAATTTCAACTTTGACTTTCTGCTTATATATAGGGTTTAGTCTGTATGGTATTTGTCTGATCGGTCTTGCCTCAAATCTAAGAAGTATATTCATTTCACCGAGCTCTCCTACTATGCCTTTCATTTCTGTGAACGTTGTTGGGAACAGATCGGTGTACTCGCGCAGTAACTATGTTATGCTTTCTGATGTTTGCTCATCCCAATAGTCTCTAATGTTAGCCATTTTGGGGTTCTCAAGTGTTCCAATATTGACTTTCTTTACCTTGATTGGCACAACAAATACTTTTGATTCCAGAGGTGGACCTTCCATTTCTCTTTTGCCTTCAACTTCCGTGATCTAAATGTTTTGCAGGCCATCTTCATCTAGTGGTTCTTTTTGCACATGGTAGCATGACATTAGTTCTTTTACTCTCTGTATGTTTTGTTGTTCTTCTTCTGTCATGAGTTCAACTTCTGGTTCTTTAATGAATATCGCCCCTCTGATTTGTTTAAGTGCTGAGTCTACATTGGGGTTCTCATGCTCAAATGAGAAAGTGACTATAAAGTTATGTTGTAATACTGTCCAGTTTGTAGTTCCTCTGCACAATTCCTGGTCTGTATACCAGTTTGATGGAATCCCTTCTAATGTGTGAACAAAATGGTGAGGCCATTCCTTTGGTGGTGTCATCCTCCATAACATCCTACACTTCTCCAAGTTTTTTGTTGGTGCCCTCTGTCTGTCATATTTCTGCAGTTGGTTGCTTCCTTGTTCTGCACCAAACTTAATGTGCAGTAACCGCTTACATTGGTACCAGTCCTTAACTATTTCTTTGTGCGCGCCCTACCATCTTTCAGGTGTTTCCTTGAGTGTTATATCCAGGGCTAAGAGCCTTTGATTTTCTAACACTTCATCTTTGTATCGTGTTAAGAATGCTTCTAAGTCATTCACCCCATGGAAGTTGGCAGGTTCCCTTATCTTCGTACCTACCCATCTTACTACGGGGTCTATTCTTGCGCATCTTCTTATGGAGACTTCATGTAACCTCTGCTGCAAATTTTCTAAGCTCGTGTCTGAGTCTGACGTGAATGAGGTGATGCTTCTCCAACTGAGTACCCCATATGTAGTTGGGTTCACATAATCTTCTTCTCACGCAGTTGTTCTATACAACTGGTTAATTTCCTCCAGGTTCAAGCAAGTAGGTTCTACAAACCTTTCCCCTTCTGATGGGTCCAATGGCCCAATGACTCTATATTCTCCTGACTCAAATGTCATCTTCCTCGTCTTTAAGTTGATTATTGCCTTATTGTCAAATGCCCAATATTAGCCAAGCAATGTTGGATAAGGTGTCGTGCCATCCACTATCTCTATTACTTTGAAATCGACTTTAGAATGTACTCCATCTATATCTATTGTCACTCATTTTAGTCTTCCAACTGGTAGAACTTTGTGTTGATTTGCTAGTTTCAATTGAACAAGTGAATATCCTAATGTGGGTTCTCCCATACATTGCCATGTCTTCTTGGGTAGCACATTCACTTCGGATCCTAAATCTAGTATAATATCTCCCATGTTGAAATCTACAATGTTGGCGTTCAATCTGAATTCTCTGTTTTTTCTCCTCCTTGTATGCAGGTGATTAACTGTCTTCCGTTTTAGCTTTCCTTCTGGCCTATGCTACATATTTCTAGCATATTTTGTAATACTTTAACAAATGATGGATCATTTAGTAGTTTAACACGGGATTGCAAAAAACCCTTAATCGTACTTAGTTGTCTCAGGGGTTGTGCTTCTTTGGTGTGATCCAACGATGGAGACATCTCATACGCTGGTACTTCCCTGTTATGTTGCGCAGCTGATGTCGATGCAATGTTTGGCTTCACAAATTCTTGTTTGGCCTGCTTGAATATCTCCTTTTCGTTCTGCACATCAAACTGCTTCTTTGGTTTGACATTCTTCTTCACTCATTGGTGTTGTGTTGCCTCTTGTCTTACTACGTCGTTTCATGTCTTAGATCCTCCCCGCGTAACTATGTTGATATTTCTTCCTTCATCCCTTACTTCCGTTGAAATCCACTGAACATTTTGATTGTTCTGATTTCTCTTTTCTTGGATCTTCCCTAATATTGTAGGACATTCTTCTGTGTCATGATATGATGCGCGACAATACATATATGTCGCAGGTGGAAGTGGGCATTCTCTTGCATAGTGTCCTGGTTGTTGACAGTTGTGGCATACCACTGGTCCTCTGCCTCTTCCAAAGCCTCCTCTTGCTCTTCCTCCACCTTTGTAGCCAGCTTGATCTCCTCATGGTGCATTATATTGAGGTGCCTGGTTATACTGTGTGCGATTATAGTGTGGTCGGGTGGTATTGTACTGCGATTGCGCAGTGTTATATTGTTGTTGTGCAGCATTATACTACTGTTGCGCAGTGTTATATGGGCCTGGTACTTGGTTAAATTGTGGTGCGGCTTGCCCGATCATCATTTCTACCTGCACCCTGTAAGCATCTGATGTTCTTTCTCTCATAAGGTCCATTATTCTACAATCTTTGTCATCATGGCCTACTGACTTGCAAAAGTTGCAATATGAGCTCTTAGAAATTGTCTGGTACTTCTGCATCATTGGACAGTGATATGGATCATGCCCCTATTTCTTACAAATATCACACCATAGTCCTCCTATTGGCAAGGGGTTTGGCATTCCTGCTGCCATGTATTGTGCGAATGTTGGACATTCATTCATATGGTGTCCTTCTGTCCTACATGTGGTAAACCAAATGGCTTATCTTTTGTCCTTACCTTTGTTCTGGTTTAACTGTAATGTTAAGTTCTTCATATCCTCCTTCAGCTCCTTTATGGTTGGATCTGTCTTCTGATATTGGTTCTCTTCTAGTTGTAGGGATGCCTGTAGAGCCTCTACCCTTGTCTGGAACTTCTACTGTCGCAAAGGGTATTTCAAGTGTGGTAGCAGTGAATTGATGAACGTGTGCCTATGTTGCATATATGTCATGACATACTTTAGCTTTCCCTTCAATTGTTTGAATCTCTGGTCAATCTCCCATACTGATTCTCTTGGTTTATGTCTAATCTCTATCATCTCATTCATGTATTGATCCTCTGAACTAGGATTCTGGAATTCATCTATCAATAGCTTTTTGATATCTCCAATCGTTCGGGTTGTCCCTGGTGGACTGTTTGCAGCTAAACTCATGTACCAATCCAGTGTGCGATCTCTTAGCGTGATAGCTAACTGCGCAAGTTTAATGTCCTCATATGTGATTTGTTTCACTTCCCAGATCTTTTCACTAATAGACAGGTGCTTCTCCGGGTCCTCCGACGCCTCTCCTTTGAATTCTGGTAACTTGATGGTGGGATCATGTCCTGCCATCCTAAATGTCGAACTACTACCTCCGCGTGATGTAGATACTTGACTAATGCTTCCTGAACTAGCTCTCCTAGTTGTTGTTCCTTGTGTAGATGTACTTCCTGTTGTCTTCCTTCTACCAAAATTTAGTTGTCTAAATAGTGGTGTTCTTTTTGGTGTATTAGTCGCACATGGGTTTATGGGTTCCACATTGACACTGATATGGATAGGAGTGATGCCTTATATTCCCGCTCTTGGACCTCTCCTCTTCCTCTCATATGTCTCGTGCAAGATTTCTTCAATCTTTTCCACAGCCTGAAGATCCTCTACCTCTTCTTCATCACTTGCCAAGCCTTCCCTCGCGGCTATGACTCTCTTCTTGGTGTTCACCTTATATTGGTAGGGTACTCCACTACGTGTTTTTCTAGTTGTTGCCATGATTCGCTTGATTTGGTCTTCGTCCATCATAATTGGGTCCAAGGCATCCTCCTTCTTTCCTTTATCCCTTTCTCCCTTCGTTCCTCCTTCTCCCGTCAGTGTTTCCCCCCTTCCCCCATGCACGCAGGGAAGTTTAGTTGTCTAATTCCATTGTCATTACACCTTTGTTATATAGTAATATCTTAATAGAAGTATATAACGATCTGATGTACCTACCTCAAGGTCCCTTCAAGAATTCTTGTTCTGCCGCACTATAAGACTTCGCTGTATCTACTACAAATTCCGTGATAAATCCTGCAATATGTTGTCTAACCAGAAATCTATTGCCTGCGTAAACTTACTATCAACTCATTGTAACTGCACGATCTCTTCAGGATTCCACTCTAGCTGTCTGATTCGGTTTGTGGGATGGTTGTCTTTCAACCTTTTTATCCACTCCTGCAATACATGCGGGAAATCACAGAAAAATATTTCATGCAAGACGTTGAATACGTACTTGTCCAAATATTTCCGTGGTGTCAACTTCAGGTTTATGTTATCTTTATGTGCAAACTCCAGCTCCTTTGTTTTTAACCAACTCTCTATCTCTACCTTCGTTGGATTCCATGGTCTCAACATCCCCTTTTAGATTCTCATTCTCTCAACGTCTTATATTCCATTTTGTCATTCTCTTAACGCGTCTTCTGCAAATCTCATATACTCAATCCCATTATTTTCCAACCAACCGGCAACAAAACCATTTGTTGGTCTTTGTCATTTCTATTTAGGATTCTTTATGGGTTATTCTGATCCTACCTTACTATCATAGATTGACCCTGGTTCAGATTTGATAAGCTCCCAACAAAATCCCTCTAAAACTATCGACTCCTCTGGTATACCGGAAGGCAACGCAACACACAGAGTGTACTGCACAGTCTCACCCAATATAGCTCTATGGGTGGTTGCAATACTCAGGTGTTTGCAACCTAGGAATGAGTGGAGATCTGTGGTTGTATCTTGTAATCTTTATTTATTTAGTCTAACATCTGATTATAATTGTCATTATATTCATGCATGTAAAATACCAGATCTAACTAGTTAATTCATTCATCTAACATTCACCATTAAACAACAATAAAGACGCATACATTCATTCACATAACACAGGTGTTAATGTGGTTCACCCCCTCCTGGGCTACATCCACAAAGATCTGGCTCTCAAGCTCTTTATTATGGTTTAGTAATATGTCATGCCACGCGTGTTTACAATATTAGACCTTACTCTCTCAACAGGCTCCTCGATCCCTATGAGACTGACTAGATCACACCATGCTCCTCAGCCTGCAATCTAACCCTCAGGATCGAGTCGCCCACCACTTCCCTAGCTCACCAGTTATTGACTCGTACAATTCTTACAACTCTCTCTTCCTTGGTTAGCTCCCCCCTATATCTCTCCCATCTCCCATCTTCCTCTAAGTACTACCTATTTATATTCTTGGCTCATCAGCCATTACAATACATTACAAAAACCCTAATCCTAACATTGTTAGGTCTTCCTTGCATGTGCGCCTCGCCTGCTTCCCTTACACATGTTGCTTTTCCTTCCAGCTATCATTTTCTCCTTTCATGCTTCTCTTCCCAAAAATAGGCTTTTCTCCTGACTAGGCTTGAATCCAACAAGGGTTCTCTTTAAGAATTGGAAGTTTTGTGTTATCCATGCAGAAGGTCAATCTGGTGGTTTGTTCTCGACATGGAATCTAACCTCTTCTATCTCTGTCTCGTTTGTTTCCTCTGCAGGGATCTTGCTTGAAGGTTCTTGCAAGGATTTAAGGAATTTGACTCTTATTAACTGCTACTTGCCTTACTCTAATAAAAGACCTTTTTGGGAATTGGTGAGAAATGAAGGCATTCTCAATATCAATAATCTCATTCTAGCTGGCGATTTTAATTTTTCTCTGTCTGCAAGAGAAGTATGGGGAGTCAAAGCAAAACTGGATTCCCTAGCGTCCTTTTTTATGGAGATGTTAAATGAAGCAGATCTTGTTGATATCAAACCGATGAAGGTTTTTCCCACCTGGAGGAATGGTGGGATTGGGGGAAATGAAATTGCAAAAAGAATTGATAGATTCTTGGTGGCAAAGAGTTTAGTGGAATGGATGGAAAAATTAGATCATGGGTAGTTAATTCACTGATTTCAGATCATATGCCAGTGGTATTGGAATTCGTTAATGACAGTGAGAGAAGTAAATGTCCTTTTAAATTCAGTGAAGTATGGCTAAAGGATCATTCATTCAATGAGTTAGTCCATAGAAGTTGGAGCAACTTTCAAATTGGGGATGGGGACTCCCCTATGAAATATTTGGTTGGAAAGTTGAAATTATTGAAGGCGATGGTGATTGAGTGGGAGAGATATAAGAAGAAGGATTTGAAGGAAGAACTGATTCAAGTTGAATCACATGTTGATTCTATTTTCAAGACTTTTAAAGAAGGTCCTTCATCTTATCAGGAAGTCGAATCTCTAAGTCGTCTCATCGTGAGTAAAAAGCAGCTCTTGCAAATAGAACAGGATACTTGGAAACAAAAGAGTAGAGTCAATTGGTCTTTAAAAGGAGATAAGAATTTAAAATACTTTAATAACATAACGGATTACAGAAGAAGGATCAATACTATATGGGAGATTAATAATGCAAACAGGGAAACAATTGTAGGCAAAATAAGACTCTGGGAGGAAGCTGTGCACTTTTTTCGATCCTTCTTTTCTAACCTTAGGAGTCCTTCGATTGTTGATCAATTGAAGGTAATTCAAAGATTTCCATTATTTTTTTCAGATGAAGAAGATTCAAAGGTTACTAGGCCCGTCTCTATTGAATAGGTCAAAGGAGTTTTGGATGAATGTGTGAAAGGAAAGAGTCTGGGCCTGGATGGATGGACTGTGGAGTTCTTTTCTCACTTCTTTGATTTAGTAGGAGAGGAGTTGCTTGTTGTAGTGGAGGAATCGAGGAGTAAAGGCATTATTGTTGGGGCTCTTAACGCAACCTTCATCACTTTGATACCAAAAAGTGACAAGCCTTCTTCTTTTACTGATTTTAGACCTATTTCTCTCTGTAACCTTATTTATAATGTTATTGCTAAAATTATAGCTAATAGATTGAATCCAATGTTATCTAGGTGTATAACTCTAGAGAAATTTGGTTTCTTGGAAGACAAACAAATTACAAATGTTGTAGGGATTGTTGAGGAAGTGTTGCACATTGCCAAATAAAAAAATCTTAAGGCTTTGTTGACGGGCAGAAATGACTACTCGTCAACTAAGAGGGAGTAGCTCAGTCTGAGATCCTTAAAGCAAGGCCCAAGTCACTTAAGTTAGCTATCCCTGACAGGTTTAACGACTCTGTTGATCAATGAGGAGATCTACAAAAGGGTTTCTAACTATTTACTAATAGATTCCTACTATTCATAATAATTACAAAATTATTTTTACAAAATATATAGGGTACAAGATTTCGAAGAAAGTCTTGTGAAAAAGATAGTCTTTGAGGAACTAAATCTCAGGCAAATTTAAAATAGGATAGTATCTAAATCTGATATACAAATACTCTGACAATATTCAAACCAAACATAATCTATTAATCAAAACAAATATATATATATATATATATATATATATATATGAATGTAACTTATAACAGTTCTAGTTCAAATGAACAAAGCACTTAAACTAAATAAAAATTTACATTCATCAAACTAAAATAAAAGAATCAAAATTTACTAACCTATCCCAGCCAGGAGCGAAATGAAATTTACTAGTTGAATCCTTCTGTAGAAATATTCATCACATAATCCACTTGTAAAGAGAAATCTTTGCAAGGCAATTGTGTAATTTGAGTACTACAATGATCCTGATGAAAACATCTTCAACATAATAAAGGAGATTCAATATAGATGTGAAAAGATCAACCATCAGGTTCACATTCTTTATGGCAAACATATTAGTATACTATTTCAATCAACAAAATACAATTTGTTGATATTACGAGGAAAATCTCTCATGGCATGTGGTAAACCGCATCAGACAGAATGACACACATAAATCAACTCTAATCTTAAGTATGCTATATAAATGAAATGCTAACAGGACAAAATCAAGAGCCTACCTTGTCCGGACGTTTGATGAAGACCACAGTTGAGCACACAACTCAAAGATTTATACCTACAACTTGTCCTCAACAACCAAGATACACAAGCATATGGTGATAATATATAATGTTAGCATATAAAATAACATAATCCATTAACATTCATGACAAATACACTCATGGAATAATAATTCAAATATTTGCAAGATATAAATTGCACAAGAAAAGAGTACTTCTATTAAAATAATCAACATAAGTACATAGGTGACAAACTTCTGTACCGACACACATCGGAACCCATAAACTAAGTCCCTCCAACTGGGCCTCCACCACTTCAATCCTCCACCAAAGGAAAGCTCATATAAAGGAGACAATGAGGTTCTCTATCAAAGAAGGAAGAGATTAGGGGTTGAACAATGTGTTCATACTTTCAAGGATAAAGGGATGCAGACTCAATGTGAAGTGAAATTTCTCCAGAGTATCTTTGCTCTCAAAAGTTGAATTCTCTCTTCCTCCATGGCTTGGATATGGCCCAATTTATAGCCTTCAAATGGAACTGATGGGCCGAGTCGGAACGTTTCCAGTATATGGAAGGTCAAGGATCATGGATTCCGTGACGTGACATGGAAACTCGACACAATTTTTAATTTTGAGCACCAAACCCAAAGTACACGAGCTGTAATGGAGCAACCTACGTATATGCATGCTGTCTAACTGGTAGGGGGCGTATATGTGGAAAAATGTGATTTTTTGGCTCTAGAAGGTACCACAAGGGACTTCAAGTCTGCATAGGGAAATGGAAAGGCCATCTAAACAAGTTGCATGGAGCGAGGCAAAAATTTTTGTAACAGATGCATACATTATAATTCCCATAAGTGGAGTAATGGAGACTCAGCTGGAAGTACTAGTTGCTCATGAGAATATTACAATCCATAATGACTTTGTACACATGGCTGCCAATTTGAATTACACTGCAAATCCATGTGTAAATATACCAAATAGTTGTTCATGGCCATGCATATGCAATACAAAGTAGACACATGCCTTAGGTTGTCATAGTCACGAACAAGGTCCAGTGGAAGCCAGTCTCAAAATCAATCTGAAGATATCTATATACAATGGAGTACAATCTGTTCTTCCAGGATCACTGAAGTCATACAGGTACTGGTCCAATGAATGATAGCAACAGCTCAGGAAAGCTGCTACTGTAAACCGATGCTCCATGTCTTCTACACTATCTGTCAAATGTGCAAGTCTACATTATGTGAATAGAAGAGTTGATGTCGAACACAATGAGGCTTCGTTTCATTACCAGTCATTAAGGTATATCATCAACAAATGTGTGACAACCTACCAATAATGAAAGTAGGTATCAAGGCACCGAGTACATTCTTATAAGTGTGAATAAAAGGTGTTGAGGTCGAACACTTGAAGAATCCATTGATTAAGAGACATTGATGTATTCCCAACTATCGATGACGGGAGAACTTGCCACTGATGACTGCAAGCCTCTAGGTACTCATAAGACTCTAGATCTCATTTCCATAATAGATGAGATGAAGTCGATGGAAGGAGACCTGCAGAAAGGAGAGCATTAAGGTATCTCTCATCAGTCAACACGAGGTACAAAGCAATAGCTCGATGATTTGGAGGAACTCAAACGAAGAGGATGTTCATGAACCAACGACCCTATGCGTCTTTCGCATGCACCAGATGCATGTAGTGCATGAAAAAGACCCTCTAAATAGCAGCCAATAAGGAAGACTATCGATAAAGGTGAGGAAACCACCAATAAGGCTACTGGCATCCAAGACACTGCATGAATCCCAATGTGTGAATAGATTTCTTACCGTCGAACACAAGGGAAAAACCCCAGTCAAGGAACAATGAGGAGATGTCGACTGCTGGGTTCAAGGTTACCTACCCATAATGAAAGTAGGACCAGGGTGCACAATAGGACTACAACTTCATGTTATTCTGAGACACACTGAGGGTATGGACAACATGCAAAGTGAAGAGTTCTGAGAAATGGTCAACACATGCTTATAGACATCCTTTGAACAAGAGAATGAGACATATGGATAACTTGGGTAGCATAGACTTGATGATGAAACTTTATGATGCATGAGGCATCAACAAACTCTCCATAGGGACTGGAAGAATAACCAGTTGGAGGAGTAAACTCTAAGTAATGAGGTCAGCTTCCTAAGGTCATACTAAACCCAAAATTTGGATGACAATGGACTCAAAAGTTTGTGCTCTGTTCAAAGGCGACACGACTGCTGCCAATATGAGATAATATTATTTTCCCGTCCATCTTTTTTTTGTTTTTTCATAGGCAAATAAATGCTATGATACAAGAGAGGAAACGAGTGTCGCGAGTAAGCAACTAGATCCAAACAATGGAACATATCTATGCTCAATGCAAGGAAGTGCACGCGGGGCATGGACACTCGGGAGAATGTTTCCTCTTAGGGTACAAGGTGTCAAGCTGCAAAGGATATAAACAAGGCACTGCTTGGCTGGTGATGCAAATTGATGAGGTAAGAGGCTTATAATGAGAAAGCGGGAACCGGCAATAAGCTCAATACTGCAAGAAATATAATGGAATGCAATTACAACTTAACTCCAAAGAATTTCATTTTTTGTAGATTTAGTCCCCTAGGCCCAAAAAAGTATAAAATAATACCCAGGAGAACTCTTCTAGCCAATGGTGACTAGAGTATTCATTTTTCAAAATTAGTCTACTTGGTCCGAAAAAGGGTTAAACTTACACAATATAAACTTCCTTTCAAAGCCATTTAATGAGTGTGAAAGAGACAAGTTCACTCGACAATCTTTTCACTTCTTTTAGAGTCGGAAAATAGCTCAATTAAGACTCAGGGGGAGTCCCATAGGTATAGGTCAGAATGCTTGTGAGTAAGAATATGGGGTTCAAACACAAAGTCATATTGGAACTACAAGGGACTCCTAGTCCTATGGAATAACTTCTGCATGGGCACCAAATGGCACAAAGGTTCTAACTAGGGCACCCATGTTTGATAAGCCTCTACCACTTAATAACGACACTTCTAGTGGCAGTAAGAAGGTTCTGTGTCGCTAATAAATGGGTTCGTACCTAAGGCATACAGATCATAGTCATAGGACAATGCAAACATGCAAAATGGAGTGACAACCTAATCTAGATTTTACGAGCATAATGAAATGGATACAAATTATTATCAAAAGATGCTTAACACAAAATAAAAGATAGACAATAAAACTGGTTTCTATTCAATAAGGAAATAAGCTGAAACTGTAAAATGTAGCGGAAACAAGCTTGCTAGAATGGTGGTTGCTTATCTCTGAGAAGAGATGTGACGGTTGTGCTCATTCGCCAAAAGATGATTACAATGAGGCTCTCAAGGCCTTTTTACAATAAATAGGAATGCCAAAAACCCTAGACATAAAAAAACCTAACCCTAAGAGATGAAGCGCCAAAAGTCATGTGAGCCCCATTTGGGTAAGTTAGTACATCAACTTCTTGGAGTCATAACTTTTGCATACGATCTCTGTTTTAGGCGCATGATAGCTCGTTGGAAATTTCTATCCGAGGACAACACATGTTGACTGTGGAGAGCCCTAAAAACATTGTTTAGGGCCTCAAAACGACCCTGGAAGTCAGGGACCCAAAAACTAAATTTTTTTTATCGAACTGGAAAATGCCAAAATGAGTCAGTTGGAATAGGTGGGAGGCCACCGACATCCATCTGAATCAATACTCCTCCCTTAGGAAGAAATGGTATTCATTGCATTGAGTGCCCCCATATGATGAGGAAATTTCTACTAAATTTGGCCTCGGGTGAGCCACTTGCCTTGGTGTAGGAGTTGCCCTGCTTTGACAACTCGATAAAGTTGGATCATTCGCTGGCGAGTGCCCTTGACATTTGTCCATAATCTAATCACTGGATGCTTGTTGTATGTAGTCGGGGTTGAGTTATGTTGGTGTCAGTTGTTCTGCTATCTTTGAGGTGTCCAATAATGGTGGGAAATAAGGTCGAAAGAGATCCACGTTGAACACTGGGTGCACGCCAAGGAAAGGAGGAATGTTGAGCTCAAAAGTATTATCACCCACAACCTTGGTAATGGTGTACGACCCATAACGGAGTGGGCGAAGCTTCCGATGGGGTCCGATAAGGCGTATTTTCTGCAAATGCAACCAAACTTTGTTGCCCACCTGAAACTTATGTGGCACCCGTTGTTGATCATGGTGCTGCTTGTACTTGTCATTAGACTTCTGTAGGATATCCTGAACCTGTTGGTGGATGTGCTGGATCCACTCAATGAACCAGGTGGCTTTTTCAGCTTCAGTTGGAGCAGGAGATGAGTCGGCCGAGGTGACCGCAAGGGGTAGTGCAACATCTATGGGACCCAATGGTTGGAATCCTAACCCCACCTAAAAGGGGTTGTGGTTAGTTGAGCTATGTAGGGCTCAATTGTAGCTATGTTGGACATAGGGAAGACCCTCATCCCATGTGTGAGGGTGCTTGGAATTATACATGTGCAGGATATGCACGATCATTCGATTTACGACCTCGGTTTGGCCATCTTCTTGGGGGTGGAAAGCTGTGGATTTGTTGAGTTTGGTGTCCAATAATGACTAGAGGCTCGACCAGAATGTGCTGAGAAATTGTTTGTCCTGATCTGAGACAATGGTTTGTTGGATTCCAAAATGTACTAGATTCGTTCAAAAAAGATCTTGGCAGTGGCCTCTGTTGTGATGCTCTTGTTGTAGGCGGCCAGAATTGCCATCTTAGAAAAGCGATCAACAACCACAAAAACACAGTCATTTCCTCGCTTGGTGGATGGGAGGCCCGACATGTAGTCCATGGAGATGGATTCCCATGGCCTGCCAGGAGTAGGCAGAGGGGTGTACATGCCTTATTTCTTAGTGGTCGGTTTGGCAATAACGCAGGTAGTGCAGGAATTGATATACTTGCTGGCCTCTTGTCGAAGTTTCAACCAATAGAAACGTTTCTGCAAAATTACCATTGTCTTTTCGACGTCGAAGTGTCCTGCCACCCGACTGTAGTGGGATCCCCAGATCAGCTTCGCTCGCTCGCTTGATGGAACACATATATGGCTCAGATGTCACAACAACCCATCCTGAATACAGAAATTAGCGACAATTGCGTTTGCGCCCAACATTTGGTAGGTGGTGGCGAAGTCTGGGTCTGTCTCATAGAGTTGGGGCCAGCAAGAGGTCTCATGGCTACAAGAGTCTAGTATCGTGGTAAGTGTCGCGAATGGTGGTTTGCTGAGGCAATCAACGACACGGTTGGTGCTTTCTGTTTTATACTTGATGTTGAGGTGGAATTGATGCAATTATGTGGACCACTTCTAATGGCGGTCATTTTGCAATTTTCCTTGTGTCTGCATGAACTGCAATGGCTTATGATCAGTGTGGATGACTGTCTCCTTCCCAAGAATGTAATGTCTCAATTGGCGACAATCTTGCACAATGGAGTACATTTCTTTGTTGTAAGTAGGGTACTTACAGACAACATCTGATAATGTCTCATTATGATAGACCATGGGGTGGCCGTGCTGAGTGAGAACGACGCCCACAACATAGTCTGAAGCATATGTCTCGATCTCAAAGGGATGTTGTAGCTTCAATAGTGAAAGTATTGGGGTTGAGCACAAGCGTTGCTTCAAATCATCGAACGCTTATTGTTGGGACCGACCCCACATAAATTTTGCCTTGCCACCACCCCTTGTTACTTGGCCGAGGGCCCATGCAATATGGGAGAATCCCAACATGAACCTGCGATAGAAATTGACAAGGCCCAAGAAGCTCTGAAGCTCAGTGAGTGTGGTTGGGGCTAGCCAATCATGGATGAATTGGATCTTGGTTGGATCCACATGTACACCATGCTGATCAACAATGTAGCCCAGGTAATGGACCTTGTCCATGCCGAAGGAGCATTTTTCCAAGTTGTTGTATAGCTTGTGCTGCCGCAGAGTGTGCAGAACCTCTTGAATATGTTGTAAGTGTTTTGCCCAAGTCTTGTTGTAAATGAGAATGTCATCCAGATACACCACTACAAAAGTATTAGTGAATGGTCACATGATATCGTCCATCATCCTCGTGAAAGTGGTTGGAGCATTTGTCAAGCCAAAGGGCATGACCAACCATTCAAAAAGACCTTCCTTTGACTTGAATGCAGTCTTCCATACATCTGTCTGTTCTATCAGGACCTAGTGGTAGCCAGAATTCAAATCAATCTTATTGAAGTATTTGGCCTCCGTGAGCTGATTAAGGAGGTCATCGATTCGGGGAATCGGGTACAGGTTTCTGATTGTGATTTTATTCAAGGTCCGATAATCAATGTAGAGTCGCTAGGTTCCATCTTTCTTTTGTACCAACACGATTGGGCTCCCACAAGGTGATGAGCTGGGACAGATGTGCCCCTTGTGGAGCAGTTATTGGATCTACCACTTGATCTCCTCATTCTCTAATAGAGAGCAGCGGTAGACTGGCCCATTGGGCAGCGGTGTGACGGGGGTCAGATCGATGGGGTGTTTGACCTGATAGTGCAGAGGTTCCCCGGTAGGTGAGGAGAAGATATATGAGTATGCTTCCACGACCTTATCCACTTGCTTCTGTTGTGTGGAGAGGTCAGCCACAAAGACCCTGGATGTGGCTGCGATCTTTCACTCATTCTGAGAGCGAATCATGAAGAAGATAAATTTCCCCATCTGAAAGATGACCTTTCTGCATTGCTTGGCAGAGATCAAGGAAATAACACTAGGTGGGATTACCTCTGGTATCCTGTATAATTTTTTGTTCAAAGTAATAATAACACTGCAAAGCCTAGACTTATATACACCATGGCGTTTCCATAAATATGGTTGGCCCAAAAGAACATTACAAACTTTGAGAGGGGAAACATCACATAATACCTCGTCTTTGAAGGGCTTGATGCCATATGACATGCGACATTGTTGGCTAACGCAGATGTCGCTTCCTTGGCAGAGCCATCCGATGGTGTAGGGCTGCGGGTGCGGCGTTGTCGGCAGGGTGAGTTGCTTGACAACCTATGCCGAGATGAGGTTCTTCTGGCTACCGCTATCAACGTGAAGTGCAACAAGGTACCTTCACCCACATCTATGAATGAAAAAGGTGCTCGCCTTCCTCTGGCTCGTCTGGTTCAGTGGGTTGGAGCTTGGTGGTAGCAACAATAACACTGGGTTCTGCATCAATGATCTATCTCCCCCTTTATGGTTCTGACTCAGAGTCAAAACCCGCATCTGATTTAGAGGCTTTCACCTCAACCACCATCGACTGCTTTGAGCGAAAATCAATAGTGTTATGCCATGGGCTCTTATGACTTCCCGATATCTTTCTTTGTCTTTCCAGTGTCCTTCTTTGCTTGCGGCCTGGACTGGTTGTCCTGAGGCGATCCGTCTTTGCTCTGTCCTTTATTCTGCGAGTTGGGGCCGCCCTTTCTTGGCTTTTGCTATGAGGGGTTCCCAGGCCCAAATTGTTGCGTCTTTTGTTTGAGCTTTTGCTCGATTTTGACGACATATCCGTAGGCCACGCCCAAGGATGAGATGTCCAGAAACTCCATTTCGGCCTGGATGTATCTATGTAGACCACCGCGATACTTGAGCACCAGATGTTGCTCAGAATATTTGATACCCAGCTTGGTGCCCAAGGTATGGAAGATATTTATGAACTCGGGCACTGCTTGGTCTCTTTACTGCCACAATGTGGTCCATTTTGTATACAAGTCGTCATAACTTCCAACAAGGTAGTATTGTTCCTTAATAACATCCGTGAAGGACTCCTAGGTGACCGTGACTATAAATAATGAGGGTTCCTCTGTTTTCTTCTGCTCATAGAAAGTTTCCCACCAATCTTTGTCACGAGGAACAAAATTGAGGAGCGCAAAAGTAATCTTTTCTCTATTCGAGAAGTTATGGACAA
>JASDQU010103108.1:364779-383180 GCA_032191745.1 Picea mariana
TGTCTGGTTCAATGGGCTAGAGCTTGGTGGTAGCAACGATAGCACTGGGTTTTTCATCAATGATCTGTCTCCCCCTGTTTGGTTCTGAATCAAAGTCAGAAGCCACATCTGGTTAAGAGACTTTCACCTCAGCCACTAATGAATGCTTTGAGCGGAAATCAACAGTGTTATGCCAGCGGCTCTTATGGAAGTCACACTTCTTCCTGATATCTTTCTTTGTCTTTTAGGTGTCCTTCTTTGCTTATGTCCTGGACTGGTTGTCTTGAGGTGGTCCATATTTGCTCTATCCTTTGTTCTGTAGGTTGGGGCTGCCCTTTCATAGCTTTTGATGTGAGGGGTTCCCAGGCCCAAATTTCCAGATATTTTCTTTGAGCTTCTGCTCAATTTCGATGGCATATCAATAGGCTATGCCCAAGGATGAGATGTCCAGAAACTCCATTTCGGCCTGGATGTATCTATGCAGACCACCGCGATACTTGAGCACCAGATGTCGCTCATAATATTTGATACCTAGATTGGTGCGCAAGGTATGGAAGATATTTGTGAACTTGGGCACTACTTGGTCTCTTTCCTACTGTAGTGTGGTCCATTTTGTATACAGGTCATCATAACATCCAACAGGGTAGTATTGTTCCTTAATAGCATCCCTGAAGGACTCCAAGGTGACCACGATTGTAAATAATGAGGGTTCCTCTATTTCCTTATGCTCACAGAACGTTTCCCACCAATATTTGACATGGGGAATGACTTTGAGGAGCGCAAAAGTAATATTTTCTCTATTCGAGAAGTTATGGACAAAGAAATACCCTTCTAGCAGATTCAACCATTTATCTACAACATCTGCGTCTATATGACCTTCAAATATAGGAATATCGAAGTTGATTTGTATCTTGAAGGGGCTAGTGCCTCCATTTTAGGAAGATTTGTTGCATGTTGGTAGCCGCTTAAGGATTTCCGCAAAACTATCCATCATCTCATTCCTCTGTTGTGTGAGCGCTTCCTCGAGAAAATTTTTGAAGGGATCTCTTATCCCATCGTCTTTCTTTTCTCCCACTATGAGAGGTCACTTGGGTGTGCGAGAGATTTTGTCCTCAAGAGAAACAAGATTGAGACCCAATTCTTTGTACCCTGACCTCGTTGGAGACATGCATTAAGAATGACAAGGAGTAGACCGCTCTGATACCACTCATCCATATTTTATGAGAAGAACGAAATGAATACAAATTATTATCAAAAGATGCTTGAGATCTCGAAGAAGAATTGAAAACCTGAGAGGAGGTTTTCCAATTCGATGCCATTCGATCCCATTTTTGTCAACAAAGGCCTAGGATCCAAAATTGAGAGGAGACCCTGTGGATTCAATCACATTCTCCCCTTGGCCATGGTGGCATTTGAAAAATAAATGTATGAGATCTTCGAGGAAAAATTGAAACCCTGAGAGGAGGGTTTCCAATTCAATGGCATTCGTTCCTATTTTTGTCAATAATGGATGAGGAAATAGAACTTAGAGGAATCCCTTCAGATTAAATCACATTCGCCCCTTGGTCAATGGTCGATGAACCAGATTTAGAGTTTCTTTTAAATTATATAATTTATATTCTACAACTTTCTTTTGATCCTAAATAATTTTGAGTATGTGTAATTTTATATATTGTTTTTAACAATATTTAATAGTTTTTTGGGGAAATCCAAGTTGGTCCAATAACATTTAAGATAATATTGTGTATTTAATATTCTTTCCTTATTTCAGGGAAAACACCACATCAAACATGGTGATCATAAATTGATTTTAATATAAAATATATATTTAAGTTAAGCCTTGATAAAAGTAAAATAACCATGGGCAGCTTCGCTAAACATGTAATGTTAAAAAAGTATATTAAAAAATTATCTACATGGCATTATTTTATTAATTTCTTGTCTTTTCCTTAGGAGGACACTTTTGAGTTGAAATTTCCTCTAATGCTTGTTCTATCCCTTGTAGCCTCACATAAATGGGAGGTCAATTAGATGGTTGTCAAAATTTCCTTCTTTGATTGGGATTTGCAAGAAGAAATATACATGGAATAACCTCTTGGCTATGTCCAAAATTACTCCAGCCTTTTTTGTCACCTTAAGTAATCTCTTTATGGTCTTAAGCAAGCTCCCCGAGCTTGGTATGCCAAAATGGATGGATTTCTTCTTGAAACTGACTTTTCTAGAATCCATTCTAACCCTAATGTCTATATCGATAAAGTAGGAAGCCATCTCATATTCCTTGTTCTTTATGTTGATGACCTTATCCTCATCAGTAGTGACCCGAAATTTTTAAACAATGTGAAAACTAGCCTTAAGTAGAAATTTTAAATGACTAACTTGGGCTATTTGCACTATTTCCTTGGCCTCCAAGTTTTGAAAAACAAGGAAGGAATCTTTCTTTCCCAGTCTATGTATGCTTGTGACCTTCTTCATCACTTTTACATGGAAGGCTCTAAACCAACCCCTCTTCCTTGCAGTCTAGAGTCAAGTTTTTTGCCACTTGTACTTCTCTCAAAGTTGATGCCACTTTGTACCATCAGTTAGTTGGTAGCCTCTTATACTTGACTCGTACCCGTCTTGATCTTTCCTTTGTTGTTGGTCTTGTTTCTTGGTATATGCAAACACCCTATGGAAGCCATTGGAAATAAGCTAAAAGGATAATTTGTTATGTTCGGGGTACAATTCAGTTCGAGATACATTACAGTTCAGGGGCACTCCTTTATTGTTTGGTTCACTAATTCAGATTGGGACGATGAACCTCATCTTGATCGAAATTCTACTATAGTTTATGTTTCTATCCTTGGTTCAAGATCTCTCACTTGGGCCTGTAAGAAACAAAATGTTATTTCTCTTTATTTAGCAGGAGTAGAGTACTGAGCAACAATTAATGCAAGTCAATAATTCTTGTGGCTTCGATAGATCCTTTCAGAGTTTGGATTCCATTAGAAACATCTGACCACCCTCTAGTGTGACAATGAGAGTTCCATCAAGCTCGCCAAAGATCCAATTCAACATCAACGTGAAAAACACATCGATCTACACCTACACTTCATCATAAATCTCATTCATGATCGAGTTATTTAAGTGATCTTCTACCCTACATAAGATCAGGTTGAAAACATTTTCACAAAGTCTCTTACATAAGTGAAGTTTTCCAAACTTTGATCTATGTTAGGGGTTTATGAAGTTGTCATTAAGGGGGGATAGGCTCTAGTTCCTCCTTCTTTCTCCTATTGTCTCACCTTTGTAAATCCTTCAATCCTATCCCAAGTTATTCTTAAGGGGGTATGTTAGAATATTTATACACTTAGGAGTTAGTTAAGATAAACTTGGTCTAATGTGTCATTAGGTAAAAGTGTGGTTCTTTAGTATGCAATAGTATGCATTTGTAGTTAGGAAATATGATGGTCACGATATGTTCCCGGCATAGAGTGATCCAAGAGATCATATTCTCCTCAATCTTAACGACTACAATGCTCTATTGCTTAGCACTTGATTGGTCCATGATCTCTATTTAAAGATCATGGAAGGTCATTTTCTGATGATCGATTGTGAGAAACTCTCTTGTAAATATCTCTGCAATATTTTTCCATTGCATTAATAAATTGCTCCAAGTGGCCACGTTAGCTAGGGTCGTGGATGTTTCCCTATAGGGGTTTTACCACGTCAAAACATCGATATGTTTATCTCTGATATGGTTGTGTGAGTGGTTATTGATGGTGTTCTTCCTCCGTTGGAATACCTCTATGGTTGAACAAAAGTATTTCCAAAGATCGCAAATCCTATCATGGAACTTTAGAAGAAAAATAAGAAATTCATATGAACAAAATGATGCGAAGAAGCATTTTAAAAATTGAAAGAATTGTTGATGACGACTCATATCTTGAAAGTACCAGACATGGATCAAGATTTTCTAGTATGTATGGATGTGTCAAAGGAGGGATTGGGTAGAGTACTAATTCATGAAGGTAGAGTAATAGCCTATGCTTCAAGGAAACTTTGACTCCACGAAGAAAAATATGTGATGCATTATTTGGAAGTCGTGGCGATATTACACACATCACGAATCAGAAGACACTATATAGTTGGAAGAAAGTTTGAGTTAAGGGTAGATAATCGTGGATTGCAACATATCTTTACTTAGAGAAACTTGAATGCTAGACAAAGAATATGGTTAGAGTTATCAAGTGATTATCATTTCGAAGTATGATATATTAAAGGATTAATGACCATATTTGTGGATTCTTTAAGTCGTAGACCATGTATTTTTATCATTTTTACGATTAAAGATGAATTTGAGAGAAAATATTTTGAAATTTTATTAGAATATGAATGGTACAAGGAAGTTAAATTAAAATTAGAAAACAAATTAATGAGAATACCAAAGTATGAAGGATATACATTGGATGATGATGGTTTACTACGATTTTATGGAAGGATATACATACCATTGAACTATGAAATCTATAATTTTATATTAAGAGAAGCTCATAGAGCTATGTATATGGATCATCTGGGAGTTAAAAAGATGAATGCAGACCTTAAACCATTATTCTTTTGGAAATGAATGAAGTACATAGTTGATTTTTTATGAGATGTCTTGTGTGTCAACAAGTAAAGGATGAACATTGACATCCGACGAGATTGTTGCAGCCACATGTGATTTTTGAAATGGATACTTGACACTGAGAGGGGGGAGGGTGAATCATTGTCACAAAACTTTGGACAATTTTCCACTTTTCACAAATTAACTGAACAAAAAATATTTATTTCATTTTCTCAATCAATATATATAAAAGAATAAATACTTTATTTATTTATTTAACTTGAATGAATACATAAGATCAATATTTGAATATCATCTTCAAACAATTATGAGAGACCCAACTCTCTGTTACAAGACCCAGCTTGTAGTTATCATATCCAACTGAGACACGAGGAATCCAACCCTCATAACAAGTTCTAGCTTGTTGATCTCTGATCCAAATGAGATGTGAGGAATCCAATCCTCATACAAGACCCAGCTTGTAAACATGCACCAACCTGATATAATGAACCTTCATTCAATCCATTATATATAAATATATATACTTCAAAAAATTCAACTACATTTTTCTTTTCACCATTCCTTCTGTTTATATAGTCTTCCAACTGGTGTGAATTCGAATCATTGCATCTTTTGATTTTGAACCATTATACCTTTTCATTTAAATGATAATATTAATCCTTAACTAATATCATTTTCATTTTCATTCTTTATTCATAATTCTCATGAATTAACTCTCTTTTAATCATGACTGTGTGTCGGTTCTTTTGTCTTCATGAGGTGATCACAGACATGGATTGACTTATGATATCGTTCTCATGCTTCTGCTGCATTCTCTTTTCACCAACAGATCATATTTGATCTTTTATCAATTCTCTGTATTGTTCTAGTGCTAACTCTCTGTCGAATTAAATTTGTATGAGGCGCTTCCTTAAATGTTTTTACATATGACCATATGCGAAAACCCATGGGATTATTCTCTAAGCGATGTCCCCAACACTACCTCTTCTTTTTCTCTTTTTTTCTTTATTCCATATGACCACAGGTGGTGACCAGGCGCTAGGCCAAGCAAGTGCTTGATCAATTATGAATCAACGGTCACGTTTCAATCTCCCGATGAGATGGATGATTGTCGGTACTTCGGAACTTTGTCCTTCGTGACTTCCAGCCTTTATAATATTTCAAATCTTCTGAAGAAGATTTCTCTGAAGTAGATCAGACGGTTTATATATTATTTTCACGATGAATGATTCTCGTTCACTTCAGAACTTTGGATATTCATGGCTTCTGAAATCTGGAGTAACAATTCCTCCGAAGCGATTACCTACCGAATAAGACATACAATAGTGGTGACCGCTTGTTGTTGATTAACACCTCCACTTACGCTATTCTTCCACTGTACTTTATCAATGATCGAGAACGCTCATGAATTAGATAAACAGTAGGTGTTAACTTCGACCTTCAATGCTTCGGTTGAACTCATATGTTCTGAGTCCTTTTTCGCCGAAGTGGTCAACGCTGAATTTGACCACACTCATCCTTGGTGCACTCTGAATGGATCAATGGTTGACAGCCTCAGATCCAATGGTTGATGGAAGTTCATGACTTTAAAACTTCGGTTAACTTCGCCTTTCTTGCTTCTTATTTTACCCGAAGTGAGATTACTCAAAGTGTAAACTCCTCACAAATTTTAACCTGAAATGAATGTTGTTCATTGATCGTGATCTTAGATCGACGACTCGATCTGTTTGCGATGCTTATTTTCCTTGGTTTAAATCCAATGTCTCTTCTTTTTCCCAAAAGGTTACCTACAATTGGATGGCTCACGTTTACTTTAAAACTTCGGCTTCGACTAAAATTCCTTCATGCACATTTCCTTCGATCAATTTTATCCAAAGTGGTCAATGTCGAGTTGACCATGTGTATGTCACTTCCATGATCTATGGTCCATGACTTACTCTTTCCTTCCACTCAACTTTATCCAACGGTTTATGTGGATTGTGGAACCGTAACTTGCACATGGTTTAGTCCATCGCCCAAACTCTGCAATTTGAAGTTGTGCGATTATTGGTGGGTCAACCGCAGTCGTTGATCTTTGATTCGATGAGATCTGATGATCTAGACTAATTGTGGGATTGAAAATAACGTGTATTTTAATTCTCCCTTCACACTTTGTTATCAGTCCCTGCCCTTGATTTGGCGCTTGCATATCCAATGATCATGACTTAATCTGATCATGTTTATACAATGCGCTTTTCCTTTTGATATTTTATCTCTGCATGTTGTCTGACATTGTCATTCTCTACACACTGTTTGACATTTTCATTCTCTGCTAACTGTTATATTGTTGACATCAATGACAATTTCATCAATGATAACTTAATAATGACAATTCATCATAACAACTTATCATCACATCACAATGACATCGACTGTTGACATCAATGACAACATATCAATGACAATATGTCCAACAATCTCTCCCTTTGTCATTGAGGGAAACATACTAACTTCATACAAAAACTCCCCCTGTGATGATGCTTTTCTCTATGAAGTTACTCTCCCCCTTTGACATAAATGGAAAAGGGTTGCTCCCCTTATGATCAAATTTTGTTTGTCTGCGTTTTTTTGACCAAAATATGAACTTGGGTAAATCCCCCTCCATTCATGTTCTACCTGCCATAATTGGATGACCCCACTGTCAATATGCTCTCTCTTCTTTTGAATACCCTCCCCCTTTGTTTCTAAAATGGTAGCTCTTCCTGACAAGGTCTCTTCTCCTGTTAATTTTAAAAACTCTTGGCAAAATCCTTTGATTTTGTAGAACCCAATTTAAACTTCTTTTTATATTTTCTTTCTTTGGCTAACAAATTATGACTTCATCAGAATTTAATATTGTCCCATATTCTTCTATAGGCGCTTCCTTTTCTTGGGCTTGATTTATTTCATATTGAATTTCGCATTATTTATTTGGACCTTTACCCATCATGTTCTTATTATTAATTTCTTCATTTTCAGGTGTAATATCATCTTTCTTTCTTTCTCNTTGTGGTTTTGGAGATTTTTCATCTCCTTTCTTCTTCCAACTTTTATTAGGTTTTGTCACTGACTTGAATGACTTATTCAAATATTGAATTTTTGTATTCTTGCAGTTTTGGGATTTGTGCCCAAACCTATAACAGTTGTAACATCTCATTGTATGAAAAAATTGTACTGTGTGCCCAACAAAATTACATCTCTGACATCTAATTGAGTTTTTGGATTTTATTGTATATCCTTCCTCTAGTTTCTTGCAGTCCATTGCTTTATGGACAAAGCTATGACAACAAAAGCAATAGCCATTGAAGGTGTTTCCATTCTTGATTTTATTTTGGCTTGACAAATCTGTGATTTGATTTTCTTCTTCCTTTTTACTTCTATAGCTTCCTTCTTTACCAACGTTCATGACTTGTAATTTCTTTGTACTTGCACCTTTTCCTTTTAAGAAGGATGATCCTTTCTCATGTTTGTAAATGGTGATCCATTTGTTATTGTATTCTTTCTTATTGTATCCAAGACCAGTTTTTTCATCAGCTGATCTTTGGCTCTTCCAAATCTTATCTAGGATAGCTGAGCTATTCTGGAAATTGACAATCTTATTTTTCTTTTCATTCTTCTCTTTGAGATTGACTATTTCTAACTTCAATATTTGACATAATTCTTCCTTTTTAGTCAACTGAATCTTCAGCGCTTCTTCCACTTCTTTAGCATGTTCAAGTTGAGTCTTTATATTGATGATTATTTCTTCTGTCTCATCCAAAACTTATTTTCATTTAATAGTTTTGTCATATGTCTTCAATTCTTCTATATATTTTGTTAGATCAAAAACTTTAGTTTTCAATATTTTGATTTCTTCCTCGTATTCTAGCTGAATCCTTTTGAGGTTTGATGGCTTCTAATTCAAACATTTGGCATGATTCTTCCTTTTTAGTTATTTGGATCTTCTGGGCTTCTTCCTTTTCTTAGCTTCTTCAATTTGAGTCATTAGATCTGCATTAGTACTTTCATTTGTTTTTTTGAAATTGATGATTTCCAATTCCAAAAGGTGGTAAGAATTTTCTTTCCTTGTTAACTGGATCTTTAGGTATGCTTTACTTTCTTTAATTTCCTCAAGTTGAGTGTTTATATTGTTAACTAATTATTTTGATTCTTTTAGTACTTTTTTTCTTTTACTTTCATATGTCTTTAATTCTTCCATCTCTTCTGTTAGATTAGTAACTTCGGTTTTCAATCTTTTGATCTCTTCTTCTTTGTTTTCTAACTGAATCTTTTGCTCATGTTCTTCATGGTTAGATTGATCTCACTGTTGAAGTAGAAACATATCCTTTTGTTGAAGTTTATTCAACTCTTATAGAGTGCACATGGTTGTGTACTCAATATTTTCAAGAGCCTCCATAGGAACTTTAATATGCATATAATTTCCTAGTTCCAAACAAATCTCTCCTATAACAACTGCAACATTAATTTTAAGATTATGTAATTTTTCTTTAGTGATTACCGAGGTATGCCTCAATTCCTTGATGATGTTGTCTTCCTCACCATTGAATGAGATTTGCATCAATTCCTATATTTCATTCTGATTAGAAATCGTTTTCTCTATATTATGTTCTTCAATCTGATTGCAATGTTCCCCTTCTTTATTTTGTTCTTTATCTTGATAAGAATTCTCTTCTTATGAGTTTTGTTCTTTATTCTGACAAGAATCCTCTTTATTTGAGTCTCATTCCTCACTTTTATTGGATTTCTCTTCTTCTTGTGTTTCATTCTGATAACAATTTTCTAGTTGGAGCCATAATTCTTTAGCAGATTTGTCGTGTCTCATATTTTCTTTGACTTGGTCTCACAATCCATCCTGAATTGCTTTTAAGGGTATTGAATTGTTTCTCCTTGCTTCCTTTGCAGTTTTGTTTTTTCTCTTTGAAGTATTTAAGGGCCAGGGATTACTTACTACCGAATCCAAAAATCTAGATCCTCTTGACTTCAAATATCTTTTCATATTTTCCCTCCATGATGAATAATCTATTCCATCAAATAAGGGAGCTTCTTTTGTGGAGATAAGATATTTTCCACCCATTTCTTCTGAATCTACCTTCAGTTTTTAAACGTTGTTGAAGGAACCTGCTCTGATACCAATTGTTGAAATGGATACTCGACACTGAGAGGGGGGGTGAATCAGTGTCACAAAACTTTGGACAAATTTTCACTTTTCACAAATTAACTGAACAACAAATATTTATTTCATTTTCTCAATCAATATATATAAAAGAATAAATACTTAATTTATTTATTTAACTTGAATGAATAAATAAGATCAATCTTTGAATATCATCTTCAAACAATTATGAGAGACCAAACTCTCTGTTACAAGACCCAGCTTGTAGTTCTCATTTCAAACTAAACAATGAGGAATCCAACCCTCATAACATGTCCCAACTTGTTGATCTCAGATCCAACTGAGATGTGAGGAATCCAATCCTCATACAAGAACCAGCTTCTAAACATGCATCAACCTGATAGAATGAACCTTCATTCAATCCATTATATATAAATATATATACTTCAACAAATTCAACTACATTTTTCTTTTCACCATTTCTTTTGTTTATATAGTCTTCCAACTGGTGTGAATTCAAATCATTGCATCTTTTGATTTTGAACCATTGTACCTTTTCATTTAAATGATAATGTTAATCCTTAACTAATAACATTTTCCTTTTAATTCTTTATTCATAATGCTCATGAATTAACTCTCTTTTAATCATGACTATGTGTCAGTTCTTTTGTCTTCATGAGTTGATCACATACATGGATCGACTCATCATATCGTTCTCATGCTTCTGTTGCATTCTCTTTTCACCAACATATCATATTTGATCTTTTATCGATTCTCTGTATTGTTCTAGTGCTAACTCTCTATCGAATTAAATCTGTATGAGGCGCTTCCTTCAAAACATTGACATGTGACCATATGTGAAAAAACATGGGCTTATTGTCTAATCAATGTTCCCAGTGCTTTTTCTTCTTTCGCTCTTTGTTTATTTATTCCATACAACCGCAGGTGGTGACCAGGTGCTAGGCCAAGAGAGTTCTTGATCACTTATCAATCAATGGTCACATTTTAATCCCCTGATGAGATGGACGACTGTCGATACTTCGGGACTTTGTCCTTCGTGACTTCTAGCCTCTATAATCTTTCAAATCTTCTGAAGCAGATTTATTTGAAGTAGATTGGACGGATATATTATTTTCACGATGAACGATTCTTGTTCACTTCGAAAATTTGGCTATTCATGGCTCCTGAACTCTGGAGTAACAATTCCTCCGAAGCGATTACCTAACGAATAATTCATACAAAAGTGGTGACCACTTGTTGTCGGTTAACACCTCCACTTACATTATCCTTCCACTGTACTTGATCAATGGTCAAGAACGCTCCGGAATTAGATGAACGGTAGGCATTAACTTCGACCTTCGGGTGATTTTTGATGTTTAGAAACCGGTTTCCCCCGAAGTACGTACTCTCGAAGTGACATAAGTTTATTACATCACTTATTCCTTGGCACTAGCCGAGTGGCTACCACGTGTCACTTATATTTGGGACTTAAACTTACCTAAAATGCCAATTTCATCTTGACATTTGTCATCATCTGATTGTGCCATGTGTCCTTGCTGACATAGTCTTGCTAATGTGGATCTCCTCATGTGGCACATGTTATTCTCCTGGATCTAACGGTTGTCCTAACTCCCGAAATGTATCTCAGATTGACGGTTGAGAGCGACTTCGAAACTTTGGCCTTTGGGTGAACCCATATGTTCTGAGTCTTTTTTCACCGAAGTGGTGAGTGTCAAAGTTGACCATACTCATCCTTGGTGCACTCTGAATGGATCAATGGTTGATAGGATTTCCCTGCTCTTCCTCTGATCCGATGGTTGATGGAACTTCATGACTTTAGAACTTCGGTTAACTTCGCCTTTCTTGCTTCTTGTTTTACCCAAAGTGTAACCTCCTCACAACTTTTAACCTGAAATGAATATTGTTCGTTGATCATGATCTTAGATCGACGACTCGACCTTTCTGCGATGCTTCTTTGCCTTGGTTTAAATCCAACGACTCTTCTTTTTCCCAAAAGGTTACCTACGATCGGATGGCTCATGTTTACTTCAGAACTTCGGCTTCGGCTAAAATTCCTTCATGCACATTTCCTTCGATTGATTTTATCCGAAGTGGTCAATGTCGGGTTGACCATGCATGTGTCACTTCCATGATATATGGTCCATGACTTACTCTATCCTTCCACTCAACTTGATCCAACGATTTTTGTGGATTGCATAACTGTAACTTGCACGTGGTTTAGTCTGTTTCCCAAAATCCACAATTTGAAGTTGTGTGATTATTGGTGGATCAAACATAGTCATTGATCTTTGATTCTATGAGATTTGATGATCTAGACTGATTGCGGGATTGGAAATAACGTGTTGTTAAATTCTCCCTTCGTGCTCCGCAATCAATCCATGCCCTTGATCTGGCGCTTGCATCTCCAACGATCACGACTTAATCTGATCATGTTTCTACAATGTGCTTTTCCTTTTGAGCTTTGATCTCTGCATGTTGTCTGACATTATCATTCTCTGCAAACTGTTTGGCATTTTCATTCTATGCTAACTGTTATACTGTTGACATCAATGACAATTTCATTAATGATAACTCAACAATGACAATTCAGCATAACAACTTATCATCACATCACATTGACATCGACTGTTGACATCAATGACAACATATCAATGGGAATATGTCCAACAGTGATATCATAATCAAAATGGAAAGTGATTTCAATGGAATTCATAGTTGGGTTAATGATAACGATGAGGAGACATGACTCAATATTTGTTGTGGTAGATACACTAACCAAGAGGGAACATTTAATTCTAATGAAGACTACTTATTAAGCACTGGATATTGTGAGGGTGTTTATTAATGAGTTAGTAAGGTTACAAGGAATCCTAAAAATGATAATTTTGAATAGAGGACAAGTATTTACATGAAGGTTTTGGATGAGATTTCAAGAAGAAATGGGGACACAAAATAACTTTAGTAAAATATATCACACAAAAACTGACAGACATACTGAAACAACAAATCAGATACTGAATACATATTATGAATGTATGTTATGGAACAACAAAAGCATTGGGAATAATATTGACCACTTGTCAAATTTATGTATAATAATAGCTACCAAAGTTCAATACAGATAGAACCATTCAATTTTTTTGCACGAAATATCATGTAGAACACCTATTCATTTAGATAGATTAGAGGGTAGAGTTCTAGTTGGACCATAAGCAATTCAAGAAATGGAAGAATACATGAAGACAATTAAAGGAAGATTAAAAGAAGCAAAAGATAAAAAAAGAGTTAAGATAATGTGCATAGAGTTGATCAAAATTATGAAGTTGGGGAAGGTTGGAAGAAGGTGTTCTTGCGGGTGAGGCTGCAAAAGAGTTCGATTAAGTTTGGTAAAGGAGAAAAAATGTCACCATGTTATGTAGCACCTTTTTAAATTTTAGAAAGAAAAGGACCATTTGCATATTTTCTTGCATTCCTGCATCATTAGAACATATGCATGATGTTTTTCACGTTTTAATATCAAACTATTATATTTCTAGCCCATTCAATTAAGTTATTTTCAAATTTTAGACGAGGGGGCATTGATGATCGAACCAATATGTGTTTTGTACCAATGCACTAAACAACTTTGGTATCATTCAATGGACCGAGTAAAGCTCTAGTGGGATAGCTATAGTCTCAATTCCACTAATTGGAAGGAAATAACTAAGATGCACCAACAATTTCCATACCTATTTTAGAACTTCAAGATAAATTTTATTTTATGAGAGGGTGTATGTAGTGCCCCATTTTATCTGATTGCTATGACATAATAAACTTATTATTTGAGGGCATTGTTTTACAAATAACCTAGTTATTTGACTGATATTCCAGTGATGGAACATGAACCTTTATTATGTGATTGAGTTTAAAATGATGATGATTGAATGGTTTTATTTATAAGTTTACATGATGTTTAAGATGAATTAAACATGCATTTATTTGACGTAATTGATTAAATTGATTTTTATGATTTGGACAATTCAAAATTAAAATATGGATACATTAATTTGTACATATTATTAATGCTTTGTCTAGTGTGAAAGGAAAATGCAGGGGTGCATTGACATTGGATTGTGTCAACATGTTACTGGACTCTGAATTGAGTTAGGAGATGGTAAAGTTATGTAATTATGTTATATTTGACTTTAATTATGAAAATTATTGACATGTTGATTGTAGTGTGTGCATGCATAGGGAACATGTTTACCGATCGATCCACACATGGGTAATGGGGTTGTGTGGAAACATAATGAGTACCATCAAGAGAGGTGAAGCAACACCCTTGTTTTCACCTACTAGCACTCCTTATGTGGCCTGAGTTGAAAAATTGTTTGAATTTTGCTCTGAGGTTGCACATTGTCATGAGGGTAGGCTGTGAATTTAGTCACTCATGAGGATTAGCTAAGGGGTAGAAAAAAAGGTGAAGACTTTATTCCTTAGGGACCGTTAGTTTCTCAACAAATGGAAATGCATATGAGTTAACAATGTCTCCATTGTTGCATCATTTCCCCATCAAGAAAATTTGGGTACATGAAGGGTATGCAAATCATGGCACCCTTAGAAATATAATAAGATAATTATTGAAGGGCATGTGATACATGACACCCTTTGTATCATTAAATAATTGGTAAATTGATGATGAATAAAAAAGTTAAATTGAAAAGTGTCAAAAGAGAATTGTTATAGAATTGTTATAGCATGCATTTCATCTTATGAGAAATCAATATTATAGTATACATTATATTTAGAAAAGAGTTAGAAAAGAGAGATGATTTAAATATTTATTAGCTTAAAATAAATACACATAGATTGATTAGTATTTTATAATATGAAGAAGGACTATTTGGAACAAAAATACTAAGAACGAAGCATATAGTTAAGAGAGTGTGCATGAAATTAAAGTAAGCTAATTATTTATTAGTAAAAACTAATTACTAGTGCACCCTTAAATTATAAGAAGAAATATAATCTATAAATCAAATTTAAATTGAACTACAAGAAAAGAAACATAGGCTTGAGAAAATTTAAGTGAACTAATAAATAATTATGACAAGTAAATCCTTACATACCCAAAACATTGGAAGTTATGAGATGATCAAGAGAATATTTAGGAGTAAAAATAGGAAATATGAGAGTTGGGTGAATGGAATTCATTATTTTATAATTTTAAATAGGTAATTACATGTGCAAATGAGTGACACATGAAAGGGTGAATACTAAGCTAATAAGTAATTAAGTAAAATATATAATTATGCATGGGTTGAAAAAGTGACATGGACCACAAAAACTATAAAAAGAAGATTAGGTTAAGATAAAACACTTTTATGCATCTTGATGCTAGATGGATATCATAATATAATATTGAAATGAATTTTACTTGATATTTTTTAAAATTTTGGTCTATTGGAGGTTGTAAAAAAGTGTGAACTCTTCTCAATTTAGATGGCTTCAACCTTAAATCATTTCTAGCAAACTATTTTCTCTATACAACCCCATTGTGGCTCAAAAGTCCTCGGGGAAGGAAAATACCCAAAAGTGTTGGTAGTGAATTCAACCAATGAATCAATTGACAATTGATAAGATGATGCAATGATAACAAATGACACAAAGATTTGAAAAAAATGGTTAACAATAACACTAAACATATATTTCCATGTTATTATTAATATTTTAAAATATATATATAAATACTTTTAAACATGGTTTCTAAATAATGATATTATGAATCCATTGTTTTTTAATTATCAGTAAAGTGAGGACTATTAACACCATTGAAACTAAAACTATGAGAATAGTTGTGCGCTATTCTTAACATGTAAATTTTATTACAATTTGACTTGACTCTTGTAATTGATATGCTCATAATTATTATTATTTCTAGTGTATATACATTCAAATGAAGTGTTGTTTGATATTCATTTAATAAGTATTGATGTTGTGAATTAATTTTTAATAAAATTTGATGTTGTAAACTAATTTTTAATTTTTAATATTGATGGCCTAGCAGTTATATTGTTATGGATTTAATGTTATTATTGGTTTAATAAATATATAAATGTATTATGACATGATGCCATATATTTCATTGACCTCTATTCACACATATGAATAGATTTAACCGCATCTAAAGGTTGAGGATATTTAATATATGACATTGTATGTTTCACATATATGGAGGCCTGATGGTAGGATGAGGGGTATGGGTGGGTGAGGCGGGAACTGGCAATTTGAACTTTGGGCACATCAATGGCAGAATCTGGATGCCATTAAGAGGTTTTGGACCCCTTGCACAGGGATATTCTAAGTTTAATGGGATCGGCAAAACTTTGGGCCTACTCTGTAGTTGGCCCTTAGCTTGAACACAGTGGAGGCACCATTTCATTTCTTACTTAGCAGAGCATTAAGTTTTGGTTTCCTCTATCACTTAATTTCTTTTTTGTTTTGTCTTGTTTAACTGTGGGTCCTCTACTCCTCGTCTTTATCGACGTTTTTTCCTTGGGAATACAAAGTAGTTGGTCTCAGATAGACCATTGTGGAGGCTCCTCTTTTCTCACATCTGGCGGAGCTTAGTTTTAGTTGTTTACCATACTGTTCTGTCTATTCATTAATTTTTTGCCTATATTGTTTGTGGGTCTGTGGTTTTCTCAGTTCTTCAAAGGTGTTAGTGCGGGCTCTCCTTTCCATAGAACATATCCTTGCAGTGACGATTTACTTTCCTGTCATTGGAGGCTATCTTTTCGTCTGAAGGTGCAGTTAGGTGGTTGGGTTTCGGAGGTTGAATCACTTAGCACTGAAGCAACTTCCCATGGAAGCTGTAGTCAACAACTTGATGGGAGCTGCAGATGAAGACATTTGGTGGAGAGAAGGGATACTTACCTCGACGGATGTAATAGAATTAAACACTTCCTTAAAATCTCGTCAAGTTTCAGATCCTATCCGTTTTCTGCCAGATTCGACGGTTTTTTCTCGGAAGGCTCCTTCCTTGCAACCATTTTGCAAAGAACGATCCTTGAAATCTCATGCAGTACAACCGCAAGAGGGTGATCATCCTGCGTTTTCATTTGAAGAACTAGTGTGAAGGCCGAGTTGTTTCAGGAAGAGGGTAGGAGGTATACCCCTCAAACTTTGGGTGTGAGGAAACCTTGCTTCTCGGGTGGCAGTAGGTCTAAAGCGTGGATACCAAATCACTCTAAAAGAAAATTGATGTTTGGGGAGGACATCGGTTTGGAGGCTACTATTAGTCACTTTGGTAGGATGCTTCTCATACAGATCAAGGTGCACTATGTCGTTGGTGGACTCGGTTAGTGATTTTTGGACTCCGTTGGTGGGTTATGCGCCTGAGGTAGTATTCTTAACAAAATGTTGGTCCGAGTTTAGATTTAGGAAGGCAGATGATGCATATCTCATACTGGATAAACTTTGGGTTTATGAAGGTGACAAGGCGACAAATTTATGTTAAAACGCCGGCATGTCAGTTTTGACCCGGCGCTGGACTATTTTCGACTCAGGCATTTATGGGTGTTACTACCAGGGATACTGCTTCATTTGTGGAACGTGAGGGATTTAGAAGCCATTGGAAACATACTGGGTAAGTTTATCAAAGTAGATTAGGTGATGTTGGGAGCTGTGCATAAAATGATTTGCAGAGTTCTTGTGGGAATCGATATACATGTAGGCTTGCTTGAGTCATTGGATATAGTATGGAGAGGTTACCATTGGTCACAACCATTGGAATATCTGGGTATACCATTTATGTGCTCTCTATGTCAAAAGACCAGACACCTGAGGAGAAACTGTCAGGTCAACTTAGATGAGGAAGTTTCTGAAGGTACTATGCTAGACAGGACAACTCGGGTCGAGTCGCCTGATGTGGATTCATGTAGATTCAGTTCGTTTGGTTTTGAGTCTCAGGAACCTTCTCGGATAACTCAGGTGGGCACACTTATGGGTAAGCTAAATTCCATATGTACTTCACTTTTTTATTCTTTAACCTCTTGGGAAAGAAGCTTTCTTTAGTCCTCCAGTTCTCTTGATGTGTTAGGGGGTAACAAACTGGTCTCAATTTCTATTCGGGACCATCCTGTCATATCCCCCGAGGTCCCACCTGTGGGGGTTCGGGTTGGGGGGAACTCTTCCTTTGAAACTATGTGTGAGACTAGGGGTGATAGTGACTATCACCCAAAACCTTAAGAGGAAGTGTTTATTAACCTTAACAAGCCGTGAGAACTGGAATCTTCATAAGGGGACCCATACAACCACAAAGGCACTACAAATTCTTTCTACCCTCCAGGTTTCAAGGAGTCAGAAATGGGGGATAGTGCTATTGGGGAGGTTCTAGAGACACTTGTACCCTCTTGTAAAGAGGTTCTTTCACCAGTCCATTACCAATTTTTCAGGGGAGGTCTGTCTACCAAAACACAGGGTCTGAGGGGGACCCTGTAGCACACCCATTTTGGAACTCTGGGCTTACTCGCACTCTGATACCAATTTGTAGTGTACCTTTTTGCTTACCAAGGCTTTTAACGCACTATGTAACAATCTGTACACACTTACGTTGGATTTACATAACACATATAGTCCAGTATATAATCCACATGCATTTAACAATTAAACAGATTCAACACA
>JASDQU010103108.1:383230-435678 GCA_032191745.1 Picea mariana
CACGTCAAAACATCGGTGTGTTTATCTCTGATATGGTTGTGTGAGTGTTTACTGATGGTGTTCTTCCTCCGTTGGAATACCTCTATGGTTGAACAAAATCATTTTCAAAGATTGCAAATCCTATCATGGAACTTTAGAAGAAAAATAAGAAATTCATATGAACAAAATGATGCAAAGAAGCATTTTAAAAATTGAAAGAATTGTTGATGACGACTCATATCTTGAAAGTACCAGACATGGATCAAGATTTTCTAGTATGCATGGATGTGTCGAAGGAGGGATTGGGTAGAGTACTAATTCATGAAGGTAGAGTAATAGCCTATGCTTCAAGAAAACTTTGACTCCACGAAGAAAAATATGTGATGCATTATTTGGAAGTCGTGGTGATATTACACACATCAAGAATCAGAAGACACTATATAGTTGGAAGAAAGTTTGAGTTAAGGGTAGATAATCGTGGATTGCAACATATCTTTACTTAGAGAAACTTGAATGCTAGACAAAGAATATGGTTAGAGTTATCAAGTGATTATCATTTCGAAGTATGATATATTAAAGGAGTAATGACCATATTTGTGGATTCTTTAAGTCGTAGACCATGTATTTTTATCATTTTTACCATTAAAGATGAATTTGAGAGAAAAGAGTTTGAAATTTTAATTAGAATATGAATGGTACAAGGAAGTTAAATTAAAATTAGAAAACAAATTAATGAGAATACCAAAGTATGAAGGATATACATTGGATGATGATGGTTTACTACGATTTTAGGGAAGGATATACATACCACTGAACTATGAAATCTATAATTTAATATTAAGAGAAGCTCATAGAGCTATGTATATGGCTCATCTGGGAGTCAAAAAGATGAATGCAGACCTTAAACCATTATTCTTTTGGAAATGAATGAAGTATATAGTTGATTTTTTATGAGATGTCTTGTGTGTCAACAAGTAAAGGATGAACATTGACATCCGACGAGATTGTTGCGGCCACATGTGATTTTTGAAATGGATACTTGACACTCAGAGGGGGAAGGGTGAATCATTGTAACAAAACTTTGGACAATTTTACACTTTTCACAAATTAACTGAACAACAAATATTTATTTCATTTTCTCAATCAATATATATAAAAGAATAAATACTTTATTTATTTATTTAACTTGAATGAATACATAAGATCAATCTTTGAATATCATCTTCAAACAATTATGAGAGACCCAACTCTCTGTTACAAGACCTAGCTTGTAGTTATCATATCCAACTGAGACACGAGGAATCCAACCCTCATAACAAGTTCTAGCTTGTTAATCTCTGATCCAAATGAGATGTGAGGAATCCAATCCTCATACAAGACTCAGCTTGTAAACATGCTCCAACCTGATATAATGAACCTTCATTCAATCCATTATATATAAATATATATACTTCAACAAATTCAACTACATTTTTCTTTTCACCATTCCTTCTGTTTATATAGTCTTCCAACTGGTGCGAATTCGAATCATTGCATCTTTTGATTTTGAACCAATGGACCTTTTCATTTAAATGATGATATTAATCTTTAACTAATATCATTTTCATCTTTATTCTTTATTCATAATGCTCATGAATTAACTCTGTTTTAATCACGACTGTGTGTCAGTTCTTTTGTCTTCATGAGTTGATCACAGACATGGATCGAATCATGATATCAGTCTCATGCTTTTGCTACATTCTCTTTTCACCAACAGATCATATTTGATCTTTTATCAATTCTCTGTATTGTTTTAGTGCTAACTCTCTGTCGAATTAAATTTGTATGAGGCGCTTCCTTAAATGTTTTTACATATGACCATATGTGAAAACCCATGGGATTATTCTCTAAGTGATGTCCCCAATGCTACCTCTTCTTTTTCTCTTTTTTTCTGTATTCCATACGATCGCAGGTGGTGACCAGGCGCTAGGCCAAGTGAGTGCTTGATCACTTATCAATCAACGATCATGTTTTAATCTCCCGATGAGATGGATGATTGTTAGTACTTAGGGACTTTGTCCTTCGTGACTTCCAGCCTCTATAATATTTCAAATCTTCTGAAGAAGATTTCTCTGAAGTAGATCAGATGGTTTATATATTATTTGCACGATGAATGATTCTCGTTCACTTCATAACTTTGGATATTCATGGCTCCTGAACTCTGGAGTAAAAATTCCTCCGATGTGATTACATACCGAATAAGTCATACAACAGTGGTGACCGCTTGTTGTCGATTAACACCTCCACTTATGCTATCCTTCTACTGTACTTTATCAATGGTCGAGAACGCTCACAAATTATATAAACAGTTGGCGTTAACTTCGGCCTTCAACACTTCGGGTGAACTCATATGTTCTGAGTCCTTTTTTGCCGAAGTGGCCAATGCCGAATTTGACCACACTCATCCTTGGTGCGCTCTGAATGGATCAATGGTTGACAGGATTTCCCCGCTCTTCCTCGGATCCAATGGTTGATGGAAGTTCATGACTTTAAAACTTCGGTTAACTTCGCCTTTCTTGCTTCTTATTTTACCCAAAGTGAGATTACTCAAAGTGTAACCTCCTCACAAATTTTAACCAGAAATGAATGTTGTTCACTGATCGTGATCTTAGATCGACGACTCGATCTATATGTGATGCTTATTTTCCTTGGTTTAAATCCAATGTCTCTTCTTTTTCCCAAAAGGTTACCTACGATCGGATGGCTCATGTTTACTTCGAAACTTCGGCTTCGACTAAAATTCCTTCATGCACATTTCCTTCGATCGATTTTATCCAAAGTGATCAATGTCGGGTTGACCATGCATATGTCACTTCCATGATCTATGGTCCATGACTTACTCTGTCCTTCCACTCAACTTGATCCAACAGTTTATGTGGATTGCGGAACCGTAACTTGCACGTGGTTTAGTCCGTCGCCCAAACTCTGCAATTTGAAGTTGTACGATTATTGGTGGATCAACTACAGTCGTTGATCTTTGATTCGATGAGATCTGACGATCTAGACTAATTGAGGGATTGGAAATAACGTGTATTTTAATTCTCCCTTCGCGCTTCGTTATCAATCCATGCCCTTGATTTGGCGCTTGCATATCCAATGATCATGACTTAATCTAATCATGTTTATACAATGTGCTTTTCCTTTTGATCTTTTATCTCTGCATGCTATTTGACATTGTCATTCTCTACACACTTTTTGACATTTTCATTCTCTGCTAACTGTTATATTGTTGACATCAATGACAATTTCATAAATGATAACTCAACAATGACAATTCATCATAACAACTTATCATCACATCACAATGACATCGACTGTTGACATCAATGACAACATATCAATGAAAATATCTCCAACAATCTCCCCCTTTGTCATTGAGGGAAAGACACTAACTTCATACAAAAACTCCCCCTGTGATGATGCTTTTCTCTATGAAGTTACTCTCCCCCTTTGACATAAATGGCAAAGGGTTGCTCCCCTTATGATCAAATTTTGTTTGTTTGCATTTTGTTGACAAAAATATGAACTTGGGTAACTCCCCCTCTATTCATGCTCTGCCTGCCATAATTGAATGACCCCAATTTCAATATGCTCTCTCTTATTTTGACTACCCTCCCCCTTTGTTTCTAAAATGGTAGCTCTTCTTGACAAGGTCTCTTCTCCTGTTAATTTTAAAAACTCTTGGCAAAATCCTTTGATTTTGTAGAACCCAATTTAAACTTTTTTTTATATTTTATTTCTTTGGCTAACAAATTATGACTTCATCAGAATTTAATATTGTCCCATATCCTTCTATAGGCACTTCCTTTTCTTGGGCTTGATTTATTTCATATTGAATTTCACATTATTTATTTGGACCTTTACCCACCATGTTCTTATTATTAATTTCTTCATTTTCAGGTGTAATATCATCTTTCTTGCTTTCTCTTTCAGATTTTCTTCTCCATATCTTTCTATGAGATATTCTTGTTTTTGTATCTTCTCTTTCTAATTGTGCTTTTGGAGATTTTTCAACTCCTTTCTTCTTCCAACTTTTATTAGGTTTTGTCACTGACTTGAATGACTTATTCGAATATTGAATTTTTGTATTCTTGCAGTTTTGGGATTTGTGCCCAAACCTATAACAGTTGTAACATCTGATTGTATGACAAAATTTTACCGTGTGCCCAACAAAATTACATCTCCAACATCTAATTGAGTTTTTGGATTTTATCGTATATCCTTCCTTTAGTTTCTTGCAGCCCATTGCTTTATGGACAAAGCTATGACAACAAAGGCAATAGCCATTGAAGGTGTTTCCGTTATTGATTTTATTTTGGCTTGACAAATCTATCATTTGATTTTTTTCTTCCTTTTTACTTCTATAGATTCCTTCTTTACCAACGTTCATGACTTGTAATTGCTTTGTACTTGCACCTTTTCCTTTTAAGAAGGATGATCCTTTTTCATGTTTGTAAATGGTCATCCATTTTGTATTGTCTTCTTTCTTATTGTATCCAAGACCAGTTTTGTCATCAGCTGATCTTTGGCTCTTCCAAATCTTATCTAGGATAGCTGAGCTATTCTAGAAATTGACAATCTTATTTGTCTTTTCATTCTTCTCTTTGAGATTGACTATTTCTAACTTCAATATTTGACATAATTCTTCCTTTTTAGTCAACTGAATCTTCAGGGCTTCTTCCACTTCTTTAGCATGTTCAAGTTGAGTCTTTATATTGATGATTATTTCTTCTGTCTCATCCATGACTTATTTTCATTTAATAGTTTTGTCATATGTCTTCAATTCTTCCATATATTTTGTTAGATCAAAAACTTTGGTTTTCAATATTTTGATTTCTTCCTCGTATTCTAGCTCAATCCTTTTGAGGTTTAATGGCTTCTAATTCAAACATTTGGCATGATTCTTCCTTTTCTTAGCTTCTTCAATTTGATTCATTAGATCTGCATTAGTACTTTTATTTATCTTTTTGAAATTGATGATTTCCAATTCCAACAGGTGGTAATAATTTTCTTTCCTTGTTAACTGGATCTTTAGGTATGCTTTACTTTCTTTAATTTCCTCAAGTTGAGTGTTTATACTGTTAACTAATTCTTCTGATTCTTTTAGTACTTCTTTTCTTTTACTTTCACGCGTTTTTAATTCTTCCATCTCTTCTGCTAGATTAGTAACTTCGGTTTTCAATCTTTTGATCTCTTCTTCTTTGTTTTCTAACTGAAACTTTTGCTCATGTTCTTCACGGTTAGATGATCTCACTGTTGAAGTAGAAACATATCCTTTTGTTGAAGTTTATTCAACTCTTATAGAGTGAACATGGTTGTGCACTCAATATTTTCAAGAGCCTCCACAGGAACTTTAATATGCATATAATTTCCTGGTTCCAAACGAATCTCTCCTATAACAAGTGCAACATTAATTTTAAGATTATGTAATTTTTCTTTAGTGATTACCGAGGTATGCCTCAATTTCTTGATGAGGTTGTCTTCCTCACCATTGAATGAGATTTGCATCAAATCCTATATTTCATTCTGATTAGAAACCGTTTTCTCTATATTATGTTCTTCAATCTGATTGCAATTTTCCCCTTTTTTATTGTGTTCCTTATCTTGATAAGAATTCTCTTCTTATGAGTTTTGTTCTTTAATCTGACAGGAATCCTCTTTATCTCAGTCTCGTTCCTCACTTTTATTGGATTTCTCTTCTTCTTGTGTTTCATTCTGATAACAATTTTCTAGTTGGAGCCATAATTCTTTAGTAGATTTGTCATGTCTCATATTTTCTTTGACTTGGTCTGACAATCCATCCTGGATTTCTTTTAAGGGTACTAAATTGTTTCTCCTTGCTTCCTTTGCAATTTTGGTTTTTCTCTTTGAAGTAGTTAAGGGCCTTGGATTACTTACTACCGAATCCAAAACTCCAAATCCTCTTGACTTCAAATATCTTTTCATATTTTCCCTCCATGATGAATAATCTGTTCCATCAAATAAAGCAGCTTCTTTTGTGGAGATAAGATATTTTCCACCCATTTCTTCTAAATCTACCTTTAGTTTTTAAACTTTGCTGAAGGAACCCACTTTGACACCAATTGTTGAAATGGATACTTGACACTGAGAGGGGCGGTGAATCAGTGTCACAAAACTTTGGACAATTTTCCACTTTTCACAAATTAACTGAACAACAAATATTTATTTCATTTTCTCAATCAATATATATAAAAGAATAAATACTTTATTTATTTATTTAACTTGAATGAATAAATAAGATCAATCTTTGAATGTCATCTTCAAACAATTATGAGAGACCCAACTCTCTGTTACAAGACTCATCTTGTAGTTCTCAGATCAAACTGAGAAATGAGGAATCCAACATTCATAACAAGTCCCAACTTGTTGATCTCAGATCCAACTGAGATGTGAGGAATCCAATCCTCATACAAGATCCAGCTTCTAAACATGCACCAACCTGATAGAATGAACCTTCATTCAATCTATTATATATAAATATATATACTTCAACAAATTCAACTACATTTTTCTTTTCACCATTTCTTTTGTTTATATAGTCTTCCAACTGGTGTGAATTTGAATCATTGCATCTTTTGATTTTGAACCATTGTACCTCTTCATTTAAATGATAATATTAATCCTCAACTAATAACATTTTCCTTTTTATTCTTTATTCATAATGCTCATGAATTAACTCTCTTTTAATCATGATTGTGTGTCGGTTCTTTTGTCTTCATGAGTTGATCACAGACATGGATCGACTCATAATATTTTTCTCATGCTTCTGTTGCATTCTCTTTTCACCAACATATCATATTTGATCTTTTATCGATTCTCTGTATTGTTCTAGTGCTAACTCTCTGTTGAATTAAATCTGTATGAGGCGCTTCGTTCAAAACATTTACATGTGACCATATGTGAAAAACCATGGGCTTATTGTCTAATCAATGTTCCCAGCGATTCCTCTTCTTTCGCTCTTTGTTTCTTTATTCCATACGACTGCAGGTGGTGACCAGGCGCGAGGCCAAGACAGTTCTTGATCACTTATCAATCAACGGTCACGTTTTAATCTCCTGATGAGATGGACTGTTGTTGGTACTTCGGGACTTTTTCCTTCGTGACTTCCAGCCTCTATAATCTTTCAAATCTTCCGAAGAAGATTTCTCTGAAGTAGATTGGACGGTTGATATATTATTTGCATGATGAACGATTCTCGTTCACTTCGAAAATTTGTCTATTCATGGCTCCTGAAATCTGCAGTAACAGTTCCTTCGAAGCAATTACCTACCGAATAATTCATAGAAAAGTGGTGACCACTTGTTGTCGGTTAACACCTCCACTTACACTATCCTTCCACTGTACTTGATCAATAGTCAAGAACGCTCCCGAATTAGATGAACGGTAGGCATTAACTTCAGCCTTCGGGTGATTTTTTATGTTTAGAAACTGGTTTTGCCCGAAGTACGTACTCCTAAAGTGACATAACTTACTTACGTCACTTATGCCTTGGCACTAGCCGAGTGGCTACCACGTGTCACTTATATTCATGACTTAGACTTACCTAAAATGTCAATTTCATCTTGACATTTGTCATCATCTGATTGTGCCACGTGTCCTTGCTGACATAGTCTTGTTGATGTGGATCTCCTCATGTGGCACATGTTATTCTCCTGGATCTAACGATTGTCCTAACTCCCGAAACGTATCTCAGATTGACGGCTGAGAGCGACTTCGAAACTTCGGCCTTTGGGTGAACCCATATGTTCTGAGTCCTTTTTCACCAAAGTGGTGAACATCGAAGTTGACCATACTCATCCTTGGTGCGCTCTAAATGGATCAATGGTTGACAGGATTTCCCTGCTCTTCCTTTGATCTGACGGTTGACGGAAGTTCATGACTTCATAACTTTGGTTAACTTCACCTTTCTTGCTTCTTATTTTACCCGAAGTGTAACCTCCTCACAAATTTTAACCCGAAATGAATGTTGTTCGTTGATAGTGATCTTAGATCGACGACGCGACCTTTCTGTGATGCTTCTTTACCCCGGTTTAAATCCAACGACTCTTCTTTTTCCCAAAAGGTTACTACGATCGGATGGCTCACGTTTACTTCAGAACTTCAACTTCGACTAAAATTCCTTCATGCACATTTCCTTTGGTCGATTTTATCCGAAGTGGTCAATGTCGGGTTGACCATGCATGTGTCACTTCCATGATCTATGGTCGATGACTTACTCTTTCCTGCCACTCAACTTGATCCAATGATTGTTGTGGATTGCATAACTGTAACTTGCGCGTGGTTTAATCCGTTTCCCAAAATCCACAATTTGAAGTTGTGTGATTATTGGTGGATCAACCATAGTCGTTGATCTTTGATTCTATGAGATCTGATGATCTAGACTAATTGCGGGATTGGAAATAATGTGTCATTTAATTCTCCCTTCGTGCTCCACAATCAATCCATGCCCTTGATCTGACGCTTGCATATCCAACGATCACGACTTAATCTGATCATGTTTCTACAATGCGCTTTTCCTTCTGAGCTTTGATCTCTGTATGTTGTCTGACATTATCATTCTCTGCACACTTTTTGGCATTTTCATTCTCTGCTAACTGTTATACTATTGACATCAATGACAATTTCATCAATGATAACTCAACGATGAAAATTCAGCATAACAACTTATCATCACATCACATTGACATCGACTGTTGACATCAATGACAACATATCAATGAGAATATGTCCAACAGTGATATCATAATCAAAATGGAAACTGATTTCAATGGAATTCATAGTTGGGTTACTGATAATGATGAGGAGACATGACTCAATATTTGTTGTGGTAGATACACTAACCAAGAGGGAACATTTAATTCTAATGAAGACTACTTATCAAGCACTGGATATTGTGAGGGTGTTTATTAATGAGATAGTATGGTTACAAGGAATCCTAAAAACTATAATTTCGAATAGAGGACAAGTATTTACATGAAGGTTTTGGATGAGATTTCAAGAAGAAATGGGGACACAAAATAACTTTAGTAAAATATATCACCCAAAAACTGATAGACATACTGAAACAAAAAGTCAAATACTGAATACATATTACGAATGTATGTCATGTACAACAAAAGCATTGGGAATAATATTGACCACTTGTCAAATTTATGTATAATAATAGCTACCAAAGTTCAATATAGATAGAACCATTCAATTTTTTTGCACGAAAGATCATGTACAACACCTATTCATTTGGATAGATTAGAGGATAGAGTTCTAGTTGGACCATAAGTAATTCAAGATATGGAAGAATACATGAAGACAATTAAAGGAAGATTAAAGGAAGCAAAAGATAAAAAAAAAGAGTTAATATAATGTGCATAGAGTTGATCAAAATTATAAAGTTGGGGAAGGTTGGAAGAAGATGTTCTTGCGGGTGAGGCTGCAAAAGAGTTCGATTAAGTTTGGTACAGGAAAAAAAATGTCACCATGTTATGTAGCACCTTTTTAAATTTTAGAAAGAAAAGGACCAGTTGCATATTTTCTTGCATTTCCTGCATCATTAGAACATATGCATGATGTTTTTCATGTATCAATATCAAACTACTATATTTCTGACCCATTCATTTAAGTTATTTTCAAATTTTAGATGAGGGGGCATTGATGATTGAACTAATATGTGTTTTGTACCAATGCACTAAACAACTTTGGTATCATTCAATGGACCGAGCAAAGCACTAGTGGGATAGCTATAATCTCAATTCCACTAATTGGAAGGAAATAACTAAGATGCACCAACAATTTCCATACCTATTTTAGAACTTCAAGATAAATTTTATTTTATGAGAGGGTGTATGTAGTGCCCCATTTTCTCTGATTGTTATGACATAATAAAGTTATTATTTGAGGGCATTTTCTTACAAATAACCTAGTTATTTGACTGATATTCCGGTGATGGAACATGAACCTTTATTATGTGATTGAGTTTAAAATGATGATGATTGAATGGTTTTATTTATAAGTTTACATGGTGTTTAAGATGAATTAAACATGCATTTATTTGACGTAATTGATTAAATTGATTTTTATGATTTGGACAATTCAAAATCAAAATATGGATACATTAATTTGTACATATTATTAATGCTTTGTCTAGTGTGAAAGGAAAATGCAGGGGTGCATTGACATTGGATTGTGTCAACATGTTATTGGACTCTGAATTGAGTTAGGAGATGGTAAAGTTATGTAATTATGTTATATTCGACTTTAATTATGAAAATTATTGACACGTTGATTGTAGTGTGTGCATGCATAGGGAACATGTTTACCGATCGATCCACACATGAGTAATGGGGTTGTGTGGAAGCAGAATGAGTACCATCAAGAGAGGTGAAGAAACACCCTTTTTTTCACCTACTAGCACTCCTTATGTGGCCTGAGTTGAAAGATTGTTTGACTTTTGCTCTGAGGTTGCACATTTTCATGAGGGTAGGCTATGAATTTGGCCACTCATGAGAATTAGCCAAGGGGTAGACAAAAAGGTGAAGACTTTATTCCTTAGTGACCGTTATTTTCTCAACAAATGGAAATGCATATGAGTTAATAATGTCTCCATTGTTGCATCATTTCCCCATCAAGAAAATTTGGGTACATGAAGGGTATGCAAATCATGGCACCCTTAGAAATATAATAAGATAATTCTTGGAGGGCATGCGATACATGACACCCTTTGTATCATTAAATAATTGGTAAATTGATGATGAATAAAAAAGTTAAATTGAAAAGTGTCAAAAGAGAATTGTTATAGCATGCATTTCATCTTATGAGAAATCAATATTATAGTATACATTATATTTAGAAAAGAGTGAGAAGATTTAAATATTGATCAGCTTAAAATAAATATACATAGATTAATTAGTATTTCATAATATGAAGAAGGACTACTTGGAGCAAAAATACTAAGAAAGAAGAACATAGTTAAGAGAGTGTGCATGAAATTAAGTTAAGAGAGTGTGCATGAAATTAAGTTAAGAGAGTGTGCATGAAATTAAGGTAAGCTAATTATTTATTAGTAAAAACTAATTACTAGTGCACCTTTAAATTATGAAGAAGAAATATAATCTATAAATCAAATTTAAATTAAACTACAAGAAAAGAAACGTAGGCTTGAGAAAATTTAAGTGAACTAATAAATGATTATGACAAGTAAATCCTTACATACCCAAAACATTGGAAGTTATGAGATGATCAAGGAAATATCTAGGAGTAAAAATAAGAAATATGAGAGTTGGGTGAATGGAATTCATTATTTTATAATTTTAAATAGGTAATTACATGTGCAAATGAGTGACACATGAAAGGGTGAATACTAAGTTAATAGGTAATTAAGTAAAATATATAATTATGCATGGGTTGAAAAAGTGACATGGACCACAAAAATTTATAAAAAGAGAGTTAGGTTAAGATAAAACACTTTTATGCATCTTGATGCTAAATGGATATCATCATATTGAAATGAATTTTACTTGATATTTTTTTAGATTTTGGTCTATTGGACGTTGTAAAGAAGTGTGAACTCTTCTCAATCTATATGGTTTCAACATTCAATCATTTCTAGCAAACTATTTTCTCTATACAACCCCATTGTGGCTCAAGAGTCCTCGGGGAAGAAAAATACCCAAAAGAGTTGGTAGTGAATTCAACCAATGGATCAATTGACAATTGATAAGATGATGCAATGATTCAACAATTGACGCACAGATTTGAAAAAAATGGTTAACAATAACACTAAACATATATTTCCATGTTATTATTAATATTTTTAAAAATATATATAAATACTTTTAAACATGGTTTCTAAATAATGTTATGAATCCATTGTTTTTTAATTATCAGTAAAGTGAGGACTATTAACACCATTGAAACTAAAACTATGAGAATAGTTGTGCGCTATTCTTAACATGTAAATTTTATTATAATTTGACTTGACTCTTGTAATTGATATGCTCATAATTATTATTATTTCTAGTGTATATACATTTAGATGAAATGTTGTTTGATATTCATTTAATAAATATTGATGTTGTGAATTAATTTTTAATAAATTTTGATGTTGTAAACTAATTTTTAATTTATAATATTGATGGCCTAGTAATTATATTGTTATGGATTTAATGTTATTATTGGTTTAATAAATATATAAATGTATCATGACACGTTGCCATATATTTCATTGACCTCTATTCACACATATGAATAGATTTAACTTCATCTAAAGGTTGAGGATACCTAATATATGACATTGTATGTTTCACATATATGGAGGCCTGATGGTAGGATGAGGGGGATGTGTGGGTGAGGTGGGAACTGACAATTTGAACTTTGGGCACACCAATGGCAGAATCTGGATGCCATCCATAGGTTTTGGACCCCTTGCACAGGGATCTCCTAAGTTTAATGGGATCAACAAAACTTTGGGCCTACTCTGTAGCTGGCCCTTAGCCTGAACACAGTGGAGGCACCATTTCATTTCTTACTTAGCAGAGTGTTACGTTTTGGTTTCCTCTATCACTTACTTTATTTTTTGTTTTGTCTTGTTTAACTGTGGGTCCTCTGATCCTCGTCTTTCCCGACGTTTTTTCCTTGGGAATACAAAGTAGTTGGTCTCAGCTAGACCCTTGTGGAGGATCCTCTTTTCTCACATCTGGCGAAGCTTAGTTTTAGTTGTTTAGCATACTGTTCTGTCCGTTCATTAATTTTTTGCCTAGATTGTTTGTGGGTCTGTGGTTTTCTTAGTTCTTCAAAGGTGTTAGTGTGGGCTCTCCTTTCCACAGAATGTATCCTTGAAGTGACGATTTACTTTCCTGTTAGTGGAGGCTGTCTTTTCGCCTGAAGGTGAAGTTAGGTGGTTGGGTTTTAGAGGTTGAATCACTTAGCACTGAAGCAACTTCCCATGGAAGCTGAAGTCAACAACCTAATGGGAGTTGCAGATGAAGACATTTGGTGGAGAGAAGGGATATTTACCTCGACGGATGCGATATAATTAAACACTTCCTTAAAATCTCGTCAAGTTTCAGATCCTATCCATTTTCCGCCAGATTTGATGGTTTTTTCTTGGGAGGCTCCTTCCTTGCAACCATTTTGCAAAGAACGATCCTTGAAATCTCATGCTCTACAACCACAAGAGGGTGCTCATCCTACGTTTTCATTTGAAGAACTAGTGTGAAGGCCAGGTTGTTTCGGGAATAGGGTAGGAGGTATACCCCGAGGGTAAAATCATGAAGATGGGTTACACTTTTGCTTGTTTTATGAGAAAAAACACTGTATTTTCACAAGTTCTTCAACTTCCGACATACAAAAGTATTTTTTTTATTTAGAATTTCACTTTACAGTAAAAACAAAACTTGTGAATAATTTTGTTATCTTTTCAATGACTATTTTTCAATTTTTTTTTATCACGATTTGATATGTCAATTTGACAGTTGTTTAACAATATGTTCCTTAAACATGAAAGGAATGATAATGAGTAACTTTTTTCTACAACAATGTATCTATTATTAAACTTATGTTTTTAAGAAATGAAATATACTGTAACAATCTATCGAGACTCTATTTTATTATGACTATAATTTTGAATCTAACGGATGAATATCATAATTTCTATAATTTTTTTAAGTTGACCAAGCTGAAAATGTTACAGATTTTAAACACATGTTTTTCTACACCTTTTATCTATCTTAATTTTTAATTAAAACTAAAATCTAAATATACCCTTTTGAAGAGAACAATTTAAGGATTATGAATATATTTTTTTCTAAATTTTTCACTGTATATTTTTAGATATACCGATATTTCATTTCACCGAATCATAATGTCTGCAGGGAATATTATGCAGTGGTTTTTAAAAAAATAAAAAATAAAATTAGATAAAAATAAAGAAAATAAATTTTTTTTTTATAGGAATTGAAAGTAGATTCAATTTTGGAAATGCTGGTGTCCTTTTAGAAACCAAATTCTCTGTATTTGCAGGAGTCTGCAACTTCCAAAGTTCAGGTAAGCTTGGGGCAATTCTCTGGTTTTTGTTTTCAGTCCCAATTTCATGTTTTTGACCGAAATAATCTTTCAGTTGAAACCTAGATTTTAATGGAATCCGTTAAAAATAAATGTTTTAGCTGAAAAGTATTTCGGTCAAAATATTATTACCATAGGAAAATAATTCATCCAAAAAACATTGTACACAAATTTTGAGGGCACCGTTCAATTTGACGTGCAAATTTTTGACTGAAATTTTTTTCGCCAGAAAAAAATCCTAGCAACATTTTTTCGGCCGAAAAATTGCCACTGAGACCCAATTGTCATGAAAGTGTTACCCATCTTCATGATTTTACCCCTGAACTTTGGGTGTGAGGAAACCTTGCTTCTCAGGTGGCAGTAGGTCTAAAGCATGGATACCGAATCACTCTAAAAGAAAATTGATGTTGGGGGAGGACATTGGTTTAGAGGCTACTGTTACTCACTTTGGTAGGACGCTTCTCATATAGATCAAGGTGCACTATGTCATTGGTGGAGTGGGTTAGTGATTTTTGGACTCCGTTGGTGGGATATGCGCCTGAGGTAGTATTCTTAACAAAATGTTGGTTCGGGTTTAGATTTAGGAAGGACGATGATGCAAATCTCATACTGGATAAACTTTGGGTTTAAGAAGGAGACAAATTTATGTTAAAACACTGACGTGTCAGTTTTGATCCTACGCTGGACTATTTTCGACTTAGGCATTTATGGGTGTTACTACTAGGGATACAACTTCATTTGTGGAACGTGAGGGATTTGGAAGCCTTGGAAACATACTAGGTAAGTTTATCAAAGTAGATGAGGTGATGTTGGGAGCTGTGCATAAAACGATTTGCAGAGTTCTTGTGGGAATCGATATACATGCAGGCCTGTTTGAGTCATTGGATATAGTTTGGAGAGGTTACCATTGGTCACAACCATTGGACTATCTGGGTATACCGTTTAGGTGCTCTCTGTGTTGAAAGACCAGACACCTGAGTAGAAACTGTAAGGGCAACTCAGATGAGGAAGTTTCTGAAGGTACTATGCTGGACAGGACAACTTGGGTTGAGTCACTTGATGTGGGTTCATGTAGATTCAATCCATTTGGTTTTGAGTCCCAGGAACCTTCTTGGCTAAATCAGGTGGGCACACTTACGGGTAAGCTAAATTCCAGATGTACTTCACTTTTTTCTTCTTTAACCTCTTGGGAAAGAAGCTTTCTGGAGTCCTCCAGTTCTCTTGATGTGTTAGGGGGTAACAAACTGGTCTCGATTTCTGTTCAGGACCATACTGTCATATCCCCCAAGGTCGCACCTATGGGGGTTCGGGTTGGGGGGGGAATCTTCCTTTGAAACTGTGTGTGAGACTAGGGGTGATAGTGACTATCACCCAAAACCTTAGGAGGAAGTGTTTATTAACCTTAACAAGCCGCGAGAACTGGAATTTTCATAAGAGGACCCGTACAGCCACAAAGGCACTACAGATTCTTTCTACCCTCCAGGTTTCAGGGAGTCAGAAATGGGGGATAGTGCTATTGGGGAGGTTCTAGAGACACTTGTACCCTCTTATAAAGAGGTTATTTCACCAGTCCATTACCTATTTTTCAGGGGAGGTCTGTCTACCAAAACATAGGGTCTGAGGGGGACCCAAACCTATTAGAGTTAAAGGGCCTAAATATGGGAAAGGAGTATACCTGGTTGAAGGGTTTAGGGGTGGAAATTTCCCCTATAAAAACACAGAGTGCGAAAAAAAGGAAAGATAAATTGGAGATACCTTTTGAGGTTACAGTTCTACCTGTCATTGCAGAAATTGGGGCACTTAGAGGCATGAAATCCATGGCGAGAGAAAAACCATGATTATGTTCTCTTTAAACATTAGAGGGGTGGGGGGGACCTTGAAATCTGCCTCCCTATGAAGACTTCTTTTGAGGACTACTCTAGACATTACTTTTTTGCAAGAAACTATGGTGGAGGATACAAAGGCTCAAGAATTTATGAATTCCTTTTTTCCTAACTGACTTTCCTATGTTGTAAGCGTTGTTGGAACCTCAGGGGGTTTATTAGTATCTTGGAATACTTTAATGTTTGACTTGCGTCCTTTTCTTTGCTGTGGTGGAATTATGTTAACAGGTAATTTCTTGGATCTTAACCTGTCCATCACGTTGCTAAATGTGTATGGGCCGTGTGTGGAAAAAAAATCTTTCTAGAAAAAGGTGGTAGTAAGGGGGCACTTGGATCGTCAAAACTTGATTTTGGCTTGGGAATTAAACTTTACAGTTGATGATGGGGAGGCTTGGGGAGAAAAAGTACTTCTAGACCCACTGTAAACCTTTGTAAAAGGAATTTTTAATGATTTAGGCTTGGTTGATGTGGCTCTGGATGTTTTGGTACCAATGTGGAGAAATGGTAGGAGGGGAGCGATGAGTATATCATAAAGACTGGATCACTTTTATGTTGCAAAAGATCTACTTGTGGGAGTTTGTAGATACAAATCATGGGTGGATTTTACTTATTTCTCGAACCACGCTCTAGTTCTTCTAAGACTTGATCGACTTATGTGTCCGACTATGTACCCCTTTAAATTTAATACTAGTTGGTTACATGAAACATAAGTAACTCATTTATTAAAATAAGTTTGGGAGGATCCCGTTCTATGTGAAGAAAGAGATATTCAACAACGACTTGATAATAAGTTAAAGTGTTTTAAGAAACGTTTAAAAGTTTGGGAAACATAATTTAAAAAAAAAAAAAACTGGAGGAAAGGTTGGTCTATTTAGAGGGATAGTAGAAAGATTTGATCATGGAGGAGGCATTGGGATCTGTTAACTGTGACATGGATTTACACATGAAAATCTTGGAAGTTGAGAATGATAAAATACTACAGGCAGAGGAAGAAAAGTGGCGACTCCGGAGTCAGGCCTTATGGTTAAAATGTGGTGACAAAAACACAAAGTTTTTTCATAAATTTGCTAGTTTTAGGAGAAACGAGAATCACATTTGGGAGATCAAGGAAGATATTGGGGATCTTCATGTTGGTCAGGGAGCAATCAAGTTAGAAGAAAAAAAATGCTTTAAATCTTTTTATACTGAATCTTCCCAAGTGGACATCAGGGATCAAGTGCACACGACTAGTCTTTATGACTGCATTGTGAAAGACGAGGATATTTGATTATTAGATAAGATTTGTACTTTGGTGGAATTTTGGGAGGTACTCAAGTCTTTTAAAAAAGACAAGAGCCCAGGGCCTGATGGGTTGTCGATAGAGTTTCTAATCCACCACTTCGACCTACTAGGAGCTGATTTGTTAGAATTGGTGGAGGATTCTAGAATTTAGGGTCGTGTGAACAAGTCGCTAAACACGACCTTTCTGACACTTATCCCAAAAGTAAACAATTCTTCAACTTTTGGGGATTATAGACCTATATCCTTGTGCAATATATGCTATAAGATGATCTCAAAGTTTATATCAAATAGGTTAAAACATGTTCTCTCTTACTCACTGTCGGAGGAACAATTGGGTTTTCTCAAAGGCATACAGATCTTGGATGAAATAGGTACGACGCAAGAGTGTCTGCACAACATTAAAGAAAATATTTCAAAATCACTGATACTAAAGTTGGATCTAAAAAAATCTTATGACTCCATCAGTTGGGATTTCCCGCGTTTGACTCTCTTGCAATCGAGTTATAGTAATACTTTCACAAATTGGATTTTGAGTTGTGTGACCAGTGAAAATTTTGTTGTCTTGATGAATGGAGAGAAATCTCAAATGTTCTAGAGTGGAAGAGGACTTAGGTAGGGTTGTCCACTCTCACCCCTGCTCTTTATATTGATTATGAAAGGACTTGGATTGTTATTAAAGAAAGGTAAAGATGAAGGAAAGTTATTAGGTGTCAAGGTCTCCAGGTTAGTCAAGATTTTACATTTGTTCTTTGTTGATGATGTGTTAATAATGTCAAAAGCCTCACATGAAGAATGGAACGAGATTAAAAACATCTTATCGATCTTTTGTAGAGCTTCTGGACTTATGATAAACTGGTCAAAGTCTATCTTTTACTTTGCAATATTCAATGGTGAGACTTTAGAAAATTTAACAGGAATTTTCCCTTACTGTTTTGAAGAACTCAAAAAAGGATTTCGCTAACTTGGATATTTTTTAAAGGCGGATGCATATAAAGTTGCAGATTGGAGATGGCTCTTAAAAAATATTGAAGATAGGATTGGATTGTGGCGTAACATATGGTTAAAACTGGGAGTCCGATTTACACTGGTAAAATCAGTTCTAGAAGGACAACCGATATATTGGATGGCTTTGGCGGCCATTCCAGTCTCCATTCTAGAAAAAATAAGAAAACTTATGTTCAATTTTCTTTGGTCTGGTGAGGAGGGAAAAAAACACTTTCATCTCTGTAGTTGGGAACTTTTTGCAAAACCTAAACATTTGGGAGGATGGGGGATAAGAAACTTGTTTCTCTTCAATAGCACCTTGGCGGCGAAATCACTTTGGTGTGTACTAATGAAATATGGAATTTGACATAAGGTGGTTAAATACAAGTACATTCAATATAGATCTATTGTAACCTGGTTTAGATTGGCCACAACATATGCCCCAACTGCTTCCCATACCTAGAAAAATCACTTGAAGGCGTTACATTTGATAACCCACTGGTTGAGCTGGAAACCAGGATCGGGACACTTGATACACATTGGTTTGGATAGTATCATAGGTTTGGGGAACTCTTCTTTCTTATCTAGACAATTGTTAACATAACTGCTCAGAAATAATATATTATTCCTCTTTCAAGTTGTGGGAAAAGCGAGACTAGGTGTCCTCTCGGATCACTGGAAAATGAGCGAGGCCTTGGGCTTGAGAGGGAGCCTTGCTGAGGAATGGGTTGCTTTCATAAAGGCTCTGTGTGGAGCATGAATACTTCTACAGTATCAAGAGGATTTTCTCTTATGGACTGGAGGGGATGGGTCCGAAAGACCAACTGTAAAACATATCTATTTTACTCTCGCAAAAAAGAAATGGATGACTGTTATCGTGGGATGGAAAAGAGACTTGTGGAAATGGGACTTAACATAGAAGATTAAATTGTTTATTTGGTTATTGAGTGAGAACAAAATTTTAACCTAGGATTCCTTGCAGAAAAAGGGATGGCAAGGCCCAAATTGTTTTTCATTATGCTTAAAAGAATCTAAGACTACGTCCCACATCTTTGTTTCTTGTGGTTTCTTCCAGGATGTCTGGTTGAGGGTAAACAAAGAATTTGATTTGCTGGTTGTTTGGGAAGGCAGGTCATTAAATGAATTCTTGGAAAACTGGGCAAAAATAGAAGGGGTTTACAAAATGATACCTTTCATCATCTGCTGGTATGTATGGTTAGAGAGGAATGGAGTAATATTTGAAGGGCGCATGCCCTCTAGCCTCGCAGTTGTTTGGAAAGTAAAAGCAAATCTCCCATCTAGGCCACCTTTGAAGAAGATCCTTCCTCGTAATCTTCAGAGTCCAAGCATTTTTTCCTCCACAGTGAGCTGGTTCGATGGAGCTGTGGATCCCATTAACAATAGATGTGGGGCGGGGGGTCTGATAAAGACTAGTGCGAATTTGATTATAAAGTGGACTTTCAACTATGGATGTGGGACCAATACCAGAGCAGAACTGCTAGGTTCTTGGGAGACTTTATCTCTAGTTGTTCATTTGAATTTAGATGTTTTGCAGGTTATTGGGGACTCAAAGATTATCATAGAATGGTTGATGGAAAAAGGTAGGTTTCAGGTAGCATCACTATTGGGCTGGATGGACAGGATTAACAGACTCAAGTTAAATTTTAAAAAGATCTACTTCACCCATGTTTTCAGGGAGCTTAACATGGAAGCTAATTGCCTTTCAAAGTTAGCCCTGTCGAAGACTGAAGGTTTGTTGAGATACAAATTTTGGGTCGATGGTAACAAAGGGCCCACCCACTTCTTCTATCTCTACTAACTTCTCAGCCTCCTTTTGGATCAGTCTCAAAGTCTTGAAGCTATCAGAGATATCGCTACATATTTTGAAGCAACATAGAATTTTAATGTCGTGTTTATTGGACATTATTACAGATCTTGTGATTTTATGGTCTTTTTGCTAACATTATGTCCACAAGAACAGTCAGATTGATATTCTCTTTTCTGTGATTTAAGCCAGGAACTTTATGTATTTTATGAAGATTCAAAATTATACACAAAGTCCAAACTCCTTGATGTTTGTGTAAAAAAAACTATTTTATATTTATAATATAAAGACACATTTTTCTTGTTGAAAAAAAAAATAGACTCAACCTTATCTATAGACTGAATATATAAAATATATAATGCTATATATGTATTGTATTATATGTATTGACCTTTGTGCATGTATATGAATATAGTCAACCATATATCTATCGGATGAGGGTATATACTATACAATGCTATACATATCTCTTTGACGTATGTTCATATATATAATCGGCCTTATTTACAGGCTGACTGAATATAACACCATTACACTCTAATACCCTCTTATCGCACATAATTATACTTGTTCCTATTTAGAGGCTTAGAAAGAAATATAATACGAATTTAGTTTACCATTGAATGATAGATTTAAGATCTCAAGGTTGTAAGTGAGTTCACAATAATTCGATTGAATATTCTAGTATAATTATAACCAATCGCTTAAATATTAGGATATAATTATTTCAAAACCATAAACCAATCGCTTAAATATTAGGATATAATTATTTCAAAACCATAAATCAGATATAGTTCAGATTTATACCTTAAACCCTTAACCAAAATAAAAAAGCTATGAGCGATAGGGAATATAAGTTAATTATTTCCTAGGTTGATTTGGAATATATATGCTCAATGTTGTGTGGGAATTCTTTTAAACAATTGGCTTATAGAATGTTTATCGGAATCGTTGTAACTATTCATAGTTTGGTATACCATATGTATGTTTGTAATTTTGTTATTCATAGTTTGGTATACCGTATGTATGTTTGTAATTTTGTAATAACAATATTGTAATTTTTGTATATCATATATATATAAAAACAATTAGCTTATAGAAGGTTTATTGGAATAATTGTAATTATATATATATATTTATTGTAATTTTGTATATTATATATATATATATGTAGTTTAGGTGGTTGAGATGATTGATTGTTATTTTTTCTATTGAATTTAGTTTGGATAGTTGAAATAAATAATTGTTATTTTTTTATTCAGATTCAATTCCTACAGATAATAAGTTAAATTCTTAATAAATATATTATTATAATAACTTAAAACCATCAATAATATGATATAAAGTATATAATAATATGATATAAAGTATTTGCAATTGTTTTATTAAACAATAAAATATTTTTAACCATGTAGATTTGCATCACATCAAAGAACACACATCAATAATTTAAGAATTAACACCAAACAACATGACTATGAACAGAGTCGACTGGACATCTCATTTATGTATCTCAACTTGTAGTTGATGATAAATATACGATTCTGTTTCAGAATAGTTACTCACCTAGCCGATTGACATTTGGATGATGGTTTATTTTCAAATTATAACTCGTTTAATAAATTGTGATACACTGTTAGTTTTATTTAATACCACTGTCTATTGATTCAAATGATATTTGTGTTAACCGACAGTTGACTTTTACTATATTTTTAAGTTTTTACTAGGCACCATGGCGAATCATGTTCAGATTGACTCCAGAACCGAAGAAAATTTAATATTTTCTCAGGGGAACTTGGATGAATTATCGTCATTGTTCCATTTAATTCTTGAGTATATAAATCATGATTATTATGTTTATGTTGTAATCAACGAAACGGTGTAATGATTTTAAATATTTGAAATAATATATATTAATAATTAGAATTTAGCTAAAGTCTATTGATTTCTCATTATTTTATAATAGTTGAATGATAATAATAATTGTAAAATATATCTTCATTATAATTATTATTACACTTCAAATTCAATATAGTGAATTTAAAATTTTTAATAAAAATATTTATATATTCAATTAAATTTAATATAATGAATCTGTAATTCTTAATAAAAATGTTTATATATTCAATATTAAATTTCAACTTTAATAATAAAAATATTTATATATTCAATATTAAACTTCAAATTCAATATAGTAAATCTGTAATTCTTAATAAAAATATTTATATATTCTTGGGTTGTAGAGTATATCTGATCTAGCTATTGTATTCTATTAATTATTATATTGTATTTTATATAAGGAAAGTGGATTAATTACCACATTATATATTATATAAGAAAATATTTACAATCAATCTAGCTATTGTATTCTATTAATTACTACATTGTATTTTATATAAAGAAAGTGGATTAATTACCATATTGTATTCTATTAATTACTACATTGTATTTTATATAAAGAAAGTGGATTAATTACCACATTGTATATTATATAAGAAAATACTTACGACCAATCATTAAATCAATAAATATATAATTTGTAATTTATTGAATTATTAAAATTGATGTAAAATAATGATAATGACGAAGTGGATTAATTACCACATTGTATATTATATAAGAAAATATTTACAATCAATAAGTATATAATCTGTAATTTATTGAATTATTAAAATTGATGTAAAATAATGATAATGACGCTTACAATCAATCATTAAATCAATAAGTATGTAATCTGTAATTTATTTATTGAATTATTAAAATTGATGTAAAATAATGATAATGACGATTATATGTATTTGTTCAATAATTAATATAGTAGAATAATCATAACTTGATTGGTCTTGTTACAAGTACAAATTTGTAATTTACCCAAGAAATTTAAAATAGGATAATACTTTTAAGAAGACAAGTTTATATATATTATATGTAAATGTAAAATGAAATATATATAATTACTAATCCAATGATATTCCAGAAGAAAATATGACTGATGTACAAATGTTTAATTTACCCAAGAAATTTAAAATAGGATAATACTTTTAAGAAGACAAGTTTATATATATTATATGTAAATGTAAAATGAAATATATATAATTACTAATCCAATGATATTCCAGAAGAAAATATGACTGAATGAGTAGAGAGTAGAGACATTGGGAGACTAAAACAAATATTTAAGAATCTTATTCGATTAAACTATAGGATTGGTTTTAGTATTTAATGTGTAAATATAAGTTGTACTTTGTAAAACTTTCATTTATTATAACAAGTATGGTTACATTAACGTTGTCATCAATACACCATTTTATTTTTTTGTAAAAGATTATATATATATATATATATTCAAAAATGAGAATATGTATGTTTATGTTTAAGAAGAATATTATTGAGTAATCAATTTTATATCTTGTTGAAAACATGTTAACGAATTTTGTTATGTGGTTACATGCATATATATGTAGCTATGTTAATGTGCATGCATGCAATCTATTTATGAATTGTACTATGTGATCTATTCATGATCAATTTGTATAACTGAGTGATAAAAGTTATATATGTGAGCATAGCCATAGAGGTGGAGTACAATATGAGTGCAAGCATGTGCAAAGAGCAGAGAGGAGAGTGTGTGAGGAGAGGATGATTGTATGCCTATGAAGGCTATTGTAATTCTCCCTTGAATAATAATAATATCGATAATAATTTCCCGTGTTTTTTTTCCTCATTGGGTTTCCACATAAATCATTGTGTCAAGTGTACGATTGATGTGTATGATCAATGTGCTTGGTTTAATGCGTGTTTGATCTTGCTTATTTTATTCTCTGTTATATGCTATGTTTTGATTTTGCTGCCTAACAAGAGGTATCAGAGCTTAGAGTTGAAGGAGCAGAGAGTGAAGGAGAAGAGAATATGGTCACTGGATCGAAGAGCCTGGTTTATTAGAAGCTGGGATTTTCTTTTGGAAGGTTGTTTCTGCTAATGGTGAAAGTGCAGAGTTCCAAGTTTGAGGTGGAAACGTTCAATGGTAAGAATAGCTTTGCGTTATGGAAGCTCAAGATGCGAGATATGCTTGTGCAACAAGGATTACAAAAGGCCTTGGATGGAAAGTAAAAGAAACCGACAAGCATGACAGATGAGGACTGGGAGGATCTGGACACAAGAGCCCTCAATACTATTCATTTGTGCTTGGAAGATGAGGTGTTGTTTAACATCGTTGAAGAGACGACAACATCAGGTTTGTGGACCAAACTGGAGAGCCTGTATATGACAAAGAACTTGTCAAACATAATCTTCTTGAAGAGGTAGCTGTACAACTTGTGGATGAAAGAAGGTATGGAAATTGTTGATCACTTGAATGTTTTCAATACTCTGATTTATCAAATAACTAATATGGAAGTAAAGTTCAAAGATGAGGACAAGGAATTTACGCTACTGTGTTCGTTGCCTGAGTCTTGGGACCATTTGGTCACAACTGTGTGGTTTAACACAACAGATGCCATTGATTATGACACTGTTGTGGGAGATTTGTTGTCTGAGGAGATAAGGAAAACATCCGGTAAATAAACCTCAACAGCAGAAGCAATGGTGGTGAGAGGTCGATCTACATAAAGAGGGAAAAGTCAAAGGGTTACGTCAAGGTCTAAGTCAAGAGGTGAGAAGAGTGAGAAGAAATGTTGGTTCTGTGGTAAATCTGGGCATCTCAAGAAGTATTGTTGGAAAAGACAGAATGCATCCAAGGAAGACTTCACAAAAGAATCAAAGGAAGCTAATGTAGCAGAAACAAGTTCAGGTTCCAATTCAGGTATGGTTGATGAGGTATTGTCTACTTGTGATGTTTCACATCAACATCAACATTGGTTGTTAGATTCTGGTGCGTCCAGCCACATGTGTCTTCATAGAAATTGGTTCTCAACTTACCAATATATTGATGATGGTGTTGTTTTTATGGGAAATGATTTTTCTTGTAAAATTGTTGGAGTTGGTCGTGTCCTTATTAGAATGCATGATGGTTCTATAAGAACATTAACAGATGTAAGACATGTACTCGAACTTACAAAGAACTTGATATCTTTGGGAGTTCTAGATTCTGATGGTTACAAGTGTACAACTCAAGGTGGAGTACTGAAGGTGTCCAAAGACATCTTAGTAGTCATGAAGGAAAACATGATCGGGAACATTTATCGACTTAAAGGAAGGACAAAGGTAAATCAAGCAGTGGTAGCATCTAAATATGCAAGTGACTATGTTCTTTTATGGCATCAACATTTGAGTCATATGAGCGAGAAAGGGCTTAAGGTACTGGTTGATCGTAAGTCACTTCCAAGTTTGAAGTTTCTAAATTTGAATTTTTGCAAGTATTGTGTTTTTGGAAAACAGTGTAGACAAGTTTAAATCAAGAAGGAATATAAGCAAAGGTATCATTGATTACATTCATTCAGATGTTTGGGATCCATCCCCTACAGTTTCTCTTGGAGGATCGTCATATTATGTGAAATTTATAGATGATAATTCTAGGAAGGTTTGGGTCTATTTACTTAAAAGAAAAGATGATGTATTTAATACTTTTAAGCAATTCAGAACTTTGGTTGAAAAGAACATTGGTAGGTCAATCAAGTGTTTAAGAAAAGATAATGGAGGTGAGTTCACATCTGTGGAATTTGAGAACTATTGCAAGGAAGCTGGGATCGAAAGACAAAAGACCATGGTTTATACTCCTCAACGGAATGGTATTGTTGAAAGCATGGATATGACTCTTCTAGAGAGAGCAAGGAGCATGCTCAATAATGCCAATTTTCAGCACGAATTGTGGGAAGAAGCAGTTCTTACAACATGCTATTTGATAAATCGTCCATCATTAACTGCAATAAACTGTAAGATTCCAGAAGAGGTATGGACAGGTCATTCGTGTGATTTTTCAAATCTGAGAATATTTGGTTGTGATGCTTATGCTCTTATTTCTAAAGATCAACATTCTAAGTTAGATCCTATATCAATGAAATATGTCTTTGTTGGTTATGGCAACTAAGTTAAGGGGTGCAGACTGTGGGATCCTACTGCCCACAAACTCATCATAAGAAGAGATGTAGTATTTGATGAATCCACACTCTTAAAATTAGAATTGGTAGATGTTGAAGAGAGGCAAGAACATGTACCCCAAGTTCAGCAAATTCAGTTGGAAACTCAACCATCTTTAGAAAGGTAGGAGCGTGAAGAAGTTTTAGAAGAAGAAGATGAATATGTAGATGCAGAAAATATCCAGGAAACTGAGGATATGCCTCAACCATCTATGAGGATATCTTCACGGGTTAGGAATCCTCCTACAAGGTATGTCGATTATGTTTCATCTGTGGCTTTAGTTTCTATTGATGGAGAAGCTAGTTGTTTTCAGGAAGTAATTAAGGTATCTGAAAGTGCTCAATGGAAGAAATCTATGAAAGAAGAAATGGATGCCTTAGAAAAGAATAAAACATGGGACCTGGTAGAACTTCCAAATGACAGGAAGGTTGTCGGCTGCAAGTGGGTCTACAAACTGAAAAAGGGTCCTGATGATAAAGTCGAAAGGTATAAATAAAGACTGGTATCCAAAGGGTATTATCAAAAGGGAGGTGTTGATTTTCATGAGATATTTTCACTAGCTGTGAAGCTTGTTTCAGTTTGTGTTATGTTAGCACTAGTTACTTGATCTTGAGTTAGAGCAGCTAGATGTTAAAACAACATTTCTACATGGAGATTTAAATGAGGATATATATATGAAACAACCATAAGGGTTTGTTTAGGATCACAATAAGAGGTTTGTTTGCAAACTCAAGAAGTCTTTGTATGTCCCGAGACAGTCTCCCAGGCAATGGTACAAGAAGTTTGATTCCTTCATGGCGAGCTTAAATTTTACAAGGAGTGAATATGATCATTGTGTTTACTTTAAAAAGTTGGAAAATGGCATGTTCATTATTTTGGTGTTATATGTTGACTATATGCTTGTGGCAAGCAAGAGCATGGTCAAAATCAACATTTTAAAGGCCCAGTTGGCTAAGGCATTTGATATGAAGGATATAGGAGAAGCAAAACAAATCTTAGGCATAGAGATACACAGAGACAACATAAATCGTATGATGTGGTTATCACAACAGAAGTATGTGGAGAAAGTACTTATGAGATTCATTATGAATAATGTGAAACTCGTACATGTCCCTTTTGCTTCCCATTTCAAGCTTTCTTCAGGTTTATGTCCTAGTAATGAAGAAATATTATATGTCTCATGTACCATATGCTAATGCACTGGGAAGTTTGATGTATGCGATGGTGAGTACTAGACCAGACATTTCACATGCAGTTGGTGTTGTCAGTCAATACATGGAAAATCCAGGAAAAACGCATTGGGAAGCAGTGAAATGGGTGCTTCGATATCTTAGAGGCACAAATAGTTATTATATCACCTATGATGGTTCTAGAGATTCAGTTTGTGATTATGTAGATTCATATTTTGCAGGTGTCTTGGACAAAATGAGATCCACTTCAGGATATGTCTTTACTCTTGCAGGAGGACCTATTAGTTGGATGTCAAAGCTTCAAAACGTATTTTCTTTATCCACTACATAGGCAGAGTATATGAATGCTTTACATGTATGTAAGGAGAAAATTTGGTTACAGGGTTTATTGGGTGAGTTTGGAAGGATGTAGGACAAGGTGAAAGTATTTTGCGATAGCCAAAGTGCTATTCATTTGGATATAAATCCAGCTTATCATAGTAAGATAAAGCATATTTCTATTAAGTACCATTTTGTAAGACAATTTGTTGTTAATGAAGGCGAAGTGTCTTTATAAAAGGTCCATACAAAAGTGAATTCTGCAGAATGTTTACGAAACCAGTTTTGTTAGAGAATCTATAGTGGTGTTTGTCTTCTCTTGGCTTGCAGAAAAGGTGATGAATTAATTAAGGGCATGATATATCAGGTAAATTGTTGTCAAGGTGGATATTATTGGAAACATGCCAATGAATTTTCTCATGAGGTCATGTGCACATGCATGAAACTATGTTAATGTGCATGCATGCAATCTATTTATGGACATCTCATGTAACTATGTGATCTGTTCATGATCAGTTTGTATAACTGAGTGATAGATGTTATATATGTGAGCATACCCATAAAGGTGGAGTACAATGTGAGTGCAAGTGTGTGCAAGGAAAAGAGAGCAGAGTGTGTGGGGAGAGGATGATTGTATGCCTATGAAGGCTATTGCAATTCTACCTTGAATAATAAGAATACCGAGAATCATTGCTCGTGGTTTTTTCCCTCATTGGGTTTCCACATAGATAACTGTTTCAAGTGTATGATTGATGTGCTTGGTTTAATGCATGTTTGATATTGCTTATTTTATTCTCTATTATATGCTATGTTTTGCTTCCATTGCCTAACATATCTCTAGCTCCAATACATTGTTTGAAAGTTCTATACAAAAATTGAAGAACCTTTATTGTATCCTTTTTTACTTTACTAAACCAAAACAAAATCAATCTATTTCATTATTTGTGATCGAAACAAAATTTACAAGAATTAGTTTGAAAAGATATCATAAGTGTGAATCATGATTATAGTTGGAACTCCATTGATATCAGTTCCTGACCTTCCAAAAACTCATAGATCCCACAGGAACCTGAAGGAAGCTCTAGAGCTTCTCTCTAGCTTTAGATATTCTTTAGAGAGGGCATCGACTTTCTCATTAAGTTCACATAAAATATGGTGATATGGGAACCAATCCAACGTATTAAGAGAATGAGAGATGTCTTGTATAAGAGTTTACAGACGGATTTCCTCGACTGTCACTTTTTTATTGACCTAGAGTCTATAACGAGTTTGGAATCACCCATGATTAGGACTTTACTCATACTTTTTTAATGACAATTTCCAGTACACTGATAGCCACCCCTTGAGACAACTATTTAAATGCATTCCTTTTGAGAGTGTGATCCTACCCATAGAAACCAAAAGCTAAGTTTCTAAATTTTTGATAGGATTCCTTTACGAATATCAACTATCGAGCTCTAGTAAACAAGAATAATTTCAATGATCGATTTAACCAACATGATCCTTCCTCCATTGGAGAGGAAACGATTGACCCATATGGACATTCTATCCGCAACCTTTTTGTACATCCAAATCTAATCAACGTATTTGTAGTTGTTGGGTTTGAGATGAAATCTCAGGTACTTAAATATGGATTGGATATCCTTTCTAGGAAAAAAAATTATGCCACTTATCTGTGGAACAATGTCATTGGGAATATTGGATAGGATTAAACAATATTTTTCCACGTTAACTTCCATCCTAGTCACCCTGCAAAAGAGATAAAATATTCTACGTAAAGTGTCTAACAGGGATGATTTTAAGGATGGAAATTTATTTTTAAATGTAGAAACCTTGGCGAATCTTACTAATCCTTCATATGCCAACTATAAATTCTTGGCGATATTTTTGTAAAAGTGTTCAAATTTCTAAGGATTTTATATAGTTTGTATAAATTTTTGGCGATTTTAAGGCAAATTAATTTTATCATATAGAATTTGGGCGAATCATTTTTAGAATAGTGAATCTTTTTTGGGGAAAAACCATGGAAAATTAGCCCATGAGCGAAATTTAGCCCCTAAAATCATCCATAATGAGTCTTCCATAGATATGTTGATAAAACATAGGATATTATCAACGAATAATAGGTGGGATAAAGTTTCCTTCCTTACCACCTTGACTCCACGTAGATCTCCTTTTGACCTAACATCTTCGTTTAATTTTCTAAATGCCTCAGTGAAAACTGGAAATAAGAAAGGGGCTAACAAACATCCTTGTCTCAGGCCATGGGAGGCTGAAAAGAACTTTAAAGGTCCTACATTAATTAAAACTACAAATGAGGTGGAATGAACTCACCCCAGAATCCAATTGACCACCAAAATCTCCATGCCCATAGGAAAGACCAACTAACCCAATCATATGCTTTAGATAGGTCTAGATTGAGAATGGCTTCCACCTACTTTCTCTGGTGAACTAAGTGGAGAGCCTCTTGAGCGATTTCCATGATGTCATAAATTTGTCTTTTCTGAAAAAAACCAAATTGTTCTTCTGATATAATTTCACTTAATATCTTCTAGCTAAAATATTTGATATGATATTGGATATTACATTTCAACAAGAGATGGGTCAATAGTCTCCGAAAGACCTTCCATAAGAGATGGGTCAATAGTCTCCGAAAGACCTTCCATATTTCTTTTTGAGCATCAAGCTATGAATGTTGTGTTAAAATACCCCAACACCTTACCGACACTTTGAGACTCTTGAATAAATTAGAGGAGATTGGCCTTTATAAGATCATAAATCCCAAGGTAATATTCCACTGAAAGCTTGTGTGGACCGAGACTTTTGCCTCTTTGCATGGAAGAGAGGGTTGAAAGGACCTCCGTTTCCAATACTTCTTCGAACAATAGGTTATTCATATCATTTATGAACACTAGAGGAAATTTTGAAACAACTTCAAATGTCTTTTGAATGGGGCATCCTGCCTGTTACTGAAATAGAGAGTTGAAATGACGAGTTGTTTCATTGGATTTTTCCTTAAATGAACGAATAGGAAACCCATATTGTGTTTGTATTTCCCAAACAATATTCATGTTCTTTCAATAATTCACAAAATTATGAAAAAACATTGAGTTATTATTTCCATCCATAGTCCACACGACCCTAATTTTGAGATGCCACCTTTGTTCTTCTAGATGTAATATAGAGTGATGAGTGGATTAAAACTCCCGTAGCTGGGAGAGTTGTTTCGTCGTCCAACTTATATAGGAATTATCCTCATATAGCATGAAAAATTATCCTCATATAGCATGAAAAATTTGACTCTACTTCAATGAGAAGTTCATGGTTCTTTCCCTTGAAGGCCTTAGCCCATTTCTTCGACGCCTCCTTAACTCGGCTAAGTTGTCGGAAAATTGTTGCATCAAAGAAGAGGGAGATGAAGAGCTCAGATGCACCCAAGTTGAGGAGATAAACTCTTGATAATCGTCCTCTTATAGCTAAGAGGGGTTGAATTTAAATGGCACGGGTGGCGTCTCTCCACCTGAGATCAACTGAAAAATTATTGGCGAGTGATTGGAGATGCCAACCGCGGACACTCGAGATTTCATAGTTAACTAACTATTGAAAAACATTTCAGAAACTAAGAGATGATCCAATCGTTTAGAAATGGATCCATCCTTGGCTTGAAAAATTTCTCCACGTAGGAACCAAGTTAACTGGTTCAAGTCCAATCAAGTGGTGTTTCTCCAAGAATGCACAGAAGAAATCGCTTTGAGCGTCCCTCCTAGGGTTAGGACCCAAACTTCACTTAAATTTAAGGTCAATTTAAAATCCCCCCAAGCACCATTTTGGATTCATTGAGGCCCCTGAGGAGGCCAAGTTTTCCCAAAAGGGTAATCTATCTATGCATGGTCCGTAGATATTGATAATGGCGAGAGGATCCTCCAGGTATTTGAGTTCTAGTTTTATAGAGATTGTTGAGCTAGTAGAAGAAGAGGATATTACAAGACAGGATCCAACTGGATAACAAACCTCCAGATTGGCCTTCTGGGTCTATCATGCAAAAGGACCAATCTATAAGCCATTTCTCCACTATATCCCTTGCTTTAGAACCGTCACATTTTGTTTCCTGAAGTATAATTATTTCAGGATTGTCTCTCTGAATGAGCTGTATGAGGGCCAATTGTTTAGGGGTTCCCCCAACCCCTCTGGAACTGAAGGATAATATGATCATGGGGAATGGCCCTTGTAATAGTTGAATGCTTACCTTTCTTGATGTCGATGAAAACGTTCTGCTAGGCTTTCAAAAGATGAAATTTCCTTCCAACAAGGTTTTGCTTCCTGTGAGATCTTAGGGAATATACATCTTTGGGGGAGAAGGATCCTTCTTGAGGATGGGGGAGGTCCCCACAGAGGCTTGGGAGGTCCTCAAGCTACGAAAAGGACTAGAGGAATATGAGGAACTCTTTTGAGGGGAAGAGTGGGGGAAAGGGGGGAGACATTTGGAGGAAAGTTGTACTTCAATTTAGGACCATTGGTGGGCGTTAAATTGTATATTGGAACCTTTGTCCTTTCATCATTCCTTGACAAATTGAGTCAAGTTGAAGAGTAATTTTTAACCCAAATATTGTGAGGCTTTTCAACCTGCGGTGAAAACTGAATGTTATGAGCTAGGAGATGACCAATTTCATGACAAGTAAATAAACGAAAGGGGAATTTCCAGTAGTCAACTCATTGAGTCCATTTGTAATCATCACAAACAAGCTCTAAATTCCCAATTACCCCTTCTTTCAAGTATGCTTCAATAAGGACCCATGCCCACCGCCTGTGAATTTTGGTTTTCCAAGAGGATTCAAGAGCCACATAAAAAACCATCTTGTTGCCTATTTCCTCAAGGGAAGTTTTATTCCAGAACAACAAAGGGAGCCTGAAAAAGATAGTCTAGACCTGGATAACCAAAATAGGTGCATGAACGGGATCAAAATCGACCATCCAAGGGTGAAGAATGAACCCAAAAGGGCCTTGGATGCAATTCTAATCGATAATTTGGTTGGAATCTTCGAATGAGAGAAAGAGAAAGCTTATCCAACCGCACACCAAAACGTGGAACTCTCGCTTATACCCAAGAATAAGAAGCTAGTGTTGGTCGAATCACCTAGAGAGCACTCCAACCTCGACCATTTTACTGTTGAACCTTGCAAATAGGGCCCTGCAAACTAGAAAAGGAATGTCTTCGAATTTTACATATTTACCAACTACCATATTTACTACTTCTTTCCGACCCTGGACACAACGTTTGGAGGGTTTTTCCAGAGAGAGGGGTTTATGATTAGATTCTTGACACTTAGGATTCCATGAGTTGCACCAGAGGGAGGAGGGGAAGAAAGCTGGGGAGGAGTCGGGAGGCTGAGGAGAACGAAGGGAGAAGGAGGGGAAGCATTGAAGTCCAAGGCAATGGATCCCCAGGTACCTACATCTTGAGGGAAACCACTCGCGGGAGGGAGAAACTTAATTGACAGGAAAGAAGATATGGGGGGGGGGACCACGTGAATTAGATATTCACACGTGTGTGAATATGACCCCCGCCTGAGGCCGCAAAACCATACAACATCTCTGAAAACTACAAAACCCCCCAAATTGTAAGTATTATTATTACCCACGATGTGTGTATTCATTATTCTTATAATATTTTACTAAGAGAAAGAAATTATGAATAGTTTTGTAAGAGTGACAAAGCAAGGTTAACACTCGGAAGGGTGTTACTGAATGGAGCACCACATTTCCCAATAAAAACTACACAAAACTTGCATGCATTGATATATTTGCAAGTTTTCACATCAAAAGGTGCACTCTATAGTAATATAATCATCGATTTTATAAACTCTACAATGTGCACCAAGAAACCTGGAAGTGTTTTTTTTAAATATTATGGCCAAGTGGTGTGCTATATAGAAATAATAACATTGATGCGTAATACTATATAATGTGCACCACGAAACCCAAAAATATTTTTTTTAATGACGAGGATAGGTTTTCAGATCCAATGCAATAATGGACCCTAATCCATGAAAATATTATTTACATTGATATAACTATTGATTCCGACAAATACTCAAAACCCCCTAAAGAAAAACAAATTTCATTATCAAAAGATTAAATAAACTAAACCCCTACGAGTATGATTTGAAAAAGCATAAAATAAAAGGGAACAACGACAACTCTTGGTTTGCAACATTGAAGGTGACTATGAAACTATCTATTTTGTTGAAATTCACTATAAATATGAATAGGAATCAATAAAAAAATTGGAAATTTTTAATTTATTAAGAAAAAAATGGTTGAAGAATGAAATTACATAGTTAAAATTTATCTTTTATAGGTTTTTATGTGACTATGGCATGCCAATTTTTATGCATCTAATTTTAGATCTAAAAAATAGTTTTAAGTGATTAAAACAACAAGCCCTAGGGCTGTTATCACTGAATAATTTTACACTAAAATTATGACAGAAAATTATAGCAGTGGAAACATAAAGATCAAAGAGAAATTATCCATGCACATGAGACTCAATTTTATGTTTTGTAAACTTTTCCAAATTCATAATTTCTGAGGGAAAAATATCAACCCTCTCAACAATCCATAGTAACAGTAAATCTAAGGACAAAAAGCTAGTCCTCTCAGCAAAACCAAATTCAACAAAATCTCGAGAAAATTTCCAACTTACAAACCTACTCAAGCACACCTATATGGTATGTTGATGTCAGTTATATGGATTGTTGATGTCATCCTGTATGGACTCGCTGTTGCAGAGAAACCCTCACACATGTAGCTTGCAAAATTGCCCATAAAATGCCTCACATGTGTGACCTTCCTCCCCTCACACGTGCGACCCTTATGATCTCACATGTGCAACTTCCTTTTCTCTATCCTCTCACACATGTGGAATCACACGTTTGGTCTTCCTTGTTGGATGAAAACAGAAAATCAAAAAGTCCAACAAACCCTAGGCCGGATTTGCCAAAGTGCATAATTTCTCTTACTGAAATTACCAAGATCCCCAACACAAGTTGTAATGTCCCCAACTAGGATAGATGGAAATATTATGTTTGTTGTTGTTGGTTATCCTTTATTCTCTGGTCGGTCTTCTCGACTTGTCTATCTAAGTTATTGACCCAGGGTTCATGTCATTCGGGTTTCCAACAAAGCCTCTAAAACTATCGGCCCTCCTAGTAAACCAGAAGGCAACACAGTACACGGAATGCACTGCACAGTCTCACCCGAGCTAGCTTTAAATGGGTGGCTGTAAGACTCGGGTGTTTACAGCCTAGGATTGAGTATGAGATAGGGGTTTATTAACCAGAGCCATGCACTACGAACTACGAAGGCAATCTACCTATTCCTCACGGGTACATATTACCATTACACAGGTTACTTCCCAAGCCACATATTCATGTTTCATAATAATGTGTTAACTCATTTATTAAGCATAACAATAACTGTAGAAAGAAAGTAAAGAGATGAATACATTCATCACATTACACAGTATTACTGTGGTTCACCCCCTCCTGGGCTACGTCCACAAAGATTTGGCTCTTGGATATTTTATTACGACAGTTCTTCATTTCCGGCGCCATGCGCTTACAATTCCCCTCTTATGGGCAAGATCTATATGAGGCAAACTAGATCACACCAGGCTCTACAGCCTGCAAACTAATCCTCAGATCTAACTTCTCTCCTCCGTTCTAGCTCAACAACTTAAAAAAATGTTACATAAAAATATTGCATAACGCCCCATTGGAACGTTATAAGAACCCGAACCCTTACAAAACAGTAAAATTACTGTAAAAACGCGAACCTAATATATAAAACTCAATCAACCAACAAACTCTATATGATACCTGTGTATCTATATTTATACATTTTGGGATCTTCATCCTTCTTACCGAAAATTATCAAAACCCTAACCCTACTGATGTTAGGTCTTCCTCCCATGCACGCGTAATGTTCTTCCTCCAGCTGTCGCTTTCCTTGTGAATGCGTGCATGATGTTCTTTCTGTAGCTGTTACTTCCATTTTTTCACACTTTATTTCCCACGATATTCCTTCTTTCCACTTCGGCTTGGGGCCAACAGGCCCCCAACACTGACATGTGACTCGTCTTGAGTCACCTAATCTTTTGGAGCTTCCTTGATGTCCTAGGTGATCGTCTGGAAATTTTTCCTAAGATCTGCTTTTTTTCTCACTGCCTGCGCGGTCTTCTCCTTAATGGCATCCACTACCTGAACTGCCACTTCGTCGCTTAGTAATCCTGCACACTCTGTCTGTGTCTATGCTATCTGTGTCCTAGCTCCTTCTACCTGTGCGAGTACTTTTTCTACTCGTTCCTACAATGGTTCTATTTGAGCCTGATGCTCTTGTTTCTACATTTGCGCAGTGATAAGTTATGCCTGCATATTCTTCATCTCTTGCGTCCCTTTGACTCATTCTGGGATTGATAGAGTCTTCTGTCGTTGTTTGAGTTCTTGGATCACTGCATTGATCCTCTCCTCTTCCTTATGCCATTGTTGGACTTGCGGATCCTCCTCCATCCTTTTCCAAAGTTGCGCTGCTTTATTGAACAATTCTGCTGCTATGCTAACCTGTTGCTCTATCTCCTTTAGTTGCATCATTGCTTCCTTCTTCCTTTGCTCCTTTACTTCTGGTAGAGTTTTTGGTGTGAATTGTTCTCGGAGACCCTCGATCTCCTTCTGATATTGATCAATTACCTGCACAATCTGGTCAATCTTTTTTGCGGTTGGGAGTTCGTTTCCTTACGCAGTGCTTGAAAGTTTCCCAAAAAGTTATCCCACTCTTCGTTCCAGTTCGTTCATGCATTCTTTCTCCTCCTGAGTTTCGGATTTGACCTGATCTCAATATTTTTCCAGAGCTTCCTGCTTCTTTGCTTCTTGTTGTAGCTCGACTAAGTTTTTATGTGCCCGAGAGTGCATTTTGTGGTCGACGCTAACCTGCAATTTTTATAGTGCCCTTGATGGCATCCGCGTCAAGACCAATTAGATGTGGTCCAAATCCTTCAGTGGTGTCTGTCCCATGATTTCTTCCATTCACAACATGTTAGGTTTTACGTAGATCGTTGCATGTGCGTGTGGCATTGGAAGGACTGGGTGTCATTCTTCTACCTTCACTCTTTCGTTGGTCTATGTTATCGATGACTCTATGCCTCTGTTGCTACTTTCTCTCTGGGCCTCTCCGAGTTTCTTGAGGAGCTGTCCCATTTCTACCATCTCTTTTTGCAGTTTATCCCTGTGATGTGCTGCGTGATCGAAGTCTTCTTCTAGACAGTCCTGGACCATTCTGGCGATCATTTCTCCATCGTCCTCTGTGATCGTATAGTCCAGTGATCCTTGTTGCGCCTTTGATTTCTTGTGTGCGCCTGTTGCCTGCACAACTGGTCTTTTTGTTCCCCCTGCTTCTTGTGTGATCGGATTTGGGGCAGTCTGTTGTGCTCCCTTACCTTGTTTCGGTTGTCCGTTGGTCGCTTTTCTGCCCCTTCTGGGTTCCTATCTGCTTTGACCCTTCATCTTCCTAAGTTGGCTTGTTTTGGCCCGTCCTTGGTTTCTTGGGCACTGGGATTTGTGGAGGCTGTGTTTCTGTATGCACTGCCTCTCCTTCTACTATTCTTTCTGGTACTTCTCGGGGAATGGATGTGATTCTCCATTCATCAGGCCATTCACTGATGACCATGTCGATGTCACCCTCTGTGATGCAGTAACTCATCTGTATCTACTGTTTATTTGGATCCCGCCTTGGTTGTATCCACATGGCTTGACGTGTAGCCCATAAGTTAGTGATGTCCCCATATTGCGCGATAACCTCTGGTGTTATTCTCCATGATTGGTTGATAACTTCATGTATATCTTGTAGGTATGCTTCAAATACGATTCCATTCTCCCTCGTATGCCTGGCATGTGGCCCAGATTTTAGTAATAGATATCTCGGTCATGCTGGTTGTGGTCTAGTACAAAAAATTGCATACTCTGGTTCTCTCTATCCCATGAAGGCTATGAGGGTGAGAAGCCATGAGTAATGGAATTCTATACTGAGGTCCTGCGCATCCTTGCATTCCACTTGGAACAAATTTAATAGATAAGGCACCCAGCTCACGGAGGTGCCTTCTGCACACTGAGTTGCAACTGTGATGACTCCTGCTGGTACTTCGTCTTTGCGGCATTTTCTTAACAATTTGTAGTCTAAGATATTTGTGCCCAAATGTGTCGCTGCATTGTTGATCCATTTGAGTATAATGCCTCTTGTTCCCTTGGCGGTACCATATTTCTTCTTTATTTCCTCTGTTAACACTTTCTCCTTGGATTTATCGTCCATAATCAACGCGGGATCCATGCCCCGGTTGGGTAGTCCTATTATCTGCGCGATAAAATTAACAATTATGGGAATGGGTTTGTCTAGCCATATATCCCCTCCATGTGTGACTGCTAGCAGCTTCTTGACACATGTTGTCATGTACTAGCCTCTGCCAAAATGTGGAAGTTTGAACAAACCTAAAATTCCTGTTATGTCTAGTCCAACTGCCCACTGATGTGGCTGGCTGATCGTTTCTTCAAGTTGTTTTACCACTATGTTCTGCATAAAAACCCTCAATGCAAGTTTCAGGTACTACATGTACTCCATCTGGTATGAGCAGTAGCACAATTTCTGTTGTCGGTTTCTTGTGAGGTGAGCTCGGTATCTGAACTCTGTCTTCCAACAACTCCTGATTGCTCCCCTGTAAGCTACTCTGGCCAAGTCGAGGTAGTTCCAGCAGTCTCCTCTATTGGTTGACCTAGGCTAGGTGCTTGCAACTCGTCTGGTTTCCCTTCTGCTCCCATATTTTGTGTCATTCTGTTAACTTCTATGGATACTTCAGTGCTTTCTAGTTGTACTTCCCATTGGGTTTCCGCTTCCTTGTTATGAGGCTCTTGCATCGTTGCTGGTGTATCCTCTTTCATGGTCTATGCTTGTGGCTGCTGAATCTCTTCTAGTATCAGTGTAGAGTTAACTGGTATCATCTCTGGGGATGGGATTTCATTGATATCGACAATCTCTGACTGTTGCTGCTCGTTTTCTTCCAACGGTCCTCGTGACCTAGTTTGAACCCTGGTCAGTCTGGCTGTCTGGCCTGGTTCTACGGGCTTCGGTGGTGCCATAGTGGTGACTGTCAAACGTTTACTGAGTTTGAATGACTTTGGTGAGCTCTGTGGTCTCGCTCTATTCGTTCTGGTTGTTGTGGCTCTCTCTTTGTTCTCCTTTCGCGACTAGACTAGTTGCTTCTGTGCTCGCGTGTTGTATGGGCTTGTCATGAATATTGTCGAGGACGCTTCCTCCATGATGCAATTAATGCACCATAACTGTGGGTTTAATGCATCTGCAGTAGTTTCGTACTTGTCATTACGCTTAGTTTTTCGTTTCTAGTTGGCGGGTTTAATGTGATGTTCCATCAGTCCTTACCGTGCTTTAATTTCGCTTAGTGTTGTCTTGCCATACTGCTTTTTCCGACTTTCCGTTTCTCGCTCATTTTTCTTTGGTATGTAACCATTGTCCTTGCCTTTGTTGAATTCGTGTTTCAAATTTTATGTGGCCTTTCTATCTCTGGTGTGCTTCGGGATTTTTAGTTTTGTTTCCTCTTTTTGTTCTCTGTTTTGATTTTTTTTTTATTTTTTTACTGCGCGGTGGGTGGTCGACTGTCCTTGTATAGCTTTAGTCATCTCCTGTTGATCATTCCTCTGAGGTCTGTGCCTGTTAAATCTCTTAATTGTACAACTCCTCCTTCTATTACAGATTTTACCTCATATGGTCCTAACCAATGCATTCTCATCTTTCCTGGGTGATGAAATGATTTGATGTCATAGAGCAATACTAGATCTCCTTCCTTGAACGTCTTCTTCTTGATGTGTCAACCATGCCAAGCTTTATCTCTAGCCTTCTGTACTTGTTGATGGAATCCTGCCAGGATCCGGTCTTCCTCCATTGACAATAGGTGATTCAGTCTTTCCTGTATTGCACCTCGTTCGGTCATTTGTGTGATAGTTGCTACGCGTAAGCTGGGTATTAAAAATTCTAATGGAACTACTGCTTGTTGACCATAGACTAGTTTGAATGGTGTGTGCCCTATCAACTTTTTACATGTCGTCCTATATGCCCATAATACTGCTGGTACTTTGAGGTCCCAGTTGTCTCTATTGACGTTACAGATATTTGTTACTGCGTTCTCTAGAATTTTGTTAAAGGCTCCTACTGTGCCATTCGCCTGTGGATGATACGGTGTGATTTTCTGGTGGTGAAATTCAAACTCTTTGATCATCGCGCAGATGGTGCTATTTATGAAGTGCATGCCTTGGTCGCTCATAAAAAATCTTGGGCACCCAAACCTAGTAATTACTTGTTCAAATAAGAAATGTGCAGCTATCTCTGCACTGCAGTCTTTTACTGGTGCAACTTTTGCCCATCTTGTTAGATATTCCATCATGGTGATGATGTATCTTGCCCCTGTTCTTTTGGATGGTGGGTTAATTGGTCCCACAAAGTCTATTACCCATTTATTAAATGCCTGTAATTTCACTTGTGGTCGTAATGGAATATCGTCCATTTTGTTGGGTTTGCCTACCCTTTGATAGACATCACATCTCTGACAGTACTCTTTTGAGTCTTTGTGGATCGTTTTCCACCATAATCCTGCACGATATCTTTTCCTGCATAATACCCTCCTGCCATTCCCTCGTGGGCTTCTGCTAAAATTCTTGGTCGTTTGTGCTCTAACACGTACCTTCGTAAAATTCTATCTGCGCCCATCTTGTATAGATGTCCTGCGATCAGTTGATAGTCGACTGCGTGGACTACCAGGTTCTTCTTTTGCGCGGTGGTATATTCTTGCAGTGTGGTACCTATGCTCAAGTACTGGATGATCTTTGTGAAGTAGTCATTAACAATCTGTACTGAGAATAACTGTGCATCTGGAAAGCTGTCTTCTAAGTTCATGGGTTCTTCTCCATTTGTGACCCGTGATAGGTCGTTAGGTCCTGCATTCAATTTTCCTGGTTTGACTATTACTTCAAAGTCAAATTCTTGAAATAACAATAACCATCGACGGATTCTCCCCCACAACATTGACTTGTTGACTAGGTATTTTAGGGCTGAGTGATCTATAAACATCTTAAAATGTTTTCCCAATAGGTAATGTCTGAACTTCTGTAGTGTGTAAACCATAGCTAGGCCTTCTCTTTCCGTTGTGTTATAATTATGTTCTGAGTCTGATAGTTTTATTCTTGTGAATGCTATCGGGTGATCCAAGTCTCCCACTCCTAGTTGCACTAAGATAGCTCCAAGTGCTATCGCTGATTCAACTACATGCACATGGAATGTATTTTCCTAGTCTGGAAATACTAATATTGGTGCAGTAACCATCTTTTCCTTCAAAGTGTCCAGACCATGTTGACACGCGTCATTCCATTGATATTTTGTATCTTTCCTTAACAACTTTTCCATTAGTGTTGTGATATGTGCATAACCTTTGATGAATTTCATGTAGTATCCTGTGTGTCCTAATGTCGCTCGTAGATGATAGACTGTTATTGGTGCTAGTAAATTCACAATGACTGTGATCTTTTCCGTATCCACTAGTAAGCCTTGTTTGCATACTATGTGGCCCAATAGTATCCTAAACGGTGTTCCAAATATGCATTTCTTGATATTCGGTGATATCTGGCACTGTCTACATCGATCCAACATTAGTCGTAACACTTCCACATGGTGTTTCAACAGACTGTAAACTGTCCAATCATCCAGGTATACTTCGAGAAACTGATGGATGAATTCCTTAAATGTTGCAATGACCACTTTGGAGAATATGGCGGGTTCATTCTTTAGTCCAAATGACATGACTGTGTACTGATAAGATCCCCATTCTGTCGCAAACGTTGTCTTGTGTCTATCCTTTTGTGCTATCTTAATCTGATGGTAGCCTGAGAATCCATCAGTGAATGAGTAAGATTCGTGTCCCCCCACATTCTCTAATACTTCATCCATAAATGGTGTAGGGAATGGGTCGTGTAGATATGCATCATTAAACTTCCTCAAGTCGACGCATATCCTAATCCCTCTTCCTTGTTTCTTGTCCTGTACTACCATCAGGCTTATCCATTCTGATTCCTCGATTGGTTTGATTATGCCAGCTTTGAGCATCTGATTGATCTCCTCTTTAACTTTTTGTTTATATATGGGGTTTATTCTATATGGTCATTGTCTAATCGGTCTCTCTTAAGGTCTAAGTGGCATCTTCATCTCTCCTAGTTCTACTCCTATATCCTTCATCTCTGTAAATGTTGTAGGAAACAAGTTGTTGTATTCACATAACAAATTTGTGATGCTTTCTACTGTTGGCTCATCCCAGTAGTCTCTAATGCTAGCCATTTTGGGATATTTAGTTGTTCCGATGTTAACTTTCTTTACCTTGATTGGCATGGAAATCACTTCAAATTCTATGGGTGGTCCCTCCACATCTCTTTCGCCTTCTACTTATTCAATCTAAATATCGTGCGGGTCATCTTCGTCTGGTGCTTCCTCTTGTACATCGTAACATGATAGTAGTTCCTTGACTATCTTCTTATTACGCTGTTGTTCTTCTGTGATAGTTTCTATTTCTATTTCTTTGATGAATATTACTCCTCTTATCTGTTTAAGGGCTGCATCTATGTTGGGTTTCTCATGCTCGAATGAGAAAGTGACTGCGAAGTTCTGCTGCAATATTCACCATGTTGTAGTTCCTTTGTGCAATTCCTGGTCTGTGTACTAGTTCGCTGGTATGCCCTCTAAAGTATGTATGAAGTGATGAGGCCATTCCTCAGGTGGTGTCATTTTTCATAGCGTTCTACACACCTCCAAGTGCTCTGATGGTGCTCTGTGTCCATCGTACTTCTGTTGTTTGTTGTTTTTCTGTTCTACGCCGAACCTTATGCACAGTAACCGCTTACATTGATACCAGTCTGTGATAGTCACTTTGTGTGCACCCCACCATCTTGCGGGTGTGGCCTTGAGTGCTAAGTCAAGTGTTAGTAGCCTCTGGTTCTCTAATACTTCATCTTCATATTGTGTCAATAATGTTTCCAAATCATTTAGTCTGTGGAAACTGGGTGGTTCTCTTATTTCTATGCCTATCCATCGTACTACATGGTCTATTCTTGCACATCTTCTTGTGGATACTTCGTGTAGCCTTTGCTTCCATTTTTCTAACCTGGTGTCTGAGTTTATTGCGCATGAAGTAATGCTCTGCCAACTGAGTACCCCGTCTACAGTTGGGTTTACGTAATCCTCTTCACACGCGGTTGTTCTGTACAGTTGGACGATCTCCTCTAAGTCCAAGCAAGTGGGTTCTATGAACCTCTCCCCTTCTGATGGATCTAGTGGTGCTATGCCCCTGTAATCTCCAGATTCAAATGCCATTTTCCTTGTTTTCAAGTTAATTATGGCCTGGTTTTCAAATGCCCAATCCAGACCAAGTAGTGACGGGTACGGTGTTGTGCCAACTACTATTTCGATGACTTCAAAGTCTGCTTTAGTGCACAATCCATCAAGATCTACTGTTACTCCTTTCAGTCTAACTATTGGCAGGACTCTATGTTGGTTTGATAGTTTTAATTAGACATTTGAGTATCCCAATGTTAGCTCTCCCATGCATTGACATGTCTTCTCTGGTAGTACATTCACTTCGGATCCTAGGTCTAGTATAATGTCTCCCATATTGAAATCCCCAATGTTAGAATTCAGTCTAAATTCCCTACTTGTTATTCTTCGGGTGTGTAGGTGCCTGACGGGTTTTGGTTCTAGCTTTTCTTCTGTCTCGTTGCTACATTTCTCTAGTATGTTTTGCAATATTTTCACAGATGAAGGATCACTTAACACTTTTATGCATGATTGCAAAAAGTATTTGATAGTACTTACTTGTCCCTTGGGTTGCATTCTGTTGGTATGATCCAACGATGGTGGCATTTCGTATTCTGGGGCTTCCTTGACTATTTCCGCAATTGAAGTCAACGCTGTGTCCAATTTATGAAATTATTGTCTAGATTCCTTAAAATTCTCCTTTTCTTTAAGCACGTTGAACTGCTTCTTGGGGTCACTGTTCTTATTCATCCATTGGTTCTGTGCTGGTTCCTGTCGAATTGCGTCATTTTCTGTTTTCGTTCCTCCACGAGTGACTATATTGATGTTTCGTCCGTCATCCCTTGCTTCGGCTGAAATCCATTGAACATTCTAATTGTTCTGGTTCCTCTTTTCCTGGATATTTACTAATAGTGTCATACATTCCTGTGTCTCGTGATTCGATGCATGACAATACATAAAATTTGCTAGCGGTAGTGGGCATTCCCATGTGTAATGTCCTAGTTGCTAAAAATTGTGACATGTGACTGGTCCTCTACCACGTCTAAAGCCTCCTCTAGCTTGACCTGCTCCTCTGTAGCCTGTGCAATCACCTCTCGATGTGTTATACTGTGGTGCCTGATTATACTGCGCGGTATTGTACTGGGGCTGTGTCAGGTTGTACTGTGGTTGGACGTTATTGTAGGGTTGTTGTGCAATATTATACTGCTGTTGCGCAGTGTTGTATGGGGTTGGGGATTGGTTGAACTGGGGCACTTCTTTCCTAGTCATCATTTCGGCCTGTACTCTATATGCATCTGATTTTCTTTCTCGCATCAGCTCCATAGTTTTGCAATCTTTGTCGTCGTGGCCCACTGACTTACAAAAGGTGCAATATGAATTCTTTGGAACTATCTGGTATTTCTGCATCATCGTGCAGTGGTAAGGGTCGTGACCCAGTTTCACCTAGTTTCTTGCATATTTCGCACCATAATCCTCCCTATGGTAGTGGGTTTGACATACTTGTTGCCATATATTGTGCGAATGTTGGGCATTCGTTCTTGTGGTGTCCTTTCGTTTTGCATGTGGTGCACAAATGACTTCTTGTTTGTCCTTGTTCTTATTTTGGTTCAACTGAAATGTCAGATTCTTCAAATCCTCCTTCAATTCCTTAATAGATGGGTTCGTCTGCTGGTACTGGTTCTCTTCCAGTTGCAAGGCTGCCTGCAGAGCCTCTGTCTGTGTTTGAAACTTCTATTGTCGTAAGTGATATTTTAGATGTGGGAGTAGTGAGTTGACAAATAGGAGCCGGTGCTGCATCTCGGTCATAAGGTATTTTAACTTCCCTTTTAGTCACTTGAATCTCTGGTCAATATCTCATACAGACTCTCTTGGTTTCTGTCTTGTCTTGATCATCTTGTTCATGTACTGATCCTCTGAGCTCAACTTCTAGAACTCATTAATCAGTAGCTTCTTAATGTCTTCCAGTGTCCTCGTTGTCCCAAGAGAACTATTTGTGTCTAGACTCATGTACCAGTATAGTGTGTGGTATCTTAGCGTGATCGCTAACTGCACGAGTTTGGTGTCTTCATCAGTGATCTGTTTTGCCTCCCAGATATTTGCACAAATGAACAAGTGCTTCTTAGGATCTTATGCTTCTTCTTCTTGAAATACTGGTAATCTGATAGTGGGATCGTGTTTTGCCATTCTAAATACTGAACTGCTACCTCCGCCACGCGGTGTAGATACTTGACTAATATTGCCTGAATTGGCTCCTCCAGTTGTTGCTCCTACGGTATATGTACTTCTTGCTGTTGGACTTCCTCTGAACTTCGGTTGTCTAAACAGTGGTGTTCTCTTTGGTGTATTAGTCGCACATGGGTTTATGGGTTCCACACTGACATTAATATGGATAGGATGGCTGCCTTCTCCTCCCTTTCTTGGGCCTCTTGTTTTCCTCTCATAAGTTGTGCACATTATTTCCTCAATCTACTCCATAGCCCAGAGATCCTCTACCTCTTCCTCATTGCTTTCCAAGACCTCCCTCGTGGCTACGACTCTCTTCTTGGTATTCACCTTATATTTGTAGGGTGCTCCACTATGCGTCATTCCTGATGATGCCAATATCCACTGAAGCCAGTTGTCATCCATCAAGATTGGGTCCAATATTTCCTCCTCCTTCTTGCCTTTGTCCTCACCTTCTTCCATTTATCCTCTCTCTGTTAGTTCTTCCCCCCTTCCCCCATGCACGTAGGGAAGTCTAGCTGTCTTATTCAATTGTCATTACACCTTTGTTATATAGCAATATTTTAATAGAAGTATACAGTGATCGAATGTACCTTCCTCGAGGTCCATGTAGAAATTATTTATTTCCTACGCTGTATGGCTTCACTGTGTCGACTACAAACTCTATGATGAAGCCTGCCACAATATTGTCAAGCCAAAAGTCAACTGTGCAGGTGAATTTGTTGTTCACCTGCTGTAACTTCTCAACCTGTACTGGGGTCCAATATAGCTATCGAATCCGGTTCGTCGCATGGTTTTCTTTCAACCTTAGTATCCAATCCTATAGTAGGTGGGCAAAATCACAGAAAAAAGACTTCGTGTAAATCTGTAAACACGTATTTATCCAAATATTTGTGAGGTGTGATGCTAGGGTTTCTATTGTCTTTCTGGGCAAACTCTAGCTCTTTGGTTCTCAACCAACCTTCGATTTCTACTTTCGTGGGGTTCCAAGGTCTCAACATTCCCTTCTAATGGCTCATTTTTCTTTTGTTTCACTCATTCATTTTTTGTTCACTCTATTTCGCCTACTCAGTCCTCTCTTGTTCCTCTTAACACAACAACGAAACCATTTGTTGGTTATCCTTTAATCTTTGGTCAGTCTTCTTGACATGTCTATATGATTTATTGACCCAGGTTTCATGTCATTCTAGTTTCCAACAAAGCCTCTAAAACTATCAGCTCTCCTGGTAAACCAGAAGGCAACATCAACCACTCTTGTTGACATCAATGACAACTAGATCACCATCAATATTGACCACAACTCTGGAGTATCTTGACGAATTCTACACAAAGTCGTGGAGGTGTGGTCATGAGACCCATAGTTGTTTTAGTAATAAGGACATGAAGGACAATGAAAATGCAAGTAATACACTCATACATGGAAAATAATCATCATGCCATTTATGGTGATAGGTGCTACACCATGTGATTCCTCACGGTTAGGGAGATATGCCCTCATGAAGTTGGAAGCCCCGAAGAATGGTGAAGAATCCCCTAGTTGGTTAGAAGTCTTTAATGAAAGGGTAAAGTGGTTTTAACAAGAAATTCAAGAATCCCCTAAGATTAAGCAAAGAGGTTACCCATAAAATGTATAAATACATCTCAATGAGTCATTCCCAAGTACATTCACTCACTTATTCAATTGAATATCTTTTAGAGAACTAGTGATCTATTTGGCAAGTTTGTGACGACAAAATATGAGGTAGCGATAGGTGAGAAGTGCAGAAGTTTCAGGATTATAGAGGAGATCTAGGGTTTTCTGTAAAAACCCCAATTGGTCGATCCTCGCGGGTTAAACAACTAGTGTCCCATGAGGCATCCCTGTGGGTTTCACAATGCCTGTCACACGAGGCCCCTTGTTACATCAATTCTTAGTCCCGCGAGGATAAGGAAAATTTGGGGATTATGTTGGTGCCATGATGCTAAGGACTGAGGAAAGGCTACATGTCACTATTACAGAGTTTCAACTTAGCTATAGGATCAGAGGTAAGTTTTAAGGGTTATTCATATGTTGTTATGGAACATGCATAGTGGTGATGATACATGGTTTGGTACACCTTGGATATAATATGATACATTTTTAGTAGTACACTCTTGTCTGTTTTGTATCTGGTTTGACCACATGTTGATGAGGTTATGGTACTTTCTTGAGGTAAGTATTTGGTACATTGTTTAGGCATTGGCACATGCTTGAAACACATCTTAGGTTCATGGTTGAGACACATATTTGGTATATGATCTTGGTTGTTATGCACTTGGTCGAGGTACTTCATTGATGATATATATTGGTACATGGCATGATTGAGAGTGATATGGTATTTGGTTGAGGTATATTTCATGGTACTTGGATTATGGTACATATTTGTACATGGTTGATGATATGGTACAGGTTTGATGCATGATATGGTACATGGTTGATACATTGTATGGTACAAATGTTGGTGCATTGTTGATGAATGGTTTGGTATAGGTTTCGGTGCATTGTTGATGCACGGTTTGGTAAAGGTTTTGGGGCCTTGTTGATGCACAGTTTGACACAGGTTGATGTACATGGTTGATGCACATGATATGGTATAAGTTGATGTACATGGTATGATATATGTTGATGTACATGGTTTGGTGATGGTTGTTGTATCCATGCGAGTGGATCTAGTTGATGATGGTATGCCAATGACGATGACAGTGATAGTGAGGGTGACAATGATAGTGGCAGTGACAGTGACAATGATAGTGACAGTGACAGTGACCATGATAGTGACAGGTTGGTTGGTAACAGTGACAATTTGGTTATAGTGAAAGGTTGGACACAGTGATAGTGGCAGTGATTGTGGTAGTGAAAATTGGTCCACACTTATATTTCAGGATGGTAGGATGGGGAAAGGAAAGGGGGTTGTATCCTCCTTCTATTTGGTGCCAGAGAACATGGGGAGTTGGAACTTCCTTTAGGTTGGAACTTCCTTCAGGTTGAAACTTGAGAATGAGGGGGTTATAGCCTCCTTCTAGTTGGAGCTAGGGAATTCAGGTAGTTGTAGCTTGCTTTAGTTCATATCCTTCTTCCATTTGCAGCTGGAGAATTGGGAAGTTGGTGCTTCCAATGAATGTATTATTTAAAATATATAAGAAAACATTCTGTGGTTTTCTCCCATTTTGGTTTCCACATAAATAATGGTGTACTGTGTATTTTATGTGATTTTGTTGTTGTGATGCTTCTTATGTTTATATTCTTATGATATATTGATGACATACTACTGATAAAGTTAAAGTTTATATATTGTGGTTAAAAGTGGTAAAAGTGCTCATATTGATTCATCCCCCCCTCTTAGTATTCCAACAATATTTTTCCCAAAATCCCAATGAAAACGCTAGATATAATAGCTCTCAAATACGATATTAAATAATAATACAAAGTGAGACTCTACCTCTCCTTTTATCCTTTCTCCATGCCTTCTAGATATTTCCTTTTTTTTGACCAAATCAAATGTAACTTCTGGAATTTTCCCCTTTTTGACTAAATCAAATATTCCCCTTATTTTACTCCAATTTCCACTTTAATATTAAAATTCACTTTAATAATGGTTAAGTAACTTATTAATCTAAATTTAGTTTATTTGCATAATATCACTTTAAAAACATAACATCTCCTAACTAAGTGACATTAAATGACCCCCTTTTTACTCCTTTTTCTCCACTGACAAGCCACAAAAGTCTCTTCTACTACAAAATGGGGAAACCCTGAAATGGGGACATGACAAATCCTCCCTTCCAAAATATTTTTTGTCCTCAAGCAATGCCATAATGCTTGGTGCTCCATCGACTGATCTAGACGGAAATTGAAAATGATACCAGGATTTGAAACTACCTTATAAGAGGTGAAACATTCTCCGCTCAAGATGTGGTATGGTAATGTACTAACATCTGACGTCTCCTGAAAACTGCCCACAAGTAAGGCCATTCCATGCTACAATAACTCAATCAAGCCACCAAGGAACTGCTCTTCTAGAGAAACAATCTCATGAAGGAAAAACCTGGCTCTTTCCTCCGAGTCAACTGCCACACGGTATCCTACTAAAATTGTGAGGTCCCAAGATATCCTCAGAAAGGAACCACCACATTGATGTTGTGCCACTCTAATGATAGTATTCCAACCATCGTTCTGACTCTGCATCCACAAGTTGTAATGCCTCAAAGGATTTCATCCACTATAGAGGATCATACCCATCAAATGTATCCCAACTCTNAGAGAAGTCTATGTGGCTATAAACTAATAGGACATCCACTATACCTCTCCTCCAAGTTTCAAAGGGAAAATTCCTAATACTTCATCACCCCCAGTCTATTGCAACCATCCAAAGCATCACATGGACAATCGCCCAACATATAATCCGCAAAGTCCCTAAACAAAAGAACCCCGTAGAAGGTAAAGTTTTGAGGATCCCACACTATCCTGTAAGACATGAAGCACCCTCTACTCATAACACTGGATTGTAAGGTGTGAAAACTAGTATACACCTGATTTATCTTGGTAAGACAGGTAATCATAAGCTGCATAAATTCAAACAACTCCTCGAAAGACCACTTTTCCAAGCATCTACTCCTAATCCTCCCAAAAGTAAACTCCAAAAATTCAAAATTGGTGCTCACATATCTAATAGTAGTTGCACTATCAAGAAATGTAATCCTAGGGTTGCACTCTAATCCCGGAAGGGTACCATCATGTTGACGATGCACTACTATGATTATCAGCATCGTACCAATGCTCCTAATTTTCATCCTCCTCTCCTGGAATCCCAAGTTGAACCCCATGAAGGGAATGAAACCACTATCTTGAATCCTCCCCTGCGAAGGTGTCTTAGTGAAGTCTAAGTTCACAAATTTACAACTAGCCTTGAGTCTACCCTGCCATATAGAGAAATCCTCTACCACCCCTCTTCTGAAATCCAAAAAATAAAGCAGGCCAATCACTATCAGAACTCTGTCGCTCATCATCATCTGAATCAACCTATCACTCAGATGAATTCCTGGATCCCACCACTAAATTGGAAATCCACCCCCCCCAATACTTGTTATTTGTTGTTGTGCCACACTGATAGCTATCAGAGTCAGAATGAGGCAAGTCTTTGGTATGCCATCATCTAGTGGAAACCTAGTAATAGGAATCAACTCTATGCATGATAATTTGTTCATCTCCTGCCAAATTGCACCAAGTAATTTTCTATCTCGATCACCATCAATGTACCTAAGTAATCCATGGAGTTTAAACACCTCTCTGGAAAATAGTCCTATCACATGTGGTGCCTCATACTTATGCAAGTACCCACAATTCCCTTCCAAAGATGAATCACACCTAACCCTCATGCTCCTCTCCCTAAGCGTGGGCTCAGGAAATACATGTGTGCAACCTCCATAGTGGATAATTCCATCCACCACTCTGTCAGCTGGCATTTATGATCACTGATCCAATACAATTTGGATCTCCTCCCATGCTCCAATCACATATCCCAAACTAAATAACTTCGGCATGGATATAATCCTACATGTCTCACTAATTTGAATCAATTGAACCCTCCATCACCTATTGAATATATTGCTAGCATAAAAAAAATATCACTAGATGGCACTGCCACTACCTGCAATAGTGGAATGTGTCAGGTGATTTGGTTAAACCTAGTGGTGTGGCCAAGGAATCAAGGTAACATCTTAGATCGATCTTATGGATATCATGATCTATGTCCCTTTTATGGTGATATCCCAATCATAGATCAATCTATAAGGAATATTCTTCTCCATGATGCTCATTCAACCGCTCATCAGTCCTGGGTGAACCAAACTCAATTATATGTATGAAGTCCCTGTTTGGAGGTCTCCCTAGGGGAAGCATCCCAAAAACCCACTGCACACCACTATATACTGTTGTATACCATTGCACACCACTGTATCATCATTTACTACCCTATATCCTCTATGTGCCAATGTATCAATCACTCTACTAATATCAACTGAACCTAGATCCCAGAGTGATGTATCCACATCTGTCTTATATATAATCCCACAATAAACTGGTGCATATACTTCCTTGCTGGTTGGTCCACAAGGAATTCACTCAAGTACTTCCTTTTTAGTTAAGCATTGAGCCAAAATAAAAAACTCATGATCCCTACAATGAAAAAAAGTCACACGGTCAAAACCTTCTGTGTCAAACGTTTCCTCAAATACTTGCAAATTTGAATGCTCCTCATGCAAGATTGTCACAAGAGGATCCTCCCTTAGATCGTGAATACCACTCATGCCCTCATATGTCAATACTGCTAAATATGATGGAGTCTCTGATGCTATATATTATGAAGAGCATGCCAGACTAAGATGGTAAAAAATCTCCTCAATCTCCCTTTCCTTGTCTTCAATGAACTTAAGAGAAAGGTCCCTATCCATGAATAGCTGCAAGTAATCATATTTCATCTGCTCTAGTGCTTCTTTGATGATGCGTAATTGAGCACTAGTAATCCCATTGGAAAATCCTTTTTATCTCTCCTCCATCTCAGTCCACTACAAGGAAAATACCTTGTAGCAGAGGTTATAGCAGAGGTTTTTAGTGTTACAAAATTGGAAAATATTGTCAAACAAACCTCCACTAAAACATTCTTTTTTGGTAGCGGATGCTTTTGCAAAGGTTATAAGAAAACTTCATTATAACCAAAAAAATCTGGGTGGATGGAGGATTTAACGGATTTTTTCCTAGGCGGTGTGCTTCATGGTGTATATGCACCGGTGCATTCTCAAACTTAAATAACTAGTGCTTACATTTCACCGAAAGAACAGGGGAAGTAAAAACAATATTCGGGCACTGGTGCTCTGCTAAATAATAATGCACTGGTGCTTTAATAATAACAATGCATTGGTAGAATCTATGATACCATGCACTGGTGCGTTATAAGACAAACCCGACCGATGCATGAAATTTAGAATGCACCAATGCAGAAGTCTGATACGAAAGCACCAATGCTTTCATTTCACCGAAATCACTAGGGCAGTCAATGTAATGATCCCAAGCCAAATTCTTTCTCGGAATCACTAACTACTACTAATTTATTGAGTTATTAAGTGCATACAAGATTCATCAACACATGGAGA
>JASDQU010103108.1:444671-479399 GCA_032191745.1 Picea mariana
GACATTTGGAGGAAAGTTGTACTTCAATTTGGGAACATTGGTGGGCGTTAAATTGTATATTGGAACCTTTGTCCTTTCATCATTCCTTGACAAATTGAATCAAGCTGAAGAGTAATTTTTAACCCAAATATTGTGGGGCTTTTCAACCTGCAGTGAAGACTGAATGTTATGAGCTAGGAGATGACCAATTTCATGACAAGTAAATAAACGAAAGGGTAATTTCTAGTAGTCAACTCATTGATTCCATTTGTAATCATCATAAACAAGATCTAAATTCCCAACTACCCCTTCTTTCAAGTATGCTTCAATAAGGACCCATGCCCACCGCCCGTGAATTTTGGTTTTCCAAGAGAATTCAAGAGCCACATAAAAAACCATCTTGTTGCCTATTTCCTCAAGGGAAGTTTTCTTTCAGAACAACAAAGGGAGCCTAAAAAAGATAGTCTAGACCTGGATAACCAAAATAGGTGCATGAATGGGATCAAAATCGACCATCCAGGGGTGAAGAATGAACCCAAAAGGGCCCTAGATGCAATTCTAATCGATAATTTGGTTGGAATCTTCGAATGAGAGAAAGATAAATCTTATCCAACCGCAAACCAAAACGTGGAACTCTCACTTATACCCAAGAATAAGAAGCTAGTGTTGGTCAAATCACCTAGAGAGCACGTCAACCTCAACCATTTTACTGCTGAACCTTCCAAATAGGACCCTGCAAACTAGAAAAGGAATGTCTTTGATTTTTACATATTTACCAACTACCATATTTACTACTTCTTTTCGACCCTGGACACAACGTTTGGAGGGTTTTTCCAGAGAGAGGGGGTTATGATTAGATTCTTGACACTTAGGATCCCATGAGTTGCACCAGAGGGAGGAGGGGAAGAAAGGTGGGGAGGAGTCGGAAGGGTGAGGAGAACGAAGGGAGAAGGAGGGGAAGCATTGAAGTCCAAGGCAATGGATCCCCAGGTGCCTACATCTTGAGGGAAACCACTCGCGGGAGGGAGAAAATTATTTGACGGGGGAGAAGATATGGAGGGGACCACATGAATTAGATATTCACATGTGTGTGAATATGACCCCCGCTGAGCCCGCAAAACCATACAACATCTCTGAAAACTACAAAACCCCCCAAATTGTAAGTATTATTATTACCCACAATGTGTGTATTCATTATTGTTATAATATTTTACTAAGAGAAAGAAATTATGAATAGTTTTGTAAGAGTGACGAAGGGTGTTACTGAATGGAGCACCACATTTCCCAATAAAAACTACACAAAACTTGCATTCATTGATATATTTGCAAGTTTTCACATCAAAAGGTGCACTATATAGTAATATAATAATCGGTTTTATAAACTCTACAATGTGCACCAAGAAACCTGGAAGTGTTTTTTTTTAAATATTATGGCCAAGTGGTGTGCTATATAGAAATAATGACATTAATAACATTGATGCGTAATACTATATAATGTGCACCAGGAAACCCAAAAATATTTTTTTTAATGACCAGGATAGGTTTTCAGATCCAATGCAATAATGGGCCCTAATCCATGAAAATATTATTTACATTGATATAACTATTGATTCCGACAACTACTCAAAACCCCCTAAAGAAAAACAAATCTCGTTATCAAAAGATTAAATAAACTAAACCCCTACGAGTATGATTTGAAAAAGCATAAAATAAAAGGGAACAATGACAGCTCTTGGTTTGCAACATTGAAGGTGACTATGAAACTATCTATTTTGTTGAAATTCATTATAAATATGAATAGGAGTCAATAAAAAAAAATTGGAAATTTTTAATTTATTAAGGAAAAAATTGTTGAGATGAATGAAATTACATAGTTAAAATTTATCTTCTATAGATTTTTATGTGACCTATGGCATGTCAATTTTTATGCATCTAATTTTAGATCTAAAAATTAGTTTCAAGTGACTAAAACAGTAAACCCTAGGGTTGTTATCACTAAATAATTTTACACTGAAATTATGACAAAAAATTACAGCAGTGGAAACATAAAGATCAAAGAGAAATTATCCATGCACATGAGACTCAATTTCACGTTTTGTAAACTTTTCCAAATTCATAATTTCCGAGGGAAAAATATCAACCCTCTCAACAATCCACAGTAACAGTAAATCTAAGGACAAAAGCTAGTCGTCTCAGTAAAACCAAATTCAACAAAATCTCGAGAAAATTCCCAACTTACAAATCTACTCAAGCACACCTATATCGTATGTTGACGTCAGCTATATGGATTGTTGATGTCATCCTATATGGACCCACTGTTGCAGAGAAACCCTCACACATGTAGCTTGCAAAACTGCCCATAAAATGCTTCACATGTGTGAACTTCCTCCCCTCAGACGTGCGACCCTTATGATCTCACATGTGCAACTTCCTTTTCTCTATCCTCTCACACATGTGGAATCACACGTTTGGTCTTCCTTGTTGGCTGAAAACAGAAAATCAAAAATTCTAACAAACCCTAGGCCAGATTTTCCAAAGTGCATAATTTCCCTTGCTGAAATTACCAAGATCCCCAACACAAGTTGTAATGTCCCCAACTAGGATAGATGGAAATATTGTGTTTGTTGTTGTTGGTTATCCTTTATTCTCTGGTCGGTCTTCTCGACTTGTCTATCTGAGTTATTGACCCATGGTTCATGTCATTCGGGTTTCCAGCAAAGCCTCTAAAACTATCAGCCCTCCTAGTAAACCAGAAGGTAACACAGTACACAGAATGCACTGCACAGTCTCACCCGAGATAGCTTTAAATGGGTGGCTGTAAGACTCAGGTGTTTACAACCTAGGATTGAGTATGAGATAGGGGTTTATTGACCAGAACCATGCACTACGAACTACGAAGGCAATATACCTATTCCTCACGGGTACATATTACCATTACACAGGTTACTTCCCAAGCCACATATTCATGTTTCATAACAATGTGTTAACTCATTTATTAAGCATAACAATAACTGCAGAAAGAAAGTAAAGAGATGAATACATTCATCACATTACATAGTATTACCGTGATTCACCCCCTCCTGGGCTACGTCCACAAAGATTTGGCTCTTGGCTCTTTTATTATGGTAGTTCTGCATTTCCGGCGCCGTGCGCTTACAATTCCCCTCTTATGGGCAAGATCTATATGAGGCAAACTAGATCACACCATGCTCTACGGCGTGCGAACTAATCCTCAGATCTAACTTCTCTCCTCCGTTCTAGCTCAACAACTTACAAAAATGTTACATAACAGTATTGCATAACACCCCATTGGAACGTTATAAAAACCCGAACCCTTACAAAACAGTAAACTTATTGTAAAAATGCCAACCTAATATATAAAACTTAATCAACCAACAAACTCTATATGATACTTGTGTATCTATATTTATACATTTTGGGATCTTCATCCTTCTTACCGAAAATTACCAAAACCCTAACCCTACTAACGTTAGGTATTCCTCCCATGCACACGTGATGTTCTTCCTCCAGCTGTCGCTTTCCTTGTGCATGCTTTCTTGCATGCGCGCATGCTGTTCTTTCTCCAGCTGTTATTTCCATTTCTGCACGCTTTATTTCCCACGATATTCCTTCTTTCCACTTCGGCCTGGGGCCAACAGGCCCCCAACACTGACATGTGACTTGTCCTGAGTCACCTAATCTTTTTGAGCTGCCTTGATGTCCTAGGTGATCGTCTGAAACTTTTTCCTAAGATCTGCTTCTTTTGTCAGTGCTTGCGCGGTCTTCTCGTTAATGGTATCCACTACCTGAATTGACACTTCGTCGCTTAGTAATCCTGCACACTTTGCCTATGTCTGTGATATCTGTGTTCTAGCTCCTTCTACCTATGTGAGTACTTCTGCTACCCATTCCTGCAATGGTTCTATTTGAGCTTGACGCTCTTGTTTCTACGTTTGCACAGTGATAAGTTCTGCCTGCATATTCTTCATCTCTTGCGTCCCTTTGAATCGTTCTATGATTGATATGGTCTTCTGTCATTGTTTGAGTTCTTGGATCGCTACATTGATCCTCTCCTCTTCCTTGTGCCAGCGTTGGACCTGCGGATCCTCCTCCAGCCTTTTCCAAAGTTGCGCTGCTTTATCGAACAATTTCGTTGTTGTGCTAACCTGCTGCTCTATCTCCTGCAGTTGCATCGTTGCTTCCTTCTTCCTTTGCTCCTTTACTTCCGGTAGAGTTGTTGGTGTGAATTGTTCTCGGAGACCCTCGATCTCCTTCTGATATCGATCAATTTTGCGGATGGGAGTTCGTTTCCTTGCACAGTGCTTGGAAGTTTCCCAAAAAGTTATCCAGTTCGTTCATGCATTCTTTCTCCTCCTGAGTTTTGGATTTGGCCCAATCTCAATATTTTTCCAGTGCTTCTCGCTTCTTTGTTTCTTGTTGTAGCTCGACTAAGTTTTTATGTGCCCGAGAGTGCATTTTGTGGTCGACGCTAACCTGCAATTTTTATAGTGCCCTTGATGGCATCCACGTCAAGACCAATTGGATGTGGTCCAATGCCTTCAGTGGTGTCTGTCCCACAATTTCGTCCATTCGTAGCATGATAGGTTTTATGTAGACCGTTGCATGTGCGTGTGGCATTGGAAGGACTGGGTGTCATTATTCTACCTTCACTCTTTCGTTGGTCTATGTTATCGATGAATCTATGCCTCTGCTATTACGTTCTCTCTCGGCCTCTCTGAGTTTCCTGAGGAGCTGTCCCATTTCTGCCAGCTCTTTTTGCAGTTTATCCCTGTGATGTGTTGCGTGATCGAAGTCTCCTACTAGACAGTCATGGACCATTCTGGCAATCATTTTTCCATCGTCCTCTATGATCGTATAGTCCAGTGATGCTCCTTGCACCTTTGATTTCTTGCATGTGCCTGTTGCCTGCACAACTAGTCTTTTTGTTCCCCCTGGTTCTTGTGTGATGGAATTTGGGGCAGCCTGCTACACTCCCTTATCTTGTTTCGGCTGTCTGTTGGTCGCTTTCTGCCCCTTCTGGGTTCCTATCTTCTTTGACCCTTCATCTTCCTGAGTTGGCTTGTTTTGGCCCGTCCTTGGTTTCTTGGGCACTGAGATTTGCGGAGGCCGTGTTTCTGTATGAACTGCCTCTCCTTCTGTTGTTCTTTCTGGTACTTCCCAGGGAATGGATGTGATTCTCCATTCATTGATGACCATGTCTATGTCACCCTCTGTGATGTAGTAGCTCATATGTAGCCATTGTTTATTTGGATCCTACCTTGGTTGTATCCCCATGGCTTGACGTGTAGCCCATAAGTTAGTGATGTCCCCATATTGTGCGACAACCTTTGGTGTTATTCTCCATGATCGGCTGATAGCTTCATGTATATCTCGTAGATATGCTTCAAATACGATTCCATTCTCCCTCTTATGCCTGGCATGTGGCCCAAATTTCAGTAATAGATATCTCGCTCCTGCTAGCTGCGGTCTAGTACAAAAAATTGCATACTCTGGTTTTCGCCATCCCTTGAAGGCTATGAGGGTGAGCAGCCATGGGTAATGGAATTTTGTACTGAGGTCCTGCGCATCCTTGCATTCCACTTGGAAAAAATTTAATAGGTAAGGCACCCAGCTTATGGAGGTGCCTTCTACACACTGAGTTGCAACTGTAATGACTCCTGCTGGTACTTCGTCTTTGCAGCATTTTATTAACAATTTACAGTCTAAGATATTTGTGCCCAATTGTGTCACTGCATTGTTGATTCATTTGACTATAATGCCTCTTGTTCCCTTGGCGGTACCATATTTCTTTTTTATTTCCTCTGTTAACGCTTTCTCCTTGGATTTATCGTCCAGAACGTAGGATCCATGCCCCGGCTGGGTAGTCCTGTTATCTGCGCGATAAGATCAACAATTATGGGAACGGGTTTGTCTAGCCATATATCCCCTCCATGTGTGACTGCTAGCAACTTCTTGACACATGTTGTTGCATATTGGCCTCTGCCAAAATATGGAAGTTTGAACAAACCTAAAATTCCTGTTATGTCCAGTCCAACTGCCCACTGATGTGGCTGGATGATCATTTCTTCAAGTTGTTTTACCACTATTTTCTGCATAAAAACCCTCAACACAAGTTCCGGGTACTTGGTTTCGTCTGATATGTCATGGTTGGAATACTTGAGCTTCCCGACGTGACCCAGTAGTTGTGGATCTACCTGTACTCCATTTGGTATGAGCGGTAGCACAATTTCTGTTGCCAGTTTCTTGCGAGGTGAGCTCGGTATCTGAACTTTGTCTTCCAGCAACTCCCGGTTGCTCCCCTGTAAGCTACTCTGGTCAAGTCGAGGTAGTTCCAGCGGTCTCCTCTGTTGGTTGACCTAGGCTAGGTGCTTGCAACTCGTCTGGTTTCCCTTCTAGTCCCATATTTTGTGTCATTCTGTTAACTTCCATGGCTACTTCAGTGCTTTCTGGTTGTACTTCCCATTGGGTTTCCGCTTCCTTGTTATGAGGCTCCTACGCCGCTGCTGGTGTATCCTCTTTCATGGTCTATGCTTGTGGCTACTGAATCTTTTCTAGTATCGGTGTAGAGTTCACCAGTATCATCTCTGGGGATGGGATTTCGTCGATATCGATGATCTCTAACTGCTGCTGCTCGTTTTCTTCCAGCGGTCCTCGTGACCTATTTTGAACCCTGGTCGGTTTGGCTGTCTGGCCTGGTTCTGTGGGCTTTGATGGTGCCATAGTGGTGACTGTCAAACGTTTTCTGAGTTTGAATGACTTTGGTGAGCTCTGTGGTCTCGCTCTATTCGTTCTGGCTGTTGTGGCTCTCTCTTTGTTCTCCTTTCGCGAATAGACTAGTTGCTTCCGTGCTCGCGTGTTGTATGGGCTTGTCATGAATATTGTCAAGGACGCTTCCTCCATGATGCGATTAATGCACCATAANTACACGCGAGCACGGAAGCAACTAGTCTATTCGCTCTATTCGTTCTGGCTGTTGTGGCTCTCTCTTTGTTCTCCTTTCGCGAATAGACTAGTTGCTTCCGTGCTCGCGTGTTGTATGGGCTTGTCATGAATATTGTCAAGGACGCTTCCTCCATGATGCGATTAATGCACCATAACTGTGGGTTTAATGCATATGCAATAGTTTCGTACTTGTCATTATGCTTAGTTTTCCGTTTCCAGTTGGCGGGTTTAATTTGATGTTCCATGAGTCCTTACCGTGCTTTAATTTTGCTTAGTGTTGTCTTGTCATACTGCTTTTGCCGAATTTTCATTTCTCGCTCATTTTTCTTTGGTATGTAACCACTGTCCTTGCCTTTGCTAAATTCGTGTTTCAGATTTTATGTGGCCTTTCTATCTCTGGCGTGCTTCGGGATTTTTAGTTTTGTTTCCTCTTTTTGCTCTCTGTTTTGATTTTTTTGATTTTTTTTACTGCGCGGTGGGTGGTCGACTATCCTTGTACAACTTTAGTCAGCTCCCGTTGATCATTCCTCTGAGGTCTGCACCTGCTAAATCTCTTAATTGTACAACTCCTCCTTTTGTTACAGATTTTATCTCATATGGTCCTAACCAATGCATTCTCATCTTTCCTGGGTGCTGAAACGATTTGCTGTCATAGAGAAATACTAGATCTCCTTCCTTGAACGTCTTCTTCTTGATGTGTCGACCATGCCAAGCTTTATCTCTAGCCTTTTGTACTTGTTGATGGAATCCTGCCAGGATTCAGTCTTCCTCCATTGACAATAGGTGATTCAGTCTTTCCTGTATTGCACCTCGTTCGGTCATTCGTGTGATAGTTTCTATGCCTAAGTTGGGTATTAAAAATTCTAATGGAACTACTACTTGTTGACCATATACTAGTTTGAATGGTGTGTGCCCTGTCAACTTTTTACATGTCGTCCTATATGCCCATAATACTGCTGGTACTTTGAGGTCCCAGTCGTCTCTATTGATGTTACAAATATTTGTTAGTGCGTTCTCTAGAATTTTGTTAAAGGCTCCTACTGTGCCATTCGCCTGTGGATGATACGGTGTGATTTTCTACTGGTGAACTTAAAACTCTTTGATCATCGCGCAGATGGTGCTATTTATGAAGTGCGTGCCTTGGTCCCTCATAAAAAATCTTGGGCACCCAAACCTAGTAATTACTTGTTCAAATAAGAAATGTGCAGCTATCTCTGCGTTGCAGTCTTTTACTGGTGCGGCTTTTGCCCATCTTGTTAGGTATTTCGTCGCGCTGATGATGTATCTTGCCCCTGTTCTTTTGGATGGTGGGGTAATTGGTCCCAAAAAGTCTATTACCCATTTATCAAATGCCTGTAATTTCACTTATGGTCGTAATGGAATATCGTCCATTTTGTTGGGTTTGCCTACCCTTTGATAGACATCGCATCTCTGACAGTACTCTTTTGAGTCTTTGTGGATCGTTTTCCACCATAATCCTGCATAGTAGATTTTTCTGCATAATACCCTCCTGCCATTCCCTCGTGGGCTTCTGCTAAAATTATGGGTTGTTCGTGCTCTAACACATACCTTCGTAAAATGCTATCTGCGCCCATCTTGTATAGATGTCCTGCGATCAGTTGATAGTCGGCTGCGTAGACTACCAGGTTCTTCTTCTGCGCGGTGGTATATTCTTGCAGTGTGGTACCTGTGCTCAAGTACTGGATGATCTCTGCGAAGTAGTCATTAACAATCTATACCGAGAATAACTGTGCATCTAGAAAGTTGTCTTCTAAGTTCATGGGTTCTTCTCCATTTGTGACCCGTGATAGGTGGTTAGGTCCTGCATTCAATTTTTCTGGTTTGACTATTACTTCAAAGTCAAATTCTTGAAATAAAAATAACCATTGAGAGATTCTCCCCCCCAACATTGGCTTGTTGACTAGGTATTTCAGGGTTGAGTGATTTGTAAACATCTTAAAATGTTTTCCCAATAGGTAATGTCTGAACTTTTGTAGTGTGTAAACCATAGCTAGGCCTTCTCTTTCCATCGTGTTATAATTATGTTCTGAGTCTGATAGTTTTATGCTTATGAATGCTATCGGGTGATCCAAGTCTCCTGCTCCTGGTTTCACTAAGATAGCTCCAAGTGCTATCGCTGATGTAGCTACATGCAGATGGAATGTATTTTCCCAGTCTGGAAATACTAATATTGGTGGAGTAACCATCTTTTCATTCAAAGTGTCCAGACCATGTTGACACGTGTCATTCCATTGATATTTTGTATCTTTCCTTAACAAATTTTCCATTAGTTTTGTGATATGTGCATAACCTTTGATGAATTTCATGTAGTATCATGTGTGTCCTAACGTCGCTCGTAGATGACAGACTGTTATTGGTGCTGGTAAATTCACAATGACTGCGATCTTTGCCATATTCACTAGTAAGCCTTGTTTGCATACTATGTGGTGCAATAGTATCCCAAACGGTGTTCCAAATATGCATTTCTTGATATTCAGTGATATCAGGCACTGCCTGCATCATTCCAAAATTAGTCATAACACTTCCACATGGTGTTTCAACAGGCTGTAAACTGTCCAATCATCCAGGTATACTTCGAGAAACTGATGGATGAATTCCTTAAATGTTGCAATGACCACTTTGGAGAATATGGCAGGTTCATTCTTTAGTCCAAATGACATGACTGTGTACTGATAAGATCCTCATTTTGTGACAAACGTGGTCTTGTGTCTATCCTTCTGAGCTATCTTAATATGATGGTAGCCTGAGAATCCATCAATGAATGAGTAAGATTCGTGTCCCCTACATTCTCTAATACTTCATCCATAAATGGTGTAGGGAATGGTTTGTGTAGGCATGCATCATTCAACTTCCTCAAGTCGACGCATATCCTAATCCCTCTTCCTTGTTTCTTGTCCTGTACTACCATCAGGCTTATCCATTCTGATTCCTCGATTGGTTCGATTATGCCAGCTTCGAGCATTCGATCGATCTCCTCTTTAATTTTTTGTTTATATATGGGGTTTAGTCTATATGGTCACTGTCTAATCGGTCTCTCTTAAGGTCTGAGTGGTATATTCATCTCTCCTAGTTCTCCTCCTATACCCTTCATCTCTATAAATGTTGTAGGAAACAAGTTGCTGTATTCGCATAACAACTCTGTGATGCTTTCTACTATTGGCTCATCCTAGTAGTCTCCAATGCTGGCCATTTTGGGATGTTTAGTTGTTCCGATGTTAACTTTCTTTACCTTGATTGGCACGAAAATCACTTTGAATTCTATGGGTGGTCCCTCCACATCTCTTTCGCCTTCTACTTCTTCAATTTGAATATCGCGCGGGTCATCTTTGTTTGGTGCTTCCTCTTGTACATGGTAACATGATAGTAGTTCCTTGACTATCTTCTTATTATGCTGTTGTTCTTCGGTGATAGTTTCTATTTCTGTTTCTTTGATGATTATTACTCCTCTTATCCGTTTAAGGGCTGCATCTATGTTGGGTTTCTCATGCTCGAATGAGAAAGTGACTGTGAAGTTCTGCTGCAATATTCACCATGTTGTAGTTCCTTTGTGCAATTCCTGGTCTGTGTACCAGTTCACTGGTATGCCCTCTAAAGTATGTATGAAGTGATGAGGCCATTCGTCAGGTGGTGTCATTTTTCATAGTGTTCTACACACCTCCAAGTGCTCTGATGGTGCTTTGTGTCCATCATACTTCTGTTGTTTGTTGTTTTTCTGTTCTGCACCGAACCTCATGCACAGTAACTGCTTACATTGATACCAGTCTATGATAGTCGCTTTGTGCGCACCCCACCATCTTGCGGGTGTGGCCTTGAGTGCTAAGTCAAGTGCTAGTAGCCTCTGGTTCTCTAATACTTCATCTTCATATTGTGTCAAGATTGTTTCCAAATCATTTAGCCTGTGGAAACTGGGTGGTTCTCTTATTTCTATGCCTATGCACTGCACTACATGGTCTATTCTTGCACATCTTCTCGTGGATACTTCGTGTAGTCTTTCCTGCCATTTTTCTAACCTGGTGTCTGAGTCTATTTCACATGAAGTAATGCTCTGCCAACTGAGTACCCCGTATGCAGTTGGGTTTACGTAATCCTCTTCGCGCACAGTTGTTCGGTACAACTGGACGATCTCCTCTAAGTCCAAGCAAGTGGGTTCTACGAACCTCTCCCCTTCTAATGGATCTAGTGGTGCTATGCCCCTATAATCTCTAGATTCAAATGTCATTTTTCTTGTTTTCAAGTTAATTATGGCCTGGTTTTCAAACACCCAATCCAGACTGAGTAGTGATGGGTACGGTGTTGTGCCAACTACTATTTCGATGACTTCAAAGTCTACTTTAGTGCGCACTCCATCAAGATCTACGGTTACTCCTTTCAGTCTAACTATTGGTAGGACTCTATGCTGGTTTGATAGTTTTAATTAGACATTTGAGTATCCCAATGTTAGCTATCCTATGCATTGACATGTTTTCTTTGGTAGTACATTCACTTTAGATCCTAGGTCTAGTATAATGTCTCCCATATTGAAATCCCCAATGTTAGAATTCAGTCTAAATTCCCTATTTGTTATTCTTCGGGTGTGTAGGTGCCTGACGGGTTTTGGTTCTAGCTTTTCTTCCATCTCGCTGCTACATTTCTCTAGTATGTTTTGCAATATTTTCACAGATGAAGGATCACTTAACACTTTTATGCATGATTGCAAAAAGTATTTGATAGTACTTACTTGTCCCTTGGGTTTCATTTTGTTGGTATGATCCAACGATGGTGGCATTTCGTATTCTGGGGCTTCCTTGACTATTTGCGTAGTTGAAGTCGACGTTGTGTCCAATTTCTGAAATTATTGTCTAGATTCCTTAAAATTCTCCTTTTCTTTAAGTGCGTTGAACTGCTTCTTGGGGTCACTGTTCTTATTTATCCATTGGTTCTGTGTTGGTTCCTGTCGAACTGTGTCATTTCTTGTTTTCGTTCCTCCATGAGTGACTATATTCATGTTCCGTTCATCATCCCTTGCTTCGGCTGAAATCCATTGAACATTATAATTGTTCTGGTTCCTCTTTTCCTAGATATTTACTAATAGTGTCATACATTCCTCTGTCTCGTGATCTAATTCGTGACAATACATACAATTTGTTGGTGGCAGTGGGCATTCACATGCGTAATGTCCTGGTTGCTAAAAATTGTGACATGTGACTCATCCTCTACCATGTCTAAAGCCTCCTCTAGCTTGACCTTCTCCTCTATAGCCTGCACGATCATCTCTCGATGCATTATACTGTGGTGCCTGATTATACTGCGCGGTATTGTACTGGGGCTGTGTCAGGTTGTACTGTGGCTGCACGTTATTGTAGGGTTGTTGTGCAGTATTATACTACTGTTGTGCAGTGTTGTATGGGGTTGGGGATTGGTTGAACTGGGGCGCTTCTTTCCTAGTCATCATTTCGGCATGTACTCTATATGCATCTAATTTTCTTTCTCGCATCAGTTCCATAGTTCTGCAAGCTTTGTCATTGTGGCCCACTGACTTACAAAAGGTGCAATATGAATTCTTTGGAACTGTCTAGTATTTCTGCATCATCGTGCAGTGGTAAGGGTCGTGACCCAGTTTCTTGCATATTTTGCACCATAATCCTCCCTGTGGTAGTGGGTTTGGCATACCTGTTTCCATATACTGTGCGAATGTTGGGCATTCGTTCTTGTGGTGTCCTTATGTTCTGCATGTGGTGCACCAAACAACTTCTCGTTTGTCCTTGTTCTTATTTTGGTTCAACTGAAATGTTGGATTCTTCAAATCCTCCTTCAATTCCTCAATAGCCGGGTTCATCTGCTGGTACTGGTTCTCTTCCAGTTGCAAGGATGCTTGCAGAGCCTCTGTTTGTGTTTGAAACTTCTGTTGTCATAAGGGATATTTTAGATGTGGGAGTAGTGAGTTGACAAATAGGTGCTGGTGCTGCATCTCGGTCATAAGGTATTTTAAATTCCCTTTTAGTCGCTTGAATCTCTGGTCAATCTCTCATACAGACTCTCCTGGTTTCTGTCTTATCTTGATCATCTTGTTCATGTACTGATCCTCTGAGCTCAACTTCTGGAACTCATTAATCAATAGCTTCTTAATGTCTTCCAGTGTCCTCACTGTCCCAGGGGAACTATTTGTGTCTAGACTCATGTACCAGTATAGTGTGTGGTATCTTAGTGTGATCGCTAACTGCGCGAGTTTGGTGTATTCATCAGTGATCTGTTTTGCCTCCCAGATATTTGCACAAATGAACAAGTGCTTCTTAGGATCTTCTGATTCTTCTTCTTGAAATTTTGGTAATCTGATAGTGGGATCGTGTTCTGCCATTCTAAATACTGAACTACTACCTTCGCCACACGGTGTAGATACTTGACTAATATTGCCTGAATTGGCTCCTCTAGTTGTTTCTCCTAAGGTAGATGTACTTCTTGCTGTTGGACTTCCTCTAAACTTCGGTTATCTAAACGGTGGTGTTCTTTTTGGTGTATTAGTCGCACATGGGTTTATGGGTTCCACACTGACATTAATATGGATAGGATGGATGCCTTCTCCTCCCTTTCTTGGGCCTCTTATTTTCCTCTCATAAGTTGCACGCAGGATTTCCTCAATCTGCTCCATAGCCTAGAGATCCTCTACCTCTTCCTCATCGCTTGCCAAGCCCTCCTTCGTGGCTATGACTCTCTTCTTGGTATTCACCTTATATTCGTAGGGTACTCCGCTATGCATCGTTTCTGATGGAGCCAATATCCACTGAAGCTGGTCATCATCCATCAAGATTGGGTCCAAGATTTCCTCCTCCTTCTTGCCTTTATCCTCACCTTCTTCCATTTATCCTCTCTCTATCAGTGCTTCCCCCCTTCCCCCATGCACGTAGGGAAGTCTAGCTGTCTGATTCAATTGTCATTACACCTTTGTTATATAGAAATATTTTAATAGAAGTATGCAATGATCGAATGTACCTTCCTCGAGGTCTGTGTAGAAATTATTGCTTTCCTATGCTGTATGGCTTCGCCGTGTCGACTGCAAACTCTATGATGAATCCTGCCACAATACTGTCAAGCCAAAAGTCAACTGTGCGGGTGAATTTGTTGTTCACCTGCTGTAACTGCTCAACCTATACTGGGGTCCAATATAGCTGTCGGATCCGGTTTGTCGCATGGTTTTATTTCAACCTTAGTATCCCCTCCTGCAGTAGGTGGGAAAAATCATAGAAAAAGACTTCATGTAAATCCGTAAACACGTATTTATCCAGATATTTGCGAGGTGTGATGCTAGGGTTTCTATTGTCTTTCTGGGCAAACTCTAGCTCTTTGGTTCTCAACCAACCTTTGATTTCTACTTTCGTGGGGTTCCAAGGTCTCAACATTCCCTTCTAATGGCTCATTTTTCTTTTGTTTCACTCATTCATTTTTCGTTCACTCTATCTCGCCTACTCAATCCTCTCTTGTTCCTCTTAACACAACAACAGAACCATTTGTTGGTTATCCTTTACTCTTTGGTTGGTCTTCTCGACCTGTCTATATGATTTATTGACCTAGGTTTCATGTCATTCTGGTTTCCAACAAAGCCTCTAAAACTATCAGCTCTCCTGGTAAACCAAAAGGCAACACAATACACTAAATGCACTGCGTAGTCTCACCCGAGATAAATTTAAATGGGTGGATGTAAGACTTAGGTGTTTACAACCTAGGATTGAGTATGAGATAGGGGTTTATTAACCAGATTCATGCACTATGAGCTACGAAGGTAATCTACCTATTGCTCACGGGTACATATTACCATTACACAGGTTACTTCCTGAGTCGCATATTCGTGTTTCATAACAATGTGTTAACTCATTTATTAATCATAACAATAACTGTAGAAAGAAAGTAAAGAGATGCATACATTCATCACATTACATAGTACTATCATGATTCACCCCCTCTTGGGCTACATCCACAAATATTTGGCTCTTGGCTATTTTATTATGGCAGTTCTGCATTTCCAGCGCAGCGTGCTTACAATTCCCCTATTATGGGAAAGATCTATATGAGGCGAACTAGATCGCACCAGGCTCTACAACCTGCAAACTAATCCTCAGATCTACCTTCTCTCTTTTATTATAGATCAACAACTTACAAAAATGGTACAAAATAGTATTGCATAATGCCCCATTGGAACGTTATAAGAACCCAAACCCTTACAAAACAGTAAACTTACTGTAAAAATTACAACCTAATATATAAAACTCAATCAACCAACAACCCTTATATGATACCTGCGTATCTATATTTATACATTTCGGGCTCTTCAGCCTTCTTACCGAAAATTACCAAAACCCTAACCCTACCGATGTTAGGTATTCCTCCCATGCACGCGTGTTGTTCTTCCTCCAGCTATCGCTTTCCTTGTGCACGCTTTCTTGCATGCGTGCATGTTGTTCTTTCTCCAACTGTTACTTCTATTTCTGGATGCTTTCTTTCCCATGATCATCCTTCTTTCCACTTCGGCCTGGTGCCAACAGTTGTCCAACCTATTGTTTATCTTTGTGTAATTTTGTTAAACACTTTGCTGGAAATTCCTTACAACAATTTGCATATGTCTCATAAATAAGAATATTGTTAAACACATCACATGCATCCATTACATATATAATTAAGAATATAACCATGGAATCTTTATTATGAAAAGAGAAACTAAATGAAAAAAATGCGAAGATCACTAATGGATTTCATAATAGCTACTAAAACCTTGTAAAAACATTAGATCTACTGGTTGCAAGAAACTACAATATCTACTAACATAAAACAAATCAAGAAACCTGATAGTGATGCTAGAATATCCTCAAGATGATACTACTATGACTTCCAGATCTCGCTGATGTTGTCTCGATCTACCCCTAAATACTCACTTCATCAATACAGTCGCCCATACCCAACTCATATGTGCAATTCAAAATTGCAGAGAGCCTCGTGGGACAAGAATCAATATCTAGTGGGGCTTGCATGACGAGGATGGACAACCAGCAAGGGCCCCGTAGGATACCCTATGCTCAACCCATGGGTTTTTCATGTACCATGATTTACTCATAACCCTCCTCACACCTGCAAATTATGAGTATGAACTCCTCCAAAGATTCACCAATCTCTTGCGTGAGCCAATCTACCACCAACTGAAAATAAACTCCCAAGTGAATCTCCAGTGAAGATCCCATATGGATCCTCCTCCTTATTGTCTACCTCCAATGGAAATCCTATGTGGATTCCCCTCTTGTCTAGCTAGGGTGGATATTGCACCATAAAATCTAAACTTGCAGTGGAAGGATTTGTTGGATAGTTGGTTGTCATTGATGTCAACCCTTGGTGGATTCGAGATACTCCAGAGTTGTAGTCAATATTGATGGTGATCTAGTTTTCATTGATGTCAACAAGAGTGGTTGATGTCAACAGATGTGATGGGTGCATTTGAAGAATTCTACATAAAGTCATGGAGGTGTGGTCATGAGACCCAGAGTTGTTTTAGTAATAAGGACATGAAGGACAGTGAAAATGCAGGTAATACACTCATACATGGAAAATACTCATCATGCCATTTATTTTGATAGGTGCTACACCATGCGATTCCTCACGGTTAGGGAGATATGCCCTCATGAAGTTGGAAGCCCCGAAGAATGGTGAATAATCCCCTAGTTGGTTAGAAGTCTTTAATGAAAGGGTAAAGTGGTTTTAACAAGAAATTCAAGAATCCCCTAAGATTAAGGAAAGAAGTTACCTAGAAAACGTATAAATACATCTCCAGGAGTCATTCCCAAGTACATTCACTCACCTATTCAATTGAATATCTTCTAGAGAACTAGTGATCTATTTGACAAGTTTGTGATGACAAAATATGAGGTAGCGATATGTGAGAAGTGCAAGAGTTTCAGGATTATAGAGGAGATCTAGGGTTTTCTGTAAAAACCCTAGTTGGTCGATCCTCGCGGGTTAAACAACTAGTGTCCCATGAGGCATCCCTGTGGGTTGCATAATGCATGTCACACGAGGCCCCTTGTTACATCAATTCTTAGTCCTGTGAGGCTAAGGAAAATTTGGGGATTATGTTGGTGCCATGCTGCTAAGGACTAAGGAAAGGCTACATGTCACTATTCCAGAGTTTCAACTTAGCTATAGGATCAGAGGTAAGTTTTAAGGGTTATTCCTATGTTTTTATGGCACATGCATAGTGGTGATGATACATGGTTTGGTACACCTTGGATATGATATGATACATTTTTAGTAGTACGCTCTTGTCTGTTTTGTATCTGGTTTGACCACATGCTGATGAGGTTATGGTACTTTCTTGAGGTAAGTATTTGGTACATTGTTTAGGCATTATCACATGCTTGAAACACATCTTAGGTTCATAGTTGAGACATATACTTGGTATATGATCTTGGTTGTTATGCACTTGGTTGAGGTACTTCATTGATGATATATATTGGTACATGGAATGATTGAGAGTGATATGGTATTTGGTTGAGGTATATTTCATGGTACTTGGATTATGGTACATGTTTGTACATGGTTGATGATATGGTATAGGTTTGATGCATGATATGGTACACGGTTGATACATGGTATGGTACAAGTGTTGGTGCATTGTTGATGAACAGTTTGGTATAGGTTTCGGTGCATTGTTGATGCATGGTTTGGTAAAGGTTTTGGGGCCTCGTTGATGCACAGTTTGACACAGGTTGATGTACATGGTTGATGCACATGGTATGGTATAGGTTGATGTACATGGTATGATATATGTTGATGTACATAGTTTGGTGATGGTTGGTGTATCCATGCGAGTGGATCTAGTTGATGATGGTATGCCAATGATGGTGACAATGATAGTGAGGGTGACAATGATAGTGGCAGTGACAGTGACAATGATAGTGACAATGATAGTGACCGTGACAGTGACTGTGACAGTGACAGGTGGGTTGGTGACAGTGAAAAATTGGTTACAGTGAAAGGTTCGATACAGTGATAGTGGCAGTGATTGTGGTAGTGAAAATTGGTCTACACTTATATTTCAAGATGGTAGGATGGGAAAAGGAAAGGGGGTTGTATCCTCCTTCTGTTTGGTGCCAAAGAACATGGGGAGTTGGAACTTCCTTCAGGTTGGAACTTGAAAATCAGGGGGTTATAGACTCCTTCTGGTTGGAGCTAGGGAATTTAGGTAGTTGTAGCTTGCTTTAGTTCATATCCTTCTTCCAGTTGCAGCTGGAGAGTTGGGAATTTGGTTCTTCCAATGAATGTATTATTTAAAATATATAAGAAAACATTCTGTGGTTTTCTCCCATTTTGGTTTCCACATAAATAATGGTGTACTGTGTATTTCATGTGATTTTGTTGTTGTGATGCTTCTTATGTTTATATTCTTATGATATATTGATGATATACTACTGATAAAGTTAAAGTTTATATATTGTGGTTAAAAGTGGTAAAAGTGCTCATATTGATTCATCCCCCCCTCTTAGTATTCCAACAATATTTTTCCCAAAACCCCAACGAAAATGCTAGATATAATAGCTCTCAAATAAGATATCAAATAATAATACAAAGTGAGACTCTACCTCTCCTTTTATCCTTTCTCCATGCCTTCTAGATATTTCCTCTTTTTGACCAAATCAAATGTAACTTCTAGAATTTTCCCCTTTTTGACTAAATCAAATATACCCCTTATTTTACTCCAATTTCCACTTTAATATTAAAATTCACTTTAATAATGGTTAAGTAAGTTATTAATCTAAATTTAGTTTATTTGCATAATATCACTTTAAAAACATAACATCTCCTAACTAAGTGACATTAAATGACCCCCTTTTTACTCCTTTTTCTCCACTGACAAGCCACAAAAGTCCCTTCTACTACAAACCGGAGAAACCCTGAAATGGGGACATGACAAATCCTCCCTTCCAAAATATTTCTTGTCCTCAAGCAATGCCATCATGACTTGGTTCTCCATCGACTGATCTAGATAGAAACTGAAAATGATACCAGGATTCAAAACTACCCTATAAGAGGTGAAACATTCTCCGCTCAAGATGTGGTATGGTAATGTACTAACATCCAACGTCTCCTGAAAAAACGCCCACAAGTAAGGCCATTCCATGCTACAATAACTCAATCAAGCCACCAAGGAACTACTCTTCTAGAGAACCAATCTCATGAAGGAAAAACTTGGCTCTTGCCTCCGTGTCAACTGCCACACGGTATCCTACTAAAATTGTGAGGTCCCAAGATATCCTCATAAAGGAACCACCACATTGATGTTGTGCCACTCTAATCATAGTCTTCCAACCATCGTTCTTACTTTGCATCCACAAGTTGTAATGCCTCAAAGGATCGCATCCACTATCGAGGATCATACCCATCAAATGTATCCCAACTCTAAAATCATACATCATAGATAATTCTATGTGGCCATCAAATGATAGGACATCCACTATACCTCTCCTCCAAGTTTCAAAGGGAAAATTCATAATACTTCATCACCCCCAGTCTACTGCAACCATCCAAAGCATCACATGGACAATCCCCCAACATATAATCTGCAAAGTCCCTAAACAAAAGAATCCCGTAGAAGGTAAAGTTTTGAGGATCCCACACTATCCCATAAGACATGAAGCACCCTCTACTCATAACACTGGATTGTAAGGTGTGAAAACCAGTATACACCTAATTTCTCTTGGTAAGACAGGTAATCATAAGCTACATAAATTCAACCAACTCCTCAAAAGACCACTTCTCCAAGCATCTACTCCTAATCCTCCCAAAAGTAAACTCCGAAAATTCAAAATTGGTGCTCACATCTCTAATAGTAGTTGAACTATCAAGAAATGTAATCCCAGGGTCACACTCTAATCTCGGAAGGGTACCAACATGTTGACGATGCACTACTATGATTATCACCATCGTACCAATGCTCCCAATTTTCATCCTCCTCTCCTGGAATCCCAAGTTGAACCCCATGAAGGGAATGAAACCACTATCTTGAATCCTCCCCTGCGAAGGTGTCTTAGTGAAGTCTAAGTTCACAAATTTATGACTGGCCTTGAGTCTACCCTTCCATATAGAGAAATCTTTGACCACCCCTCTTCTGAAATCCAAAAAATAAAGCAGGCCAATCACTATCACAACTCTATCACTCATCGTCATCTGAATCAACCTATCACTCAGATGAATTCCTGGATCCCACCACTAAATTGGAAATCCACCACCCCCAATACTTGTTAGTTGTTGTTGTGCCACACTGATAGCTATTAGAGTTAGAATGAGGCAAGTCTTTGGTATGCCATCATTTAGTGGAAACCTAGTAATAGGAATCAACTCTATGCATGATAATTTGTTCATCTCCTGCCAAATTACACCAAGTAATCTTCTATCTCGATCACCATCAATGTACCTAAGTAATCCATGGAGTTTAAACACCTCTCTGGAAAATATTCCTATCACATGTGGTGCCTCATACTTATGCAAGTACCCACAATTCCCTTCCAAAGATGAATCACACCTAACCCTCATGCTCCTCTCCCTAAGCGTGGGCTGAGGAAATACATGTGTGCAACCTCCATAGTGGATAATTCCATCCACCACTCTGTTAGCTGGCATTTCTGATCACTGATCCAATACAATTTGGATCTCCTCCCATGCTCCAATCACTTAGCCCAAACTAAATAACTTCGGCATGGATATAATCCTACATGTCTCACTCATCTGAATCAGGTGAACCCTCCACCACCTACTGAATATACTGCTAGCATAAAAAAATATCACTAGATGGCACTGCCACTACCTGCAATAATGGAATGTGTCAGGTGATTTGGTTAAACCTAGTGGTATGGCCAAGGAAGCAAGGTAACATCTCAGATCGATCTTATGGATATCATGATCTCTATCCCTTTTATGGTGATATCCCAATCGTAGATCAATCTATGAGGATTATTCTTCTCCATGATGCTCGTTCATCCGCTCATCGATCCTGGGTGAACCAAACTCAATTATATGTATGAAGTCCCTGCGTGGAGGTCTTCCTAGGGGAAGCATCCCAAAAACCCACTGCACACCACTATATACTGTAGTAGACCATTGCACACCACTGTATCATCATTTACTACCCTGTATCCTCTATGTGCCAATGTATCAATCACTCTACTAATATCAACTGAACCTAGATCACAGAGTGATGTATCCACATCTGTCTTATATGCAATCCCACAATCAACTGGTGCATATACTTCGTTGCTGGTTGGTCCACAAGGAATTCACTCAAGTACTTCCTTTGTAGCTAAGCATTGAGCCAAAATAAAAAACTCATGATCCCTACAATGAAAAAAAGTCAAACGGTCAAAACCCTCTGTGTCAAACCTTTCCTCAGATACTTGCAAATCTAAATCCTCCTGATGCAAGATCGTCACAAGAGGATCCTTCCTTAGATCATGAGTACCACTCATGCCCTCATATATCAATACTGCTAAATATGATGGAGTCTTTCATGCTATATATTATGAAGAGCATGCCATGCTAAGATGGTAAAAAAACTCCTCAATCTCCCTTTCCTTGTCTTCAACGAACTTAAGAGAAAGGTTCCTATCCATGAATAGATGCAAGTAATCATATTTCATCTGCTCTAGTGCTTATTTGATGATGCGTAATTGAGCACTAGTAATCCCATTGGAAACTCCTTTTTATCTCTCCTCCATCTTAGTCCACTACAAGGAAAAGACCTTGTAGTAGAGGTTATAGCAGAGGTTTTTAGTGTTATAAAATTGGAAAAAGTTGTTAAACAAACCTCCACTAAAACATTCGTTTTTGGTAGTGAATGTTTTTGCGAAGGTTATAACAAAACTTCATTATAACTACAAAAACTTGGACGGCTGGAGGATTTAACGGATTTTTTCCTAGGCGGTGTGCTTCATGGTATATACACACCAGTGCATTCTCAAACTTAAATAACTAGTGCTTACATTTCACCAAAAGCACAGGGGAAGTAAAAACAATATTCGGGCACTGGTGCTCTGCTAAATAATAATGCACCCGTGATTTAATAATAACAATGCATTGGTAGAATCTATGATACCATGCACCAGTGCATTATAAGACAAACCCGACCAATGCATGAAATTTAGAATGCACCGATGCAGAAGTCTGATACAGAAGCACCAATGCTTGCATTTCACTGAAATCACCGGGGCAGTAAAAAACATATTGGGGCACCGATGCTCTTCTAAATAATAACGCACCGGTGCTTTAATAAAAAAATTTCATTGGTCGAATCTATGATACCATGCACCAGTGCGTTACAATACGAACCTGACTGATGCATGAAATTTAGAATGCACAGATGCAGAAGTATGATACAGAAACATCGGTGGGACATTTTAATTAAACGCATCGAAAGGTAGATTTTTATTATTATAATTTTTTTTTCTAAAATAGTATTGTGATCGGTGCTGGTTCATTGTATTACAACACCACTTCACATTCTATTACAACAACGATGCCTTTTATAATTAAATGCACCACTGTTCATTTTCTCTTTTTAGAAACGTTGACCTGTGATAGTGCAATTATTGTTCTTTTTTAATTCCATTGTTCATAAAAAAAATGACATATATCTTATAATAGTATGCACATAAATTAAATTGAGTAGTGCATTTGGATATGATGTTTGTATTAATTTGTTATATCATCAGATTTCACATCTCTTCATTATAATATTTAATCAACGATGTAACATTTCACAACGACATTGGAAAATGCAATAGAAAAAAATAAAACGTTTTTTATTATATATGAATAAAAGACTCTTTGTCATACAAAATGAAACACTTATTGGCAACCCCTTGTATTTCAATTGTGACACTATGTGCATTACATTAAACAAAATGTCCGATTTTCACAGACAATTATTTAAAAAAATACAACAGCTTGCATTGATATCCAAATATATTGATCATCATTCTTCATTGGAATTGTTGTCAGTGCTCAAACTACTTCCATGACTTGGGTTATTTGGTCGAATGTTTTGTTGATTTCCTCAATTGTTTTCCTCTTCTTCAAGTTCCATCTACAAAAATAAAAATAAAGTGTAATGCATGTATCTGCATTGGTGACAATAATGAAGTTTGAAACAAATAATATACATGAATGTGAAATGAAAATCGACGTACCATAAAAAGAATTGAATCCTGAATGATACACATTTTTTTAAAACCAAATCTCATGCCTTCTGCCAACAACTCTTTTGTTGGCACATTTCCATACTTTGTTTCTTGCAAGTTTTATACCCCATAATAAATCACAAATTTAATATAAAGGATTTATTTTGTTCCATTAATTATAAAATGAGAGAAGTAAGAAAACATAGATACTTACAAATTCCTTAAGTTTTTATATGCCGACATATACTTACAACCCATACTTGACCCAATGTCAATAAATTATTCCGATGGCTCTTCTTTATATGTTAGTACATGTTTGAAGACATTCAAGGATTACTGTTGTAAAACGACTTAAAATATACAAAAATGAAATATTAAGTTGTTATAAGGAAATAACAATTACTCGCAAACTTTTCTATCAACCCTTTTCTTCCTTTTCGTCCCGTTTTATGTGCTGAATGGGTTCCATCTTGTTTTATTTTCTGCAAGAAAATATTTGAAAGTTAATATTTAATGCTAAATTATTTATTTATATGTACCTAATAGAAAAATTCAATGATTTCATACATTTGAAGCACATTGTTGTTGAGATGGCTCCTCCTATGATGCAATTATGCTCATTTCTTTGACCATCTCCTTGTACACTTTTTTGGACATTCCTAATGGCATATTTCATAAATCAACTCATTGATCCTTTGGGATTCTCATAATCTTCCTGAAAAAATAACAAGAAAATAAACTATTTTTATATTGATATATGAAAAATAAATATAACAAAATTGATATTAATAAAGGAATGCTTTTTAGTAATATATACATATTCTAGAAAAACATTTTTAGTGATATTACTTTATTGAATGATTATTTTTTGTTGTTGTATGTTTTTGCTATTGCAAGCCCAACATATCTCATTGACCATTTCTCTGGAAACACTTCTTGTAGTTTAGATATAACTTGGATCTTAGAATCATTGGATTGATTTATGTATTGTAAGTGGAAAGTATGTCTATATGTTCATTCCACTATATCCCTCATAGTTTTGTAAAATCCCCCCCCCCTTTCATTAATGTCCAACACCACTATATATGAGCTAAGGACCAATTCATCATCATTTACATCTTCTATAATTTTATTTTCTTAGGACAACATTCTGTTCCTTCATTGTTGGTCCGTGTACAACATTAAACATATGTGAATTAAAAGATTGTTTGAAACATGTTATATAATATTCTTAACTATATTTTTAATGAAAATTCAAAAAAGAACTCATATTGAATTGTATTTTTTCATTCACTTGATTCATCATTTTGCAATTTTTCCATCAAAATTTTTCGCTCTTCTACACTTAGTTCACAAAGAATCTGATCACGCTTCCTCATTTTGTGGCTCTGAATGACACACACTAACCAATATATATTAGTTAAACTTGCATATAGTTCAAACATATTAATTTTGTATAGAATTTACAAAGAACTTTCCTTTTTTTTTTGATACAGTGCTATCATTATGGTGATCAGAATTTTTGTTACTTGAACTATTCTTACAATTTTTTTTATCAATATGCAACTTGTACTGTTGATACAAAATCTATTAAATATATTTTATAAATAAATCACATAATTTTCAACTAAAAAAAACCTAGTTTTCGGTGCGCTTTAATAATATGAACGCACCGGTGCGTTCGATACAGGCAACACACTGAGAGGAAAACAATAATTTTTAAAAATAATTTAATTTACAATGGTGTGATATGTATTGATAACAACATCATGAATAGAGTAAAAAATGAAAACAAAAAAAGTACCATGAACGAAAAAAATAACCAAAACAAATTACATATTGATGATCTATTTTTTTAAAAATTACGTTATAGCATTTCTGGTGCACTTTATCAGTAAGCGCACTGATGCGTTACAGTCAAATATGCACACCGATAACTAGAAACCATTAAAAAAAAAGTGACAGGGCCGAGAGTGTTTGGATTTGATGCAATAAGTGGTCCTCTTGCGTCACATACCAAATGCCTTATATATAGAAACATAAACACATTAAATCTAAAATGTGTAAAATGAAAATCTCTAATTGTGAAGTGATAGAGGGAGTTAAACCCTAAGGTGAAATTTTACAGTTACATAAGCAAGAAGAAGCAAGGGTTTAAGGTAAGTATGAGTTTAATTTTTTTTTTTTTTTTTTTGAATTTTAATTAAATCTAAATAGGGATAGAAATTGTAAAAATTGTTATTATTAAAATCAACATTAAAATTTAATTTTTTTACTATGCAGGGTTTTGAGTGAATCACAAAACCCTTCAAATTATGATCTTCTAAATAATTGTGTTGCTCCAAAAGGGTTTTGAGTGAATCACCATACCCTTCAATTTTTTATCTTCTAAATAATTCTGTTGTTCCAACGTATTCTTCTTCTCCACAACGCTCCCCGATATGTCTCTCTTGCAAATATCTCCCTTGTAAATTTTGGGAAAATAATGAAAGAGTGAATAGATTAATACTATTTAAAGGAGTTTATGAAAATGGTTTTGAGTGAATCACCATACCCTTCAAATTCTTATCTTCTGAATAATTATGTTGTTCCACGGTGGTCCCCGATATGTCTCTCTTGCAAATCTCTCCCTTGTAAATTTTGAAAAAATAATGAAATATTGAATATCTTATTACTATTTAAAGGACATTATGAAATTAGATTTTCAAAAAATAAATTCCCGCTCATTTTTCAATTGTGAAAAAATATAGTTGCACTTTTTTTTTTAAATTTTCGAAACACCGGTGCGTTTATTAATATAATGCACCAATGCGTTTGTTTATACAAAGCACCGGTGTGCCAAATATTTTTGGAGCATTGATATGATATAATTCTTTTTTATTTATTTTAAATATTGAGAACCGGTGCGACCTCAGTGCTTTATATTGTTATAGATGCATCAATGCATTTTGTTTAAATAAGCACACTGTTATTCTTTAAAAGTTATCTAAATTTTTATTTGCACATAAAATATTATATTCATCTTAAATTATCTTGTAGGATGCATCCACATGAATTGCAATACTTCATAGTATACATTTTGCTCTTAAAGTCGCCTTATTCTTAAAATATTATTGCTGATTTTTCTCAAATGGAGGGAGAAAAGCTTATAATATCAAATGGCCAATTCTTCAAATTCCATCCCGTTCCATATTGCTCAAATTCCATTGTGGAGTTATCCCTTTCTATCTCTAGTAAGTTCATATTTTATTTGTATTTTGATTATCTATTTGAATTTATTTATTTTATCCATATCAATCTAAATAAAAATGTATCCAAATTTGTAGGATGTTGATTCAGAATCAAGTTTAGATGCAAAAAATATTCCATCAGTTCAAAAACGTTGGAAGATCTTATCAGGAGCAACATACTGCAAGAAGTTGGTAGATGAAAATGGACAACCACTTTACCTTTCCAATTGTAACATTCCATCTTCCATCCACAATCCAGTTAGGTCAACGATGGTAATAACTGTTTGGTATAATGTAATTTGAACAAACCAATTGCATTATGCTTACTAATATCATCGATGTACTAATGTTCAATATTTTTTAAATTAGGATTATGATGATGAATGACCTACCTATCATCTTCCGTTGCACCCCAATACAATGTCAAATCAAGAGAAGGCTGCAATAAGAGCAAAACTTAGATAGGAATCATACTGAGAATGGTTGAATCAACCACCTATTCAATTCCCACTACATCCAAATTCACCAATTAGGAATGACTACATTAATAGTATTTCTAGATAAGTTGGCAATGCAATCAATCAAATAGAGGTTGGTATGAATGATTATTTACGAGATACGACTGCCATGGAGAAAATGTTGTCAAATGCATTCCAGAATGATGAGCTAGAAGATGATGCTCATATCACTAATACCTTTTTTGTAATCCTAACATATGCTTCCATCGCCCCTCTCTTTGGAGCTAGCTCGTCAGAGTCTACCTAGATGGGGATACAATGTTATTGTACAACTTGAAAGAAAATTTTGGCATTTCAAACACATGTTTCTCAAAAATATTGAGGTAACTGACCATCAAGTCCCTTATATTTTTACAAATCTTGTCACATAATCAACATTGAAAATGGTTGATTTTATGAACATTAAATGACATTGTACACTTCTGTTTCCCACTAACTGCAGGTTATTCAAAGATAAGGTCCTTCCGAGTGAAAATGTCTTGCCCAATAGCTGCGAAGAGGCAAAGAAAATGTTGAAAATGTTGGGTGTTTAGTACATATCATATCATGCATGTCCAAAATATTATATTCTATATAGAGGAGAATATGAAAACAAAGAGATATGTTCGAAGTGTGGGCATGACAAGTACCATAAATAAAATAAAAAGGGTAAATCACATGGTCCTCCTCATAAGATATTGAGGCACATTCCTATAATCCCAAGGATTCAAAGGATATTTCATTGCAAAGAATTAGATATGTTGCAGGGATGTAATGCCTTTCACATAATTGCGTTGGGAATTATTCGAATCTCAATAGATTCAATAGCCATGAAGCATATAGAGGATACATGGCCTGAAAAATTCAAGGATGAAGTACAAAGTCTACGACTCAGCATAGCCATGGATGGTGTCAACCCATATTCCCTCCAAAACACCAACTATTATATTTTGCCTATAGTAGTGATGTAATACCCCAATACCGATCCTCAGTTGAATTGTAAACATGTTTTATAGGCTCGTGATCTAGGTGATTATAATCCAAGAGGGTTATGTGATGATTAGGTCGGAGAGCCTAGATGCTAAAGGCCATTAAGCTTACTTTTGTATATGTAAACACTCATATCATTAATATAATACATCCCTGTGTGTAGACTAACATGATAAAAGAGTATGGGGGGGAAACTCCACTAAGAAGGGAAAGGGAGGAGATAAGAGCCTAGAAAAGGGGCTAAGCTAGAGGGATTATCTCTAAGGGAATATTATATTATTATTCCAAAATACTAAGGCAAGGATAAATCTCAAATTATCCTATGTTCTTATAGGAAGGGGAATGATTTACAGGTGGAGAGGAACGAGCTTCTGGAGGGTCATGTGTCACTCAGGGAGCATGTAGTTATATGTGGGGAAAATTAGTTTGTTGGGGGATTCTCCCCAATCACCCTTGCATTTTTCACGATTCACCAGTCTGCCATCGTTTCATGCCGAGACCTCCATTGTTCAACCTCTGCAACCCAGAAGTTGTACGCAGTATCTCCCTGTCACGGGTTGCGTAACTGTACTATACCCGAGCCAATACTGTACTGTAACTGAGCTAGTATTGTTCTTTAATTGATTCATGTTGCTTCCATTTCCATTCCTAACCTTAGCATGGTCACAACCATCACCATTTCCATACCTGGTTTCCGTTGCTACCTCCACTTGAGCCTATAACTGGTTGACTTAAGCACTGAATTGAAGAGGTGGGTTGTCAGGCCCATGAGCAACTCTCTCCATGTGAGAGAATTGTTGGGAAAGTGATTTCCTAAGGGAGTCCAACTATAGCTATAATGCTCTATTAATTCCTATTTGACCTGTTGTTAAAGCCCTGGAAGGGAAGTGGGGTAGTTGAAGGATTGTTGAGCAGAGAAGGGGCACACTTCCTGGGGTGGGACAGGCATGTGGGGAATGAGAGATTGTAGGCTGTTAGTTTGAGTTGGCTCTTGGAGTGAGATCCTTCATGTTGTTTGATTTGTCTGATCCCATCTAGGAATTCCTTAACCCGGGTGGATTTTAGCCCCAACTCGAGGGTGACTATAGAAATTTCAATACAAATTAAGTATTTCCTGCGATTCTCCTGATCTAACAATTACGCCACTGTTAAATACATAATTGCTTCTACTATTATTCTTGTGGAAAATTAAACCACGATCACAACCACAATCACAAAGTGAAATATCAAGAACACATAACACATAAGTTTTTCCGGGAAAGCGTAAAGCTAAAAACCCCACTATCATATATTATGTATATCATGAATCATGAAACAATCTCATACAAAACTCTAATCCGAGAGCTCTCAGTACAATACAATCATCTCACACTATCATACACAAATCGACAAATACATGTGTCAATTACTATGTCCAGACAACTTGCCTCCTCTGCACAAACTCTGCAATTCGAATTCTCACAACTGAATTACAAATTGCCTAGTTTTCACATGCTCATAAGCATATCCACTGCATGTGTGATCAAATCACAACTGATAGCCAAATTGTCCCTTTCACCTGTTATCTCAACTGGGTCTCCATTGGATCTGATATGCATGTAGTTAACCGTGGCGAATCTTCAGTTGCATGTGAGTTCACTGATTGACTGAACTCTCACTAGTGCATGTTTAGTTACAACTAGTACAATTGATCTTAACTCACTTAACTACACTTATAATTCTGTTACAAATCCAACTCACTCAGTTATGAATGAAATAATAGANACAACTGATCTTAACTCACTTAACTACACTTATAATTCTGTTACAAATCCAACTCACTCAGTTATGAATGAAATAATAGATAAATATTTATTGTCTAATTTATTTAAGGGAAAAATAAATTAGACAACTATTTCTTGTTGACTTTTCAACAGTGACCCACTACTGAAAGTTATGAGCAACGTGGTCTAAGGTTGGGAGGATCGTGGAAGCTCTGCATGCAGTTGGTGGTTTTCTATAAAAGATAAGTATCAATTGTGTATTAATTTGCATGATTTTACATGATGTGTAATCATACTTGTGTTTATGATTATGGGTTTTAACTACGTACATTGCATGTATATTGTTATTGTTATTTCCACATGAATATGTGTAATTGCAGAATATGTTTTTCTGGTTAAGATTTATATTATATACAAATGAAAATATTGTTATTATGGAGTGGCATGGCCCAACCTGGGTGGTCGGGGATGTTACAGTTTATGAAGTTTCACAAGAGTTTCTGTGTGGCATATCCCAACAAGTATAAGGCTGGGTGTGTTACAATTTGGTATCAAAGCTCTAGTTTTCAACACTGATCCTAGATGGGCCATGTAAGTGGAAATTGAAGTAAAATTTCAGATGGAATTGTTGATGAAATGGAAAAAAAATCAAGTTTCATAGGGTCCATGAGTGCCAAGAGGGTGCTGAGAGCACACCTTAACTGTGTTAGAAATCTCAAGAGGTGTAGCAGTTCGGGAAACCGCAATAGCTATAGGATCTGTTCAGGAAAGGCCCAAATCCTTCACAACTATCAGATCTAGGAAAGGATCATGATAGTTATCCCCTCTAGTGCTTTGGACTTTATTGCTTCAACAATTTTTAGGTCTTTTACAGAAAGGAAGAAAATCCCCTAAGCTTTGAAGTCTCATAGTGAATCTACACCGTAGATCGTTTGGGAGAAGGTGGGTTGTTGAATACCCAAGTGCTTCGACAGTTCAACACTCCGAGGAAATTTTTTTGTGGTTGCGTGCAGGGAAGACTTCCCCGAAGTCCTAAATTCTAGAACCAATCCAGACCGTTCATGTTCAGGGATAAGTGTCCAAAGATTAGCAATTGTTCATAATTTGAACGTTCGACAGTTCGAGGGTGGGGTTGTGTTCAACAATGAAATCCTCTAAAGCTTGAAGTTTCAAAGTCCCAGAGCACCGGAGTCCCAAAGCTCCAGGGAACACCTTTCTGGAAGTTTAACATTCGAGATTTATAAAGTATGTTGGTTTGAAATCTTATGAAGCCTGAAGTGTTGACATACCGGAGCGTCAGAGTGATGTGCAATGATGATGCTACCTAGGGTGACATGGACCTGTTCGGGAGTTTAGAAGTTCGACGTTTGGGTGTTTTAATGTGTTCTGGTGTGAGATCCCCCAAAGTCTTGGAGCGTCAGAGTGACGTGGCATGTTGAAGTCACGTAGGGTGAGTCACGTGGACCTATTCAAGAGTTCAGAAGTTCGACGTTCAGGTATTTTGATGTGTTCTAGTGTGAGATCCCTCGAAGTTGCAGAGTCTCAAAGTCTCGGAGCGTCAGAGTGACGTGACATGCTGACATCACCTAGGGTGATGTGGACCCACTCTAAGCATGCCACATATCACCTTGTTTTGTTCTTTTTACAGATATTTTGTGCCAATTAGAACCTGACACATGTCAACTGTAGATTGGGCCACGTGTCATATATATTTTCTTGACATGTAACACCCCCTTTGTGCATGATTACTGAAGAAACTATGGAAGTTCAAAGATTCGACATTTAGAGAAATTGGAGTATGTGGTTGCAGGAAACTCTAAAGTGAGAAGCTTAGAAGATCGTCTCTAGGTGTTCTCCAGTTCGACATTCAGGGGAAATGGGGTATGAAGACAGTAAAACCTCTGGAGCCCGAAGTCGTGGAGCGGTGGAGTAACGAAATGTTGAAACTTCAGCCCGAGAATTCATAAATTCGACGTTAAGAGGGAATTATGTGTGAAGTAGGTGAACCTATGAAGCTTGAAGTTTCAAATATCTGAAGACCTAGAGCCCCTAACAACACCTTATGGCTAAGCACTTGGTCATAGCTCATGGTCACATGATATTGGGGGATGAAGAAAAAGGGATAGTGCCTGCAAATTGTATTTAAGGATAGAAAGGGGCTTAGAAAAGGATCTTGTGGGGTTTTTGATTTGTACAGAACTTCATTGAAAGGAAATCACATGAGCCTGTGAACTTGAGAGAGGATTCAACATGGGCACAAGAGCTAAATCAACTTCCAAAGAAGATCACTTGTGTAAGGATCGGCCTCACAGAAAGGATTTTTTTTTCCAGATATCCATAACTTTCAGCTCAATACTTAGAATTGAGCAAGAGAGTATTCATTAGAAAGATCTTGGAAAATAGAATATAAAGGTTCACCCAAAAAATTGAGTTGAATAAGAAATTTATCAAAAAATCAGAAGAAATAATTTTGATATATTATTGAACTAGAATTGTTCACATTTTCATGAAATTGTTGAGATAGTTAGGCTGACAAAGTTCCATTGGCTGCACATTTTGCAGAGTTAACAACAACTAGATCAGATCGGGATCAACACAGAGTGTAGAGGATTGTAAGATACACAGGGGGTTTACAACTAGGAAGATGATATTAGAGGGATGGATGTCCATATGGGTATTGAAGGAACAAACTCAAATGGAAATGGAGAAGGAAAGGATGAAAACATGAATATGGTAGAGACCATTAAATATTTACAGAAAGATGTCCAAAGTAATAAAGTTGATAATGAAAGACTTATGAAATCCAAGGAGCAACAGGAGGAATTCAACATGAATTAAGGTAGAGCTTGGACATAATTGAAAATAAATTGGATAAGGAGAATGGCTCAAGCAAATCTAGGAGTCATAGGTCTCCTGATGGGAAAGGAAGAACAATAAGTGTTAGTAGACATCACCATCACTCCCCAAGGCATTCCAAAAAGAGAGCACACAGTAGCTCAAGTTCATCCCCTTTCAGGAAGCATAAGAAGAGGTCTAGGGTGGATGAGCTACAAGGAGAAATGAACAAAATAAAACCTCCTATGTGTTGGAACACATATAATCCTAAAATTTTGAGCTTTACATTCTCCACTTCATGAAATTATAATATTTCCCAAAATGGTAACTTAGAAAATAACTTTCAAATTTTAAATCAAATTCATTTATGGTTAATTAGTAATAAGGAACGCGTGATATCTGTCATTGATGAAGTTTTTCTATTTGATCGAATGATCCTAATATCTCTGGAGTTTTGGAGTGGCCTGATTGTTAAAGAGGTAAATCACTAAAGGTCACTCTGGAGCTTCACGCTTTAGGAATTTTGCTAAGTCTTAACGATAAAATCCCCAAAACCTGAAAGTGTTCATTCATCACTTTTCCTAAACCTTTAAAGGACACGAGTCGTAGTACACATGTATATTTTGAGTCATCCCTAAGTTGACATGCGACACCCACTTCTGACATTTCCATTTGAAGATTCATACGATTCCAAGTAACACGTGGCACTTCCCTTTTCTCGACATGTCATCTAGAATGATGTCATCTGCGATACGTCATTACGGGAGATGACCCTTTGAAAATATAACAAAGAACTAATTAAAAAATCACCGAAGCACCAAAATGCCAAAGCATTAAACTTTAATTAATTAAGTTAATCATGGTCAAGAGGTAATTAATGACTTCTCACTTCGGGGTTCATAGGTTTACCCTTCATCATATCCCAAAATCTCTGAAGTCCGGAGTTCTGAAACACTTAAAGTTAAATATGATTAATTAGGCTTTCCCTATCCAGGTTGGCATGTTTTCAATATTGGATTTTGGTCACTCCAAAGTGGAGGCTGCAACTTTGGAAGACTTCAAATCGGTTGAAATCAAATTCAAAAGGCACGACCCACACAAAACTATGGAGGACCGCCTGGCCCAATTCAATATGAAAAGATATGTGCATGAAAACTCCCCATATGACGGCATATTTAGGGGATTTAGGTCTTATGAGGAGGTACATGAGAGATTCCAAACCCTGTACCCAGATCAACATGCTAGTTTCCTCCATTTCCAAGGACACAGGAGAAACAGTTTTCCAAAAGTACTACAAGGAGAGTCAATAGTCGCTCCTCCTACATAGGAATCTATGCCTCCAAGTTTTGAATCCAGGTACTCTGGTAAACATAATATTGAGGAAACTTCAAAGAGCTCTGAGGTTTTGGCACAAGATTCAGAAGAATCATTGTCAGGACCACTAAGTCCCCAGGCCCTAGCTCATCTCAAATCTTACCTAAAGAAAGGAAATGATGCATCTCCTTCAACACCAACCACACCAGCTGCTAATATAGTAGATAAACAACAGTATACAAAGATTGGTACTCCTATTACATCATTGACATCTCTACAGTCTAGCTTTGGAAATCCTAGTTTCAAAATCATTTTTGTAAGTTATCTTACCCCAATCTCGTCCGAAGAGATGTGCCTTTGGATTTATTCTTTAGCAAGAAATGGAGGGCCATCGTCAAAAGATAATCACACTAGAAGGACAGAGTAATAACCAAAAGGAAGAGGATGTTGTATGACGGAAATGATCATGATGATTCATAATTTGCAAAGGAAGTTGCAGGTTCATTAGGAGCCTTTGCCACTGCAAATCAATGGTCTGTGAAGAATTTGGTAGAACAACTAAAACATAAAAGCTTATTGGTGTCGCAGTTGCAAGATCAATTACTGGCCATGGAACAGGTTGTAAGGCTAACCTCGAGGAGCTCCATAAAAATTCACAGGCCAACCAGGGCCTAATCATGCAACATGATGAATTTATAAGACAACTGCAAGCTAGTTTGAACGTGACCGAAGGTGCCTCGATAGACATTTCGGCCTTCCAAATTCAAGCGTTGTAAATAAACTAAAAACTGAAAATGGCCTAGCAAGATATTTTTATGAAGGTTGATGCCATCCAAAAGTGCTATCGGGTAGTAGACCTTCCTCTGAAGGATGTCTATATCAAGGAAAGAGAAGCTCACTTATCCCGAGCTAAATTTCAAGAATCCATCATATTGGAACAGAAAGAAGTATC
>JASDQU010103108.1:496505-520142 GCA_032191745.1 Picea mariana
ATTGACTAAACTCTCACTAGTGCAAGTTTAGTTACAACTAGTACAACTGATCTTAACTCACTTAACTACACTTATAATTATGTTACAAATCCAACTCACTCAGTTATGAATGAAATAATAGATAAATATTTATTGTCTAATTTATTTACGGGAAAAATAAATTAGACACATGTTTCTTGTTGACTTTTCAACAGTGACCCACTGCTGAAAGTTATGAGCAACGTGGTCTAAGGTTGGGAGGATCGTGGAAGCTCTGCATGAAGTTGGTGGTTTTCTATAAAATATAAGTATCAATTGTGTATTAATTTACATGATTTTACATGATGTGTAATCATACTTGTGTTTATGATTATGGGTTTTAACTATGTATACTGCATGTATATTGTTATTGTTATTTCCGCATGAATATGTGTAATTGCAGAATATGTTTTTCTGCTTAAGATTTATATTATATACAAATGAAACTATTGTTATTATGGAGTGGCATGGACCAACCTGGGTGGTCAGGGATGTTACAGTTTTTGAAGTTTCACAAGAGTTTCTGTGTGGCATATCCCAACAGGTATAAGGCTGGGTGTGTTACAATTTGGTATCAAAGCTCTAGTTTTCAACACTGATCCTAGATGGGCCATGTAAGTGGAAATTGAAGTAAAAGTTTCAGATGGAATTGTTGTTGAAACGGAAAAAAAATTGAGTTTCATAGGGTCCATGAGTGCCAAGAGGGTGCTGAGAGCACACCTTAACCATGTTAGAAATCTCAAGAGGTGTAGCAGTTTGGGAAACTGCAATAGCTACAGGATCTATTTAGGAAAGGCCCAAATCCTTCACAACTATCAGATCTGGGAAAGGATCACGATAGTTAACCCCTCTAGTGATTTGGACTTTATTGCTTTGACAATTTTTAGGTCTTTGATAGAAAGGAGTAAAAATCCTTGAAGCTTTGAAGTCTTGTAGTGAATCTACACTATAGATCGTTTGGGAGAAGGTGGGTTGTTGGATACCCAAGTGGTTCGATGGTTCGACACTCCGAGGATATTTTTTTGTGGTTGCGTGTAGGGAAGACTTCCCCGAAGTCCTGAATTTCAGAACCAATCTAGACCATTCATGTTCGGGGATACGTGTCCAAAGATTAGCAACTGTTCATAATTTCAATGTTCGATAGTTTGGGGGTGGGGTTGTGTTCAACAACGAAATCCTCTAAAGCTCGAAGTTTCGAAGTCCCGGAGCACCGGAGTCCCAAAGCTCCAGGGAACACCTTTCTAGAAGTTCGACATTCGAGAGTTATAAAGTATGTTGGTGTGAAATCTTATGAAGCCCGAAGTGTCGACGTACCGGAGCGTCAGAGTGATGTGCAATGCTGACTTCACCTAGGGTGACATGGACCTGTTCGGAAGTTCAGAAGTTCGACGTTCGGGTGTTTTGATGTGTTCTGGTGTGAGATCCCCCGAAGTCCTAGAGCATCGGAGTGACGTGGCATGTTGACGTCACGTAGGGTGAGTCATGTGGACCTATTCAAGAGTTCAGAAGTTCGATGTTCGTGTATTTTGATGTGTTTTGGTGTGAGATTCCTCGAAGTCGCAGAGTCTCAAAGTCCCAGAGCATCAGAGTGACGTGACATGTTGACATCACCTAGGGTGATGTGGACCCACTCTAAGCATGCCACGTGTCACCTTGTTTTGTTCTTTTTATAGATCTTTTGTGCCAATTAGAATCTGACACATGTCAACTATAGATCGGGCCACGTGTCATATATATTTTTTTGACATGTAACATCCCCTTTGTGCGTGATTACTAAAGAAACTATGGAAGTTCAAAGATTTGACATTTAGAGAAATTGGAGTATGTGGTTGCAGGAACCTCTAAAGCGCGAAGCTTCGAAGATCTTCTCCAGGTGTTCTCTAGTTCGACATTCGGGGGAAATGGGGTATGAAGAAGGTAAAACCTCTGGAGCCCGAAGTTGTGGAGCGGCGGAGTAACAAAATGTTGAAACTTCAGCCCAAGAATTCATAAATTCGACATTAAGAGGGAATGATGTGTGAAGTGGGTGAACCTCTGAAGCTCGAAGTTTCAAAGATCTGAAGATCTAGAGCCCCTAACAACACATTATGGCTAAGCGCTTGGTCATAGCCCATGGTCACATGATATTGGGGGCTGAAGAAAAAGGGCTAGTGCTTGCAAATTATATTTAAGGATAGAAAAGGGCTTAGAAAAGGATCCTGTGGGGATTTTGATTTGTACGGAATTGCATTGGAAGGAAATCACATGAGCCTATGAACTTGAGAGAGGATTCAACATGGGCACAAGACCTAATTCGACTTCCAAAGAAGATCACTTGTGTAAGGATCAGCCTCACAGAAAGGATTTTTTTTCCAGATATCCATAACTTTCAGCTCAATACTTAGAATTGAGAAAGAGAGTATTCATTAGAAATATCTTGGACAATAGAATATAATTGTTCACCCAAAAAATTGAGTTGAACAAGAAATTTATCAGAAAATCAGAAGAAAGAATTCTGATATATTATTGAACCAGAATTGTTCATATTTTCATGAAATTGTTGAGATAGTTAGGTTGACAAAGTTCCATTGGCTGCACATTTTGCAGAGTTAACAACAACTAGATCAGATTAGGATCAACACAGAGTGTAGAGGATTGTAAGATACACAGGGGGTTTACAACTAGGAAGATGATATTAGAGGGATGGATGTCCATATGGGTATTGAAGGAACAAAATCAAATGGAAATGGAGAAGGAAAGGATGAAAACATGAATATGGTAGAGACCATTAAATATTTACAAAAAGATGTCCAAAGTAATAAAGTTGATAATGAAAGGCTTATGAAATCCAAGGAGCAACAAGAGGAATTCGACATGAATTTAAGGTAGAGCTTGGACATAATTGAAAATAAATTGGATAAGGAGAATGGCTCAAGAAAATCTAGGAGTCATAGGTCTCCTGATGGGAAAGGAAGAACAATAAGTGTTAGCAGACATCACCATCACTCCCCAAGGCATTCCAAAAAGAGAGCACACAGTAGCTCAAGTTCATCCCCTTTCAGGAAGCATAAGAAGAGGTCTAGGGTGGATGAGCTACAAGGAGAAATGAACAAAATAAAACCTCCTACGTGTTGGAACACATATAATCCTAAACTTTTGAGCTTTACATTCTCCACTTCATGAAATTATAATATTTCCCAAAATGGTAACTTAGAAAATAAATTTCGAATTTTAAATCAAATTCATTTATGGTTAATTAGTAATAAGGCATGCATGATATCTGTCATTGATGAATTTTTTCTGTTTGATCAAATGATCCTAATATCTCTGGAGTTTTGGAGCCACCTGATTGTTAAAGAGGTAAATCACTAAAGGTCACTCCGGAGCTTCGCGCTTCGGGCATTTTGCTAAGTCTTAACGATAAAATCCCTGAAACCCGAAAGTGTTCATTCATCACTTTTCCTAAACCTTTAAAGGACACGAGTTGTAGTACACATGTATATTTTGAGTCATCCTTGAGTTGACACACGACACCCATTTCTGACATTTTCATTTGAAGATTCATACGATTCCAAGTAACATGTGGCACTTCCCTTTTCTCGACATGTCATCTAGAATGACGTCATCTGCGACACGTCATTACGGGAGATGACCCTTCAAAAATATAACAAAGAACTAATTCACAAATCACTGAAGCACCAAAATTCCAAAGTATTAAACTTTAATTAATTAAGTTAATCATGGTCAAGAGGTAATTAATGACTTCGTACTTCGGGGTTCATACGTTTACCCTTATTCATATCCCAAAATATCTGAAGTCCGAAGTTCCGAAACACTTAAAGTTAAATATGATTAATTAAGACTTTCCCTATCTAGGTTGGCATGTTTTCAATATTGGATTTTTGGTCACTCCAAAGTGGAGGTTGCAACTTTGGAATATGTCAAATTGGTTGAAATTTAATTCAAAAGGCACGACCCACACAAAATTGTGGAGGACCACCTAGCCCAATTCAACATGAAAAGATATGTGCATGAAAACTCCCCATATGATGACATATTTAGGGGATTTAGGTCTTATGAGGAGTTACATGAGAGATTCCAAACCCTGTCCCCATATCAACATGCTAGTTTCCTTAGTTTCCAAGGACACAGGAGAAACAATTTTCCAAAAGTACTACAAGGAGAGTCAATAGCCACACCTCCTGCACAGGAATCTATGTCTCCAGGTTTTGAATATGGGTACTCTAGTAAACATAATATTGAGGAATCTTCAAAGAGATATGAGGTTTTGGCACAAGAGTTAGAAGACTCATTGTCAGGACCACTAAGTCCCCAGGCCCTAGCTCATCTCAAATCTTACCTAAAGAAAGGAAATGATGCATCTCCTTTGACACCAGCCACACCAGCTGCTAATATAGTAGATAAACAACAATATACAAAGATAGATACTCCTATTACATCATTGACATCTCTACAGTCTAGCTTTGGAAATCCTAGTTTCAAAATCATTTTTGTAAGTTATCTTACCCCAATCTCGTCTGAAGAGATGCCCCCTTCAGATTTATTCTTTAGCAAGAAATGGAGGGCCATCGTCAAAAGATAATCACATCAGAAGGACAAAGTAATAACCAAAAGGTAGAGGATGTTGTATGACATAAATGATCGCGATGATTCAAAATTCATGAAGGAAGTTGCAGGTTCATTAGGATCCTTTTCCACTGCAAATCAATGGTCTATGGAGAATTTGGTAGAGCAAATAAAACATAAAAGCTTATTGGTGGCACAGTTGCAAGATCAATTACTGGACATGGAACAAACTGTAAGGAATAAGATGAGCCAAGACTTTGAGCAAATCAGAGCTCATGACCGGCAACAAATCCAACAGCTGCAGGCTAACCTCGAGGAGATCCATAAAAATTCACAGGCCAACCAGGGTCTAATCACGCAACATGATGAATTTATAAGACAACTGCAAGCTAGTTTTAAGGTGACCGAAGGTGCCTCGATAGACATTTCAGCCTTCCAAATTCAAGTGTTGGAAATAAACTAAAAATTGAAAATGGCCTAGCAAGATATTTTTATGAAGGTTGATGCCATCCAAAAGTGTTATAAGGTAGTAGACCTTGCTCTAAAGGATGTCTATATCAAGGAAAGAGAAGCTCGCTTATCCCGAGCTAAATTTCAAGAATCCATCATATTGGAACATAAAGAAGTATCTCTTATTGTCCTCAAATTTCCCCTTCTTAACAAATAAGAGGTGATATGGCCCTGAAGGTGTGGGAAACGAATTTTTCAGAGAGAAAGAGATTAGCCAGGAAAGTAAAGGATTCTTTCCAAGAAGCGTTATCATCATTAGACAAGAGAATGATTGATTTTGAGGGAAGCAGTATTGCGGAGGCCGTGGAGAAAATCGATATCAAAATGAACTAGCAAAACTCCAGAAAGAGCAAAGAGGAAACTTTGGCTAGGAAATGAGCTAGATTGACTTTCTTAAAATAAATAAATGGCTACTAAACCCAAGTTCAAAGTTCTAGGCCTTAGCTCAAGAAGTGAAAAGAATCCAAGAAAGGCTACCTCAAGTAGAAAGGAAATTATACACTTTCGAGGTGAATGAAACAATTGAGACATCAAAGTTGGTGGTGGAATTTTTAGATAGATGAAACCAATGCATTGATCATGGAAAAGCAAGCACAATTCCGAGCAGGTAAGAAAATGTCATTGCATTACTGAACATAGCTGGAGGGAAAGATGGCAACAAAACTACAACGACTAAGATATTATGTCGAATTATTAAGAAGACCAAACAACATAGGTGTCCCTCCTAAAGGAATGAGGAAAGGAAGCGTTTCTGCCAGCAGAAGAAGATATGGAGGGGAATACCAAGGACACTCATCATATTCTACACACTGCTTCCCTATTTCAAATATTTGCTATTTTTATTATAATAAGTCCAACCGTTTTGAGTTGTGACAGTTTTTTATAAATACATAGATTCAATATCTATTAGAGGCTACTTCTTGCCGAATGTAATGGAGAAAACTCTCCTTTTTGAGTATTAATACAAGTGCAGACAAAGATTCCAAATTCTGTCTAGTTTGAGTTATGTGCTTCTCTTGCATTTCCATATATTTGAATTTCCTTAAGTAATTATCTCAGTAATTCTTTAAGTAAGAAGTTTTTCCTCTATAATTGTTGTAAGTAATACAAGACCTGCAAACTATTTGAATTATGAAATATCCCTGATCCCACTGATCAAGATATTTTCTACTGATCTATTGTTCTGTCTTGCAGATCTGATACACTGGGGGTTTCTGGATGCGTTTCAGTTGTATGTTTGAGCTCTTGATGGTTATTGCATGTGCATGTGGGTTATTGCATGTGCATGTGGGTTATTTCATGTGCATGTTGTTTATTGCATGTGCATGTTGCATATCTATGGTTTTTACAACATATAAAGGACACATGTAGAAGCAAAGAACATCAACTGCCCAATATCATGTATTATATGGTTCAAGCATGGAAATACAATAGCCTACTGGAAATATAGAATATAAACGTCAGCTAGATCTCATGGATAATCACTAGAATACAAGAAAATAACATAAAAATACCCATGATCAGGAGAAGATAGTAGATCTGATGCATGCACAGATAGATCGAAAAAATACACGATTCCAGAGAAGTACGGTAACTGCTACCAGCTGGAAAAATTGTCCGGAAGAATGGACCATCAAAATGCACTAGAAACTACTCCAATAGAAGCGTCCTAGCCTCTATACTGAAATGAATGAGTGTCGGATCTCAGATCTGGTATTTGAAGCACTGGATTTGGACCCCTGGGGGTTTGCGCACCTTCTGGGACACTGGATGAGCCCCAAAGGATTCCACCAATGGAATCTGATTGTATATGTATCAAAACTATCATCTCGCCAAATGAGGAACTGGGTTGGAAGGAATTGCTTGGATTTGCTCTGATACTCTGCATGAAACCCCAAATGTTTGTCCAGAAGAGTTACACCCTAAATGGATGGATGAGGTGATATGAAAGAATCCACCGTCATAATCCAATGATAGATGGCTCAATAAAAGTGCCCTGGATGGATCTCAAATGGGTTTGAATAAAACTACAATCTGAACTCGGATTTTGTGCAACTCTCCAAACCCTCAAACTGACTTGTGCCCTCACTGGCTGAGCTGCACACTTTGCAATGGAAATTCCTGAAAAGTACGGTGAAATACATGGATGGTATCTCCGATGGGATAGTGTGTGTATCTCAACACCAAAACTGATTAATGGTGGTGGTTTCCTCCAGAAATCCACAAAACAATAAGGTCGGCTCTCTTCCTCCTTTGGGAACTCTCAACATCAAATCATAACAATGCATAGTGAGGAATTAGGTCAAATTCCTCCCTTTATACCTTTCCCAATCTAATTCACCATTGACCTCACTTAAGCTAGGTGTTTTTCCTCATAAGGTGAATAATTAATTAATTAAGTCCCCCTTTAGCACCTTTTCATTCTAATTCTTTGTTGACTTAGGCTTAAGTGACTTTTCCTAAGTATTTTGGCTTAATTCATCGTTTAGCCATCAATTCCTCCTTATTTCTCCATCTTGTTCCATATTTTTGCCTGGCTATAGTCTACAGGAACACATAGACTACTAAGTCACTTCTTGCTGGCCTACTCTTGGGAACAACACATCACAGTCCTCCCTTCCCAAGATTGCTTGTCCTCAAGCAACATCAACCCTAGGTGTTGTAAGATATGCTCTCCCTCCCATGTGGAATCCTCCACTAGAAGACCCCTCCATATAACCAAGCACTCCCTGATGATCCTGCTCCTCAATATGCGCTCTCTCTGGTCTAGTACCTCCTTTGGCACTAGCTCCAACTGACCCTCCTCATCCAAGGGTGGAAACTCCCCTGAAATGCTAACCTGTTGTCCGACAGCCTTTTTAAGACAAGAGACGTGAAAGATGTTATGAATCTTGTTAACCTCCAGTAGCTATAGCTCGTATGCCACCTCGCCTATCCTCCTGATGACTCTGTATGGCCCATAAAAATTCAACTTTAGCTTATCTGCTCCACTCCTCTTCAAGGAGGACTGTCTATATGGCTGTAATCGTAGAAAAACCAAATCCCCTACCTCAAAACTGCGCTCAACTTTGTGCCGGTCTGCATATATCTTGTGTTGGTTCTGAGCTGACTACAAGTTCTCCCTTACTGATTGAAGAATACTCTGACTCTCCTCCACCCAGTCCTTGGCCTCTGGGACCTTGTTGTCCCCAAGCACAGTCTCCATAAAGGAGGGTGCATCGTATCCATACAATGCCCTGAATGGTGACATCTTGATATACATATGGTAAGTTGTGTTGTAGTAATACTCACCCNATCAAATACCCCTCCACCCATTTGTTGACAATCTCTGTCTTCCCATTTGTCTCTGGGTGGTAGTTGGTACTCGTGGCTAGCTCTGTTCCTGTCAACCTGAAAATCTCCTGCCAAAATGCACTGATGAAGCACCCATCTCTATCACTGACTATCTGCCTGGGTAACCCGTGCAACCAGAATACCTTCCTGAAAAACAATTATTCTACCTGTATAGCCTTATAGTCCATGGGTATGGCAAAGAAATGTGAAAATTTGGTCAGTCTGGCGATCACCAAAAATATACAGTCCTTTCCCTACACTCTGGGAAGGCTTGTAATGAAATCCATGGAAATGCTCTCCCATTTCTTCTCTGGAATGGGTAGAGGTTGTAGTAGACTTGCGAGGTGTGTCTGCTCGAACTTGTTCTGCTAACAATTCGTGCACTCTTGTATGTGATTCAACACATCATCCTTGAGACCCTTCCATGAGAATCTCTTCCTGATCTATCTATATGTTTTGAAGTACCCCTGATGCCCTGCTGTAGGCGAATCATGACATACCTTCAGAATTTTCCCCTTTAGGGTAGATTTTGGAACCAAGTAGATCTAGTCCTTGTAGAAAATGAAGTCATCAAGAACTTGATATCTATCATCCATCACCTGTACGTCCATCACCTCACAAGAATTTTTTTTTTTGGAGTATTCCACCAACAAATGACCTTTCCAATCTATACAAATGTCCATCATCAAACATCCTGCTAGCCTCCTGGACAAGGCATCTTCCATGATATTCATGTTTCCCTTGACATACTCAATGCCAAATTCAAAGTCTCGGATCTTTGAGACCCACTTCTGCTGCCTCTCACTGAGGTGTTTCTGATCAAGGAAATACTTGAGACTGTTATGATCAGTCTTCACTACAAACCTGCTGCCAACCAGATACTACCTAAATTTGGTTAAGGCATGCATGATTGCTAGCATATCCTTGTCATAAATAGGATAGAATCTCTACAACTCATTGAGATTTCTTCTCTCAAACACAATGGGGTTCCCCCCTGCATCAAAATTGCTCCAATCCCCACCCCTGACACGTCGCACTCTAAGACAAACAGCTGCGAGAAGTCTGGAAGGGATAGAATAGGGCAGGTGATCATAACCTCATTCATTTTGTCAAATATCTGTTGTGACTCCTCTATCCAAGTAAAAGCACCCTTCTTGGTCAATTCTGTGAGTGGTTCTCCCAACTGTGAAAAACCTTTGACGAACCGCCTGTAGTAATTGCATAACCCAAAGAATCCTCTCAGCTCCAAGAGATTCTTGGGCATTGGCCAATCCAAAATGGCCCTGATCTTTTCCTGATGAAGTTGTACTGTGCCTGCATAATACCCAACAGCTCCCCCAAATGTGTTAGATGCTCATCCCATGTCTTGTTGTAGATCAATATGTCATTGAAGAATACCAAGATGTACTTCCTCAACTGTACTCTAAATATATGATTCATGCAAGACTGGAAAGTGGTTGGTGCGTTGGTCAATCCAAATGGCATGACCAAAAACTCAAAGTCTCTGAAATGGCACCGGAACACTGTATTCTCAATGTTCTGCTCCCCGATGCTGATCTGATGGTATCCTGAGCGTAGATCAATCTTAGTGAAGAAGACCGACCCATGTAACTCATTCATCATCTCATCTATGTGTGGAATGGGGTGACGGTTCTTGATCATTTTCTTGTTGAGCACTATGTAGTCGATGCACATCCTTCTTTAGTACTAGGACAAATGAAGATGCAAAAGGACTCATGCTGGGCTTGGTGTGCCCCATAGCAAGAAATTCTTTGATTGGTTTTTCAATCTCGTTCTTGAATTTCTTGGGGTGCCTGTAGGGTGCTGTAATCACCAGTGTATCCCCTGCCTCTGACTCAATCATGTGCTCAAAACCCTTGTCGGGCAGTCTCCCTGGTGGTATCGACTCAAATACTAACTCATACTGACCCAAAAGCTCTCTGATCTGTGGGTGGTAATGCTCCCTACCCTTAGAATCCTTTCGCGTGGTGATCAAACACTTTGATGCATAAGCCACATCTCAGTGACAAAAGAGTTGCTCCATCCTCTTTGTTGATACTGCTCGAGGTGCTCCTATAGACATGTCCCTCAGCACAACTCGCGATCCAATAGAATCTCTGAAGCTCATGGTCAACATATGATAGTTTAACCCAATATCCCCCAATGAATACAACCATTGTACCGCTAGCACGACATTGGTATCTGACAGCTCAACTACATAGAATGTGTCTGTCAGGGTGTATTTGCCTAGTTTGACCTCTAGGTTAGGGATCATATCCAGGCATGTCATCGTGTATCCATTTGCCACTGCTACATGGAATCCCTCAAAATCCTTCATGCGTAACCCCCTCCTGGATACTAAGGACACATCTATGAAGTTGTGGGTGGCCCCACCATCAACTAACATTGTCATCTGTTGCCCCTATATAAGGCCCTTGAGCCTAAGAGTGTTGTACCTGGGTACTCCTGAAAGGGTGGATATGGTTCCCCTTTTCACCTCTCAAAGAGGTTTTACCTCCTCCTTGGGTTGTACCCTGGTTGGTATTTGAGGTTTCTTCGACTGCTACTCTCGCTCATGAATGGTCTCAGTCTTTGAATTACTATCTATCAGTGCCTCAACATCCTCATCCTCCTCCTCACTTCTTGATTCCACTTCAATGTAGTGGATCTTTCCCTTTCCCATGCATCTATGCCTTGGGACCCAAGGGTCTTTGTAGGAGACACAAAGCTTCTTCCTCATCAACTCCCATCGTGTATCATCATCCAACTTGGGCTTGCCCTTCCATTCCCTTTGAGGATTCTTATGATCCTTGTCTCTCTGTGGTACAAAGGGTTTAGTTTTTGGCACTGAATCTGCAAAATCTCTAGTGCGTCGGATGGCATCCTGCAAGGTATGAGGCCAGTAGGCCTTCACCCATCCTCTCAAGGGTTCTATGAGACCTTCTGTGAATAGCATGACCAATCGAGGCTCGAATATGTATGTCACTACCACTACTACCCTCTGAAACTCAGAGACGAATTCCTTTGCTATGCTAGTTTGTCTCAACTGGGCTAGATCTTTGAAATGGATCTCTGGATCCCTCCTGTCAAATCTATCCATGAGTCTCTCTGTGAACTCTTTGTAGGAGGTGATGTGATTGTGACCCAATGTCACCAATCCATGATACCACCAGTCGTGTGCCTCACCCTCCAAGTGTAGGGTGGTGAAACTGATGGCCTCTGACTCGGTCATATGGTTGAGCTTGTAGTAGGTGTCTAGTTTCTGTACCCAATCTTTGACGGTGCATTTGGATGATCCGTCAAAATAAGGTATGGTGAGTTTACCAACTTTCCGGATGAAATCAATGTTATGCCTCTGCTGCTGCTGTTGCTGTGGTCCTCCCCTCTGTGGCTCTCTGGGGCGGTTACTGAGTTTGAGTCCACAATACTCGACTAAGGTCATATCCTGCTGGAAGTCATGACCCAATGCTGCATACTCTCTCTGATACTCTACAATGTCCTTTTCATGAGTGGGCAGTCTCTGTGCTATTGGTATCTATGCTGCTACTGGGGGTTCCCTCTGGAAACTAGGAAACAAAAAAAGTGGAATCCTACTCACAGAGGTGTATGTGCGAGTGGGTGACTGGGGTCTATTGCCTTCCCCTGAGTTCCCTTGTGCTGCATGTCGGGCTTGTGTGCCTGGAATGTCAACCATAGCCAGTTTATTCTCTACCTGAGCTAAATATTGAGACATGGTCCACTGACTAGCTAGCATATCGTTGATAACCTACATGAAGGTTGCATCTGGATCCACATGGGACTTACCATCGCCCTCTGGTTGCTCATATCTATCACCTAGCCTCCTCTCTTCTTCATGCTCGGTCTCGCGCTCTGCTCTTCTCTTTGCTTATCTGTGTGCCTCTTCCTTTTCCTTTGAACTGGGAGGCAAGGGAGGAAAGTTAGGCCTATCCTTTCTTTCCTTGCGCCTATTGTAAGTGACATATTCATCACCTACGTGCTCATGTCCATTTGGTTCTTCTGCTGTATTCATTGTCTTTAGTCACAGGCTAGCACGACTAAAGATCTGATACCACTGAAATATCCTTGATCCCACTGATCAAGATATTTTCTACTGATCTATTGTTCTGTCTTGCAGATCTGATACACTGGGGTTTTATGGATGCGTTTCAGTTGTATGTTTGAGATCTTGATGGTTATTTCATGTGCATGTGGGTTATTGCATGTGCATGTTGGTTATTGCATGTGCATGTTCATTATTGCACGTGCTTGTTGCATATTTATGGTTTTTACAACATATAAAGGATGCATGCAGAAGTAAAGAACATCAACTGCCCAATATCATGTATTATATGGTTCAAGCATGGAAATACAATAGCCTACTGGAAATATGGAATTTAAACATCAGCTAGATCTCATGGATCATCACTAGAATACAAGCAAATAACATAAAAATACCCGTGATCAGATCTGATGCATGCACGGATAGATTGACAAAATATCAGATCTGATGCATGCACGGATAGATTGAAAAAATATGCAATTCTGGAGAAGTATGGTAACCATTACCAGTTAGAAAACTTTTCTGGAAGAATGGACCATCAGAATGCACTGGAAACGGCTCCAATAGAAGTTCCATGGCCTCTAGACTGAAATGGATGAGTGTCAGATATCGGATCTGGTCTCTGAAGCACTGGATCTAGACCCCTGGGGGTTTTGCGCACCTCCCAGGAAACTGGATGCACCCCAAAGGATTCCACCAATGAAATATGATGATATATGGCTCAAAATGATCTTCTTGCCAAATGCGAAACTAGGTCGGAAGGAATTGCTTGGATTTTCTCTGATACTCTGCATGCAACCCAAAATGTCTGTCCGGAAGAATTGCACCCTAAATGGATGGATGAGGTGATATGAAAGATTCCACTGTCAGAATTGAATGATATATGGGTCAATAGAAGCACCCCGACTAGATCTCAAATGGGTTGGAGGGAAACTGCAATCTGAACTCAGATTTCCTGCAGCTCTCCAAACCCTCAAACTGACTTGTGCCCTCACTGGCTAATTTGCACACTTTGCAATGGATACTTTTGAAAAGTACAATGAAATACCTGGATGGTATATCCTATGGGATTACCCTTCTGACGTGAAGATCGGAAGAGCGTCAGAAGGGTNTGAACTCAGATTTCCTGCAGCTCTCCAAACCCTCAAACTGACTTGTGCCCTCACTGGCTAATTTGCACACTTTGCAATGGATACTTTTGAAAAGTACAATGAAATACCTGGATGGTATATCCTATGGGATAGGGTGTGTCTCTCAACACCGAAACTGATCAATGGTGGCGGTTTTTTCCAAAAATCCACAAAACAGTAAGGTCGGTTTTCTTCCTCCTCTGGGAACTCTCAACATCAAATCATAACAATGCATAATGAGGAATTAGGTCAAATTCCTCCCTTTATATCTTTCCCAATCTAATTCACCATTGACGTCACTTAAGCTAGGTGCTTTTTCTACCAAGGTGAATAATTAATTAATTAAGTCCCCCTTTAGCACCTTTTCATTCTAATTCTTCGTTGACTTTGGCTTAAGTGACTTTTCCCAAGTATTTTGGCTTAATTCATCGTTTAGCCATCAATTCCTCCTTATTTCTCCATCTTGTTCCCTATTTGTGCCTGGGTGTAGTCTACGGGAACACATAGACTACTAATTCACCCCCTGCTGGCCTACTCTTAGGAATGGGACATCACAAATTACTGCATCTCATATCCTGTTCAAGGGTTCACTCTTTGTTTTCTTCTACTGCAAACAAGGTGAGATTCATATTCCATTGATTCCTAGATTTTTTCAACATTTATGTAAGTTTCTCCCACACCATTTGATATCATAGTTGTGACTCAAACAATGAAATACGTCCTCTGTACTATTCTATTATTAATTTCTCTTAAGGATTTTTTTTATATAAATAAAGGATGAGAAATAACTCTTTTAAAATATCCTTTTAAACATTCCTGATGCCTGACATTACTCTTTGAGCCTTAAGTTTAATCTTAGGAACAACATCTTTTTGGCGCCGTTGCCAGGGAACAAAGAAACAAAGTTATTTTTCCCTGGGAAATGACAAGGTAAATTTATATCTTTGATAGTGAACAAAGATTGAACACACAAGTAAGGCTTATTTTTATATTTCACTTGGCGACTCCACCGTAGATAAAACTAGAATTCGGTCGAAAGAATACCAAGAAGAATCCAGACGATAAGCAGACCACACCAGTATCAGATCCCGAAAGGTTCTTGAAACCAAAGGGATACCTCAAATCGACTACTGCATAAGTAGGTAAAGTATATCAACCCAAAGTTACATGGGTTAATGCTAAGGTTCCAATTGAAGAACTAACCCCTGAAGCGAGTCTTAAACAAGTACCCTCTGCAAAGGCATCAAATAGTAAAACTGAGGATAAGCTTGAGAATCCAGAGGTAATTGTACCCAAGATAAAGGTTGAGATTGACTCGACTAATACTCCTACTGGTCTGAACAAAATATCCCTCTCTATACCCGCTGTCGTTGACACTCTGTCAATTCCATCCTTGCCCGAAGTAAAGGTTTCAGTTTCCCAAAACTTTGAAGAAAATATTTTATACCCTGATTCATCCGCTATCGGTTCTCCTATATATACATGTTGTAAATATGAGAAAACCATTCCACATTTCCCTTTTCCTCCTCTTCTAGATTTTTTTATCTCCTAATGAACTTTTCCCAGAAATTCCTTTGCCACATCCCGAGGTAGTTGAAAGGTCAACACTTTGGTCCCTAAAAGTTTTTGAAAATCCTCTCTTTTCCCAAAGTCTGTCCCCTAGACTTCCAATGGTTGTTGCTAGAGGAGGTGGCACTGGAGGTGGAGGAGTAGGTGGACAAGGTCAAGTAAAACCTCCACCCCCTAGAATATTTTCCAAGGTATCTACCAGATACGCTCTCGTGGTCCTCCCCGCCCCCCTTCATGGTTTGCTAAAAAATTATATGAAAACCTACCAAAATTCATGGGGGAAGGAGATTTAACCTCAACCAAACACATAGCCTTTTTTGATCATCTTGTTGATATCCTTGGTATCGAACACAAAAATGTTTACTCAAGGCTGTTAGTCCAAACCTTTGAAGGAAAAGTGAGAACCGGGTTCCGAGGGCTCCCGGTAGGTTCCATACAGTCATATGATGATCTAGAAAATGTGTTTCTAAGATAGTGGGGAGAGAAGAAGGACCATATCTATTATTTGACTAAATTCATGGCTTTAAGAAAAAATAATTTTGAATCAGTTCTCGAATTTACTGAGAGGTTCAACAAACTATACAACAAAATCTCAGCTGAGGTCAAACTCTCTCAACCTGCTGCAAAGGTAACTTTTGCAGGAGCCTTTGAACATGACTTTGCTCTCCTCTTAAGAGAAAGAAGATCTGCCACTCTAACAGAGATGCAGGACGATGCCATAGAAATTGAATCCAATATGATAGCATTTGGGAAACTAAAAAATAAGATTGATATGGGAAGCAAAGAACTTAGGCATTTCAAAGAACAAGCAGGACCCTTTGGATCTGGGAAGTGCACAAAAGAAAATATGGATGAGATGGCCAAGATAATCAAAGATTTATCAAACAAGATATCCATGATGGAATTAGATCAGGCCAAACTTGATACTTTAATTAGGAATCAGTTCAAAAGAAACCCTAACCCTCAGATACAACAGAGACAAATAAAAAATGAAGATCAAAAGATACAAGCCCCATTTAAAACTGAAAATTTATGCAAAGAGATGACATGAAAAATTATGAGGATTTAGAAGAGGATATAACCAACCTTAGCGATGACGATCTGGAGCCTCATTTAACTAGGCAGGATTATGAAAAGTCTTTAGACCTAGAACCACTGTTTAATAATGAGGAACATATTAAAAAATATGGGAAAATCTACCTATCAAGGACTCGCTGACTCAATAATGGTAGAACTCCAACAAAAGTATGATTTAAGGCCCAGAGAAAAAAATCCTACGAATTTCCCACCGAAGAATATTTTGTCGCGAAATAAAAAAAATGAAGCAGCTCTTACTAAACTGCTAGTTGAAATACAAATTGCTCGAACAAAACCAGTTGAAACAAGAGCAACACAAACTAAAAAACCGAAAAAATACAGAAGCACAAGTTTCATCCAGAGAAATTGAAATGACAATAGGAGTTTTCAGTTTAGAAAATGAACTTAATAAAATTAAATCCCCATACCCCTGGTTGAGCTTGTAAAAAATCCAATTTATAAAAATAAAATTGCTAAAATGATAAAAAAAATTATGCTGAAGGTCACGCAGACGTTATTAATCTACAAGATGAAAGACCTACGATTATGTTTGGTCCACACATCAAAAACACCAAGGATTCTATTGCTCTATATTACACTAATTGTGCATGATCATTTACTCCACAACTGCATGTTAGATTCTGGGGCTTCTCATAATTTAATGCCTAAAGTTATCATGGAGAAATTAGGCCTCGAAATTACTAGACCTTATCAATACTTGTATTTGTCTGATTCCAGAAAAGTTAAGTTTCTAGGCATGATCAAAGATTTGGTATTGAATCTTGCACAGATCCCTGTAAAAAGTATCCTTATGGATGTATTCGTTGTTGATGTCTTTGCCAAGTATGACATGCTTCTATCCAAGTCTTGGGGCTCCAAATTAGGAGGATCACTTCAGCTAGACATGACTTATGCTACGATCCATATTTTCGGTGGACAATTCACACGACTGTACAAAGAAACTAGACTGGCGTATACGGTAAATGATCCTCAAAATCCAAATAATTACCTAGTCTATGTTGTTGATCGGGACTTAGGAAATTGTATATTATATATAGATGACGATTTCGAAGAATGTGCAGAAGAAGAAAATAAAAAAGTAGAAAAAACAAAGAAAAGTGTAAGTAGTAGAGAAGGAGCATGGAAAATGTTTTTTGATGGCGCTTTGTCTTGCGAAGGAGAAGGGGCTGGAGTGTTATTTGTAGTGCCAGTAGATGAGTACGTTATTCCCTTCTCATACACATTATAGTTGGAGGTTAATTATACAAATAGTGTCTATGAGTATGAATCTCTAGTCTTAGGATTAGAGGCTGCCAGAAAGTTAACAATTGAACATCTGATAGTCTATGGTGATGCATAGCTTATTATGAAACAAATAAAGCAAAAGTATCAAGCTAAGAATCCAAGGCTGAGGTCATACAAAAATTTCTCTTGGTCTTTTATAGAGAATTTCTTCTCATCCTTTAATATTCACTCTATTCACATAATGGAAAATTAGCAAGCCGTCTCCTTAGACAAAGTGACTGCGACATTTGTACCACCTACCATCTTAAAACTGAAATATCACATCGAAATGAGACTCAAGCCTTCAATCCCAAATAATGTTCATCACTGGTAAGTCTTTTAAGATGACGAACAAATTAAACAGTTCCTTGAAATTGTCGACGAGTTCTTTGAGACTCACATAGATCAGGGAAACCATAACGAGCCTATCTGGGTTATGAAGGAAGGTGAAAACCCTGAAAAGTTCTAGGATAAGATTGCAAATCATCGTATGCTTGTTCTTAAAAAAAATCATATCCCTACAAGTCTGATCCCCTTAGAGATATTATTTGACCATGATGACATACCTTTAAAATCTAACTTATGACCTCAACCCAAAGAGGTTGAAGACTGTAATATAGGAACTGTGGAAAATCCTAAACTAGCCAAATATCTAAATACCTTCCATCTCAAATGAAGAATAAATACGCCGAGTTTCTTAAGAAATATAAAGACATTTTTGCGTGGTCCTATGATGGTCTAAAAAATTATGATACATCTGTCATTGAACACAAGATTCCTTTGAAACATGGTATCAAAACTTTTAGGCAGAAACTTAGACAAATAAACCCTATTCTCCTGCCAGTCAAGAAGCTTCTCAGAAAAATAAACTCAGTCAAGAAGCTTCTCGATGTGAAGATTATCATTCCACTCATATATTATGAATGGGTAGAAAATTTGGTACCCATCAGGAAGAAAAGTGGTGAAATAAGGCTCTGTGTTGACTTCAGAAACTTAAATTGGTCATCCTTCAAAGACAACTACCCACTACCAAAAATGGATCATGTTCTAGAAAAAGTAGTTGGAGATAACATAATGTCCATGATTGAAGGTTTTTACGGATACAATCAAATTGATGTCCATGAAGACGACAAAGAAAAGACTATATTTACCACTCTGTGGGGAACTTTCATGTCCGATAAAAATCCATTTGGTTAGATGAAGTCAACTGTTACTTTCCAGAGAGAGATGGACATTGCGTTCGTCAGTGAGAAAGACAAATATTTTGTTATCTATATTGATGATTTGACAATTTTTTCTAACTCTAATGAAGAACACCTGCTACATCTTAGGCAAACCTTCGAAAAATGCAGAAAGTTTGGTTTGTCCCTTAATCCTAAGAAATCACACTTCACTATGAAGGAAGGTAAGATCTTGGGTCATATAGTATCAAAATAAGGAACAAGGTCGACCTGAAATGAGTTGAGGCTATAGACAAAATTAATATTCCTAGGAACAAAAAAGAAATTCAATCTTTTTTTAGGAAAGATAAACTTTTTGGGAAGATTCATTCCCAATTTTTTTGAAATAATTAAAATGATTATAGATATGTTGAATAAATATCACGAAGTGAAATGGATTGCTGAAGCTAAAGCATCATTCGAGCACATAAATAAATCCATAGGGGAAGCACCGGTGTTAGCAAGTCCAAACTATACAAAGGAATTGATGATCTTTTTGTTCTCTTTTGAACATACTTATTACTGTTGCAGCGGTACTCCTGCAAAATAACGAGGAAGGATTCAAGAAACCAATATATTTCTTCAGAAAAATCCTCATGGATGTAGAGTTAAGGTACAATATACTTGATAAGAAAGCATGCACAATGGTGAAGGTTCTCAAGGATTTCAGGACATATGTACTGCACTCCAGGATAATTGCTTACGTGATGAATAATGTTATTAAAGACATCTTAGTTCAACCAGACAGTGATGGGAGAAGAGGACAATGTCTGGATAAAATTAAAGAGTTTGATATAGAAGTGAAACCCACCAAGCTAGTCAAAGGTCAAGGCCTGGAAAAATTATTAGCAGAATCAAACTTCAAGGTGATCGGGATAAACCACCTGGAATCACATGGATATATCCCAGATAGAGAGGAACTTGACGATCAAACCCCAACAATCCAGATCGAAGATAATTTTTATTCCTCTTCTTGGTATTGAGATATTGTTTCATACCTCCTTACCCTTCAGTGCTCGAATGACATGACTCCATCCAAGGCGAGAACTTTGAAGATGGATGTAATTAAATATAATATTATTGATGGCTAGCTGTATTGGAAGGATCCTCTAGGTTTCTTGTTAAGTTTCTTAATAGAATTTGAAACAGAAGGCGTCATAAATTAATTCTATGAAGGGGTGTGTGGAGGACACCATGCCTGGAGGGAAACGACCTACAAGATTTTAAGAGCTGGGTATTATTGGCCAAAATTATTTACTGATGTAAATGCCAAGGTCAGAGGCTGCAACTCTTGCCAACTGTTCTCTGGTAAGAAAAACCTCCCTGCACTACCTTTAGTCTCGGTCAAAGAAGAAGCTCCCTTTCAACAATGAGGTCTAGATTTTATTGGAGAAATCCATCCATAGTCAAGCGCCCAATATAAATGCATTTTAACCACTACTGATTACTTCATGAAGTGGGTCGAAGCCATTCCAACTTGAAATGCTATGGATTCGGTGGTAATAAACTTCTTGGAAGATAACATCCTATCGAGGTTTGGTTGTCCTCGAAAAATAGTCACTAACAACACTCAAGCTTTCAAATCTATGGAAATGGTCAATTTCTGCCAAAAATACAACATTGTGTTAGGACATTCTACAACCTACTATCCTTAGGGGAACGGGTCGGCCGAATCATCCAACAAGATCCTGATGACTATAATAAAAAAGGTGTTGAAAGAAAATAAGAAGCCTTCGCACGTTCACTTGAAATACGTCTTATGGGCGAATCAAATCTTGCTCTTCCTGTGATGAAGCTCTGGAAAGATGAAAATGAAGAGCTAAATGATGTTACAAGAAGGATAAATCAAATAATTGAAGTCCAACAAAATGGGGCTGAAGTAGATGAAAAACTTCATCGGTAAAAAGGATAAAGACAAGGAGTTTCTTCCTGGAGATCTAGTTTTAAAGTGAGATGCTAGAAAAGAAGATGTAGGGAAACACGACAAGTTCGACCATGCATGGTTCGGTCCATTTAGGATGGCAGCGACTAAGGGGAAAAATTCCTTCTTACTGGAAAACCTCGATGGAAAAATTCTTGACACTCCTATCAACGGGCGTTACCTAAAACATTTGATCCAATAATCATATTTCAGATTTCCATTGTATATACCGATTTTGGTTTCCATGTTTCGGTTTGCAATTTTATTTTTTCTTTTATAAATTATCCGAATTTTACTTTTACTGTAAATAAACCAGGTTTACTTGATATCATCAAAACAAAAATATAAAAACATGTACCACATATCATTCCCATTTTCGCGTAAGTTTCTGACATTTCTCATGTTTGTTCCCGTGAAAAATACTTACTGTCAGTTGAGGGATAAGGATGTATCAAAATCCAACTCTCATTTTTCAAAGATATTCGTTTTCTCTCAAAACATGTGATGAATTAATGATTTACTTGATTGAAAATACAAAGAAGATCTAAGGTATGAATTCCTACGCTGCTAGTTCAATCTAAAATTTTGAGAAAATTTTATTGAATGTAAAGGAGGTCTTACTCATGTAGATATTTTCACTTGATCAAAGATCAAAGGAGTATGAAATTACAGCTTAATTTTAAAGCCTTCTCTGAATGAAACAAGAATGAAAAAAAAAATGAAATAAAAAGAACAAAAAAGGTTTGAAAGGAAGTTCGAGAATCAATAAAAAAACTGGTGTGGGGATGAGATTCTTTTGCATTAGACCCTCTGAGTCTTCATTCTGTTTTATTCTTCCTATCCCTTGAGATTTTATCCCCTTTTGATTTTCTCTACTTTTCCTTAGTCTTCATAGAAAGAAAGAATCTCACCTTGACTTTGAAAACTTAAAAACATATCCTCAAAAAGAGATTAGGTGAAAACCTTTATGTTCCTCTGATTTTAACTGAAATAAAGTATGTCTAGGATAATCATGATAAATTTATCTCTTCTATCTGGTTTTAAATTGACTAATTCACTCAAGGTTGATCCCTGAAATTCAAAAATCCCTATAAAATCTTCCTTATAGGCGAAGGTGTATTGAAGACTGGAAGAAAATTAGTTTCAGAGCATGCTTAAAAAATTATGACAAACCTTCCTTTTGAAAAAAATTAAGCAGATATCATCCCGTGTATGATACATACAGATTGATTTCCCCCATTTCTAAATATTGAAAATATAAGACAAATGGTGAAAGGAAATTCATAATATGATTGCCCCCATCTAGTCCAAGACAAATGGTTAAAGGAAATTCAAAATTTGATTGCCCCCATTTTGTCCAAAAAGAGATGATGAAAGGAAATTCATAAAATGATTACCCTCATCTCAACAAAATGAAAAAGTACTAATTGAAGTGGTGAAAGGAAATTCAATGGGAGAAGTAGATAACTTCATCGGGGTACTAAACAGGCTCCCTGGTAGTGAAGTAATGTCTATGATATCTGTATGGTTGTTATACATATCTACATGACATACTTTGACATCTAATTCTCTTTCTAGTAATATTTACATTCTCAACCAACGAGGGATCCCCTAAATAGTATGTTGCATAATACTTAACCTTGATTTGAATGAAATCAATCAAACTCTGATATTTTAGCTAAAGTTATTTTGATTATCTTAAGCAAATCAAAACTCAGTTTTAGGAAAGGGAAATTTTAAATAGCCTAACTTGAGATCAAGGATTAGGTGTTTTTTGAGGTTCGGTTGAAGTTCCTTTTTTTTTAGTAGGATTAACCCCTAAAGGTGTTTCCCAAAAATGAAATAATGACTCCATTTACCCAATAATTGCACTTAGTCTATTGTTCTTCCGCGTCTCACAGAGAGACACGATCCCTAGATGGGGCCTATGTTGGAACACATATAATCCTGAACTTTTGAGCTTTACATTCTCCACTTCATGAAATTATAATCTTTCCCAAAATGATAACTTAGACAATAACTTTCGAATTTTAAATCAAATTCATTTCTGGTTAATTAGTAATAAGGCACGCGTGATATCCACCATTGATGAAGTTTTTATGTTTGATCGAACGATCCTAATATCTTCGGAGTTTTGGAGCCGCTTGATTGTTAAAGAGGTAAATCACTAAAGGTATCTCTGGAGCTTCGCGCTTTGGGCGTTTCGATAAGTCTTAACGATAAAAGCCCTGAAACCCAAAAGTGTCCATTCATCACTTTTCCTAAAACTTTAAAGGACACGATTCGTAGTACACGTGTATCTTTTGAGTCATCCCTGAGTTGACATGTGGCACCCATTTATGACATTTTCGTTTGAAGATTCATACGATTCGAAGTAAAACGTGGCACCTCCCTTTTCTTGACATGTCATCTAGAATGACATCATCTGCAACATGTCATTATGGGAGATGACCCTTTGGAAATATAAAAAAAAAAACTAATTCACAAATCACCGAAGCACCAAAATGTTGAAGTATTAAACTTTAATTAATTAATTTAATCATTGTTAGGAACCAAATATCAATATAGCATAGAAAAAACTCAGAATAAGTACTCAATGCCTTGAAAAAGAGAGAAATTTAGATAATAAGCCTCTTCGAGGGGGAAACCTCCTTATGCCCACATAAATTTCTAAATACAAGATGATTCCAAATGAAAATGTCTCCTTGGTATATATAGGAGACTAGGAGGTATAAATACAACTAATGGTCTAAAGACGACATAAATAAAATAACATTACTAATGTAATATGCCCCAATTAAGGGGTAATGACCCACTATTTAGGGCTTAATATGCCCCTCCCCTTGAGACAAGTGTTGTTTGCAATGCTTGAGTAACTCTGGATGCTTCTGTATAAAAGACTCATCTTCCCAAGTGGAATCTTCAGTCGGTAGTTTCCTCCATTTAATG
>JASDQU010103109.1:42369-52970 GCA_032191745.1 Picea mariana
AGAATAAAAAATATATATATATATTTAGCAAACTTATAAATTTATTTAGAAAGGATCTAAAAAAATAAAAATTTACGAGCAAATGGGAGACAAAAAATAGATTAAACGAAATTTTTCTTTTCGTCAATTAATTTATATTCCTGAAATAAACCAATCAGTCATCCTACTTTTTGATCCTCGCGATCACAGAAGCGCGGAGGAGAGCATACTTATTCTAGCAAAGATAAAAAAACTTGAAAATAAAACCCTACCTACACTACACTAATTAGAAATGAGACATTAGTTACGTATAATCAAAGAGCCAATGTAGCCATGCACGCAACCGTAATAAAAATATGTTATCTTTCAATTCACAATTGACAGTCGAGAATGTGTATGAGCGTGCGAAATTAGCTGCTGAAGTTCTAAATTAACAAAATAAAAAGGAAAACTAAGTGGAACTAACCTAGTTCTTGCTTGAAACCAACGTTTGATCAGGCTTTTGTAGGCGTAATTTGTCTTACTCAGATCATGTTGCAGCTTCTCGCTGTCCTCCTCGACCTCCTGCTTGCCTAATTGTTCTTTATTAAATATGCAGGATTCTTCATATGTTGATTCTTCGTTCGCCTCTGGAGGAGTAATTAAGCTTCTGGATATTGTCAAGATCTCCTCTTCCAGAGAAGAGGAGATCCCGACTTTTGCTAGGACCTAAGTGAGTTGTTCCAAGCTTAAACTCATTGTCAAACCATGTTAAAAACAGGATTCTTACAACACCCAAAACCGAAATGAAAAAAAAACTTGAATAAAAGCACTCTTACTGAAATGGAAAATAATTACTCTTCACAGTTGCAAAAATTAAAACGCTCCTGATAGTTGGTAGGGACAGTGAGGAATCTACACTGAAGCAACTCTATGACCCTTAGAACCAACACATGTAGATCACGCTTGCAAAATTGAAATTTTACACTAACTTGTAGGAATTGAAATTTACACTACCCTACATGTCCTTACCCATATGTCACCTCAGAGTTAGTAGCATGTCTAATCACACTTTCATGAAAAAGAAATTTAAACTACCACACTTGCAAGAATTGAAATTTACACTACCCTACATGTCCTTACCCATATGTCACCTCAGAGTTAGGAGCATGTCTAATCACACTTGCATGAAAAAGAAATTTAAACTACCACACTTGCAGAAAATGAAAATGAACTGCGCTAGGTAAGTGGGTGAAACTGCACTAGAGAAGAATCATATGACGAAAGGGCGCACCTGAAAGTAGGAGGGTGAGGAATGAAATTGTTAAGTCCTTGAAGTTAGGGGGGTATTAGGAAGGTGAGGAAGGATGGCTCACCTGACAACAAACATATAGGAGAAATTTCAGAGTTTCTTAGGGTGCGCAAGCAAGCTCGACCACGGGAGAGAGATTTTCTCTGGTAACTCCGAGATCACATCTGGCTACCTTCCTTTCCTTGGACGGCTCCCTACTTCTCTCTTCCTTGAACGTCCACCTATGCAACCTCCTCTTTCTATTGCTTGGCATAGCTCGTTTGGTTCTTAACCCTCTACAATTCTACGGTGGATTCTCCACCCCCCTTAATATCTTCTCCGAAACCCTTATTGTGCTCAGCCTAGTCGGGTTGGGTTGGTCCTAACCTTTGACCTCGGACCTCGTACTTGTATTGGGGGGGGATAAGCCCCTTCCCTGGGAAAACATTGCTGCCAAGATTGGTGTTAGCCCAACACGAATTGAAATTTACACTACGCTACATGTCCTTACCCATATGTCACCTCAGAGTTAGGAGCATGTCTAATCATAGTTTAATGAAAAAGAAATCTAAACTCCAATCCATCGTGCTTCCCCGACAACGGTGCCAAAATGTTGGGCTCTAAATATGTCCTAAAAACAACCTCTATGCATCAACCAAAGGTAGGCGCTGGCACAAACGTTTTACTTGTCGCCTACATAGGTTCTTACCTTTCGTTTTCAATACCCAGCCTCCAGAGATGAAACACCTGTAAATGAACAACAATCGTAAAGGGAACGACAGTTGTTCTATTCAAGGAACAACAATCATAAAGGGAACGATAGTTGTTCTATTCAAAGGAACAACATGACCTGCAAAAGGAACAACAATCGAAACAAAAGGAACAACAGTCGTTACATTGGGCCAAACTAATGTTGAATTAATTGCATTGTAGTATTTACCCAACTTATCTAATTTGTCAACCCGGGGTTCGTAAACTGACAAAGCACACACAAAGTATATGCAAGATTGAAGTGGGACTAATCTAATCTAATGTTTAAGCTACAACTGAAATGGAATCATTAATCTAACACACGATTGAAATAGAATCATTAATCTAACACACGACTTGGAATTGAATTAATCTAGTTGCATAAATGAAATTAATCTAGGAATGAGAAATTGCGTGAAGGAATTAATCTAGAAATGGAGAACTACTTGAAGGAAAAGCAAGTACAACATGTGAAGAATTGAATGACACAACAACATATGTGAGCTCACGCCATTGAAGCAGTCTTCTATTACAATAACCAAATCAATCTTCATAACAAAATAATAAAAGCATGAAAACCAAAACCATGAATCAAAGCTAAGAATCCCTTTCTCTTTCGAATCCTAATGACTACTCTAATTCTCTACTTACAATTGATTGAATTCTAATTGCTCCTAATTGAATTCTCATGAAGAGAGGGCACTCTCTTTTATACATGAGAGCCTTGAAGATAAGATAACCATCTCATTATTACAAATCCACTTTTCTCTCAACCTATTTCCCATTATTACAAAATATAATCCCTTCAAATCCTCACGCATATCTCTCATATATCTTGGATAAGATATTCCAACCAAATCTCCATGATATTCTCCTTGGAATGGGCTTGAATTATCTTCTCAAATCTTGAAATGGTGGAGGAAGTATTCGAGAAGTATTTTTGAATCAATCCTTCTCATATTCCTACACATTACAAAACTCACACATATTTGAGATATATATGAAAACATGTTGATTTTCTAACATTTAATCACAAATTCCTTTTAAATACTAAAATGAATAAAGTGGAGAACAATAAGGTGAAACCCAAGTATATTTATGGAAATGATATCGTGAAAGGTTAATGGGGCACTGAAATGTGAAGAATGATGAAGGGAAAGGTGGATGAGAATAGGAAATTTCTGAGCCCCAACAGATACCAAGACAATATGTCCTAAGCTTGAGAGGACTTAATGATCCAAAAGAAAACATGGTAGGTAGAAACCAAATGCCTTGGGCATGCAAGTCCTCAAAATGATTGAACTTGAGAAAAGACATATAAGTGATGCTCCTCATCCAAAATACTAAAGTTAAAGAAAAAAATTGTTGAATTATAACATGGCAAAGTATTATATAACAACAAAGGTGTACATCCACCATATGATTGGGACCCATGGAGTACCATACAAGTAAGTNATGATCCAAAAGAAAACATGGTAGGTAGAAACCAAATGCCTTGGGCATGCAAGTCCTCAAAATGATTGAACTTGAGAAAAGACATATAAGTGATGCTCCTCATCCAAAATACTAAAGTTAAAGAAAAAAATTGTTGAATTATAACATGGCAAAGTATTATATAACAACAAAGGAGTACATCCACCATATGATTGGGACCCATGGAGTACCATACAAGTAAGTAATTGAATAATTAAGAGGAGAAGACCTATACAATAAATTTAGGCAATGCCTAGTCTAAGGTGTTAGCTCAAGTAGTTGTCATCAATGTTCAACATTTGACTTGTTTTTTGTTAGCGGGTGCTTGGTTAAAACCCCTTAGATAAGACACACTAATTTATACCAACGAGTTTACTAGGAATGCCATCCACGAATATGAAGAAATAGTACCTAAAAAACAAGATATGAAAATTCAACTTACATAATGACAACCCCAATATATCCTACCCTTCATGAACTTGGGATAAAGAAGGGGGAAAGACCACAAGAAGTACTCCAAGGTAAATGACCTTTTGAGAAAAAAAAATGTTTAAGATGCATGTATGTAAGAGAAACTTCCACCTCTAATCCATTGAGGCAAATAATCTATGGTAATTATCATTTTCAAAGTGTCAAGTGATAATGTAAGGACAAATCCTCTTAGGAGTAATTTTGGCTTTTTTAATTCCCATGTGATGATGTAAGGACTAACCCTCTTAGGAACAATTTTGCATTTTTTTTGGGTCATAGAGAAAGTGATTTTTTTTTGTTTGCTAGTTTGTCCATGACCTGCACAACTAGCTTGTGGTGGAGAAACCGCGACTCAGGGTCATCTAAGCCATCAAAATCACCCGGGGATCGCACTCGGCCTGAGCAACACCAACCCTTAACATGGTTGGATTTTTTGTCCCAACAGGTTTCGAACCGGTGACTTTAACATCATGGAGTGCCTTAACAACACACTATGTCACCTATTGTCCTACACCTCGGGGACATAGAGAAAGTGATTTTGAAAACTTTATCACCTATGGATAAAAAAACTAGGATGGACTTTCTTAGCATATAGAGAATATTAGGCTTTATCATGTTGTTTATGTTGGCACAGGGGCAGACCCAGGGTTCAACGCTCATGAGCGCACCAACAAAACCCTAACTACCGACCCTTTCGGCAACACCTGCGAAGCAGATGAAGTCTCACCCGAGGTAGAGGCAGGGGTGGTTGCAGGACTCAGATGTCTGCAACCTTAGCTGGGAGACCGATTTGTGATTATATCTTTTACATGGCACTTAGCATAGATCATTCATCAATATTCAACCCATATGGTACTTCACAGATAGCACAGAGCATCGTAGTGAATAATTAGAATAAAGATGATTCAGGACTTAGCCACAGAAATATAGATTAGATTCAGCAGATCAAGCACTAAGCATCTTATATATTAGATCTAACATTCATTCATATATCATAAGCACAGAGCATAACTAGATCTATTTAATCACAGCAAGCACTTAGCCAAGAAGGAGATAAACACATTAGGTCGAAGCACAAAGCACTATACACACAGTTATCATGGTTCACCCCCACCCTGGGGCTACCTCCACAAAGTCTTCTTCTTTATATTATCTCGGTCAAGCGGTTACAGCACAGAACTTTAGTGACCCTAACTTTGCGCAGAACAAAAGATCTACACAGCTCGCTAGATCCTTCTTCCTTGTACTTTAGCACAAAACTACAACACTTGCACTTATATTTTCAATATCCTTACAATCATGCACAAAGCACTTGCAATATACATCCAATCACATAGATCCAACTACTAGCACTAAGCCTTTAGCTATACATCACATAGATGTACTACTACTACTACTACTTACATTGCCTAAGTATCTATTTGTAGATTACAAAATGGGCTTAAGCATGGGTAAACCCACGGGTTGACATCAACCCAAAACCCTAAAAGGGACCCAAAAATAGGTCTTGCTTCCCTAATTTTTGCTTCGCATTGCGCTCCCTCTTTGGAAAGTTGTCGCAGTCCCAAAAAAGGTCAAGTATGACCAAGTATTCTTAAAAACTTGGTCAAGGGCCAACAGGCCCCTAACACTCACCTGTGACTCGTCCCAATTCACTCAGGTCTGATCAATTCCGCCTCGAATTCCTTGATCTTGGCTCAAGCTGCTTCGACCTGTTGTAGTGCGACAACCTCTTGCGCAGTAAATTCCTGGATCACTGTGTCATTGAGCGGTCCTTCCAGGTGTTGTTCTGCAGTGATGACAACCTGTTCGAGTTCAGCTCCCTGGCTTTCAAGTTCAACAAACAGTGGGCATGCCTTTTCTTGGATTGGATGGAGTCGTTGGCAGACTTCCATCACTTTACTTTGCAGCGTATGTACCTGTTGTTGGGTTGTGTGTTGTTCTATGAACCTCTTCATTCTTTCGACTGGGGTCAAAGTCTTTATTTATGCATGTAGAGTGTCTACATGCTGCTTTTCTTCTGGGAGATGTGCCCCCAATGTCTGCGATTATGTATTCTCTGCGATGGTTTCATAAGTATGGGCGCTTCTAGCGCTTAGTTTCTTGCATTCCAAGGAAAAGGTTTTTAGTCGACCAACTGTGCTTCGAGCAGTGGCCTCTCTTATATATCTTATTTCTTAGGGTGTCTCGGGCACGGTGCGGAGCTCCAGATCCGTGATGCGCTGCTGGAGTTTCTGGATTACTTCTTTCAGTTGGGTCACCTGCTGTGGGAGATGGTATTCCATCTTCACTTCTATGACCGTCACAGAGTGCAGTGTCTTGTGAACCCTTTCCTATACTTCCAGTTGCTCTGCTAGTAACTATGCATTTTCCTCATCCCACTGCGCTTTCAGAGAAAGATTTTCCCGTTCTGCCTCATTCTGTTGTTCTAGAAGAGATTTTTGTGCTTGCATCAAAGCCTGGGTGGATTGTGTTGTGTCTTCTTGAGCTCGTCAAAGGCGAGCTTCGACTTGATCAGCGATCTGGTGTAATTGAGTGGGCTCATCGCCTATCCCTGATGTTCCGCTTATCAAGGGCATTGTAGAAACTGCTTGGCTGGACTGGAGTGCCTCTTGCACTTCTTTGAGTTCGCCCTTGATTTGGTTGAATAGCTCCTCCTGCTTTGCTTCTTGCTTTTCTACGAGCTCTAGTGAAACATCATTCGGCACAGAAATTAAGAAGTCGAAGTCATCCGGGGTAAGGGTAGTTTTAAGCATTGTCCAGGTGGCCTTAGCTTTCTTTCGGGAGGAGATTTTTGGTGGCATCATCTTTCTTTTCATGGAGGGATCCTCCTCCTCTCTAGGTGGAGTAACCTCGCCTTTGTTTTTCTCAACTTCTGTACTGCCTATCTCATCACCATCACCTCCCTATGTAGGTGAGATCGAAGTAGTCTTCATGAACGTGCTAGGGACATCTTCAACTTCGTCATCCTCTTAGTCTTGCTTGGCCCAGGTGTATCCAGCATAGCTTCATGGCTTTCCTCGTCAGACATGTTTGTGGGGTCCACTGCAACAAGGAGGTCCATCGACCATTCCTTGGTAATCTCTTCCAAGTCATCTTATGTCAGCTTGTAGTAGGATTGGAGTTGTTGGTTATGCTCATCACCGTGTGTTGTAATATAGGTGAAGTGTCGGTCCACGCTAAATTTCATCAAAGGTCTAAACCTATGAAGTACATTTGGGGTGATCTGCGGTGTAGACTGAATTGCATTCTTCAATTGGTTGAAGTAGGTGTGGAAGACAACATTGGACTGCCACTGCTTGTTCATATCGCTGGAGTACCATAGCGTACAAAACTTTGCGGCTAGTGGTTCGAAAGGTTCGATCTATGGAAAAGTGGCTCCCTCTCGCAGTTCCCATGCAATGAAAGCGATGAGTATGAGCAACCAACTAAAGTGGAACTCATACCCTTGGTCTTGTGCTCCTCTGCAATCCATCTCTAACTGGTTTACAAGATACTGTGCCCAACTCATCTGTAGTCCCTCGGTGCACTTCCCTACGAAGTCAACTACGAAGCCAGTCACTTGTGTTGGTCTATTCTTACAAACTAGATTTCCCGCGATCAACTGACAGGCAAGGCGCAATGCGCCACTCTGGATAGAGTCTACCTTGTAGCCTCGCGTACCCTTCTCTACATCACCATAAGTTTCCTTTATYCGTTGTGCCAGTGCTTGGTCTAAGGTCTTGCTTGGGTAAAAGTCCTATGTGTCAGGGCCTTGCATGCTAAGTCCTGTGATCCGATTGATCAGAGTCGGATCCACAATGATGCGAAGGTCCAACCATAAGTATCTGTCGTGGTAGCAAGACAACAATAACTTGACGCATGCGTTGACTTCCTGGTGTCTATCGAAGTGAGGGATCTTCATTATGTTGAGCAGTGTGGACTGTGCGAGGTTCTGGGTCCAGGACTACGGGACAATCTTAGGATTTCTGCCTTTGGTCTTGGTTAAGTATTTATGCGGAGCTAACATGCTGTAGGTTTTGTGATCTCCAAGGTTAAAATCATTAAATTTCAGTGCTATACAAGATCTCATTCTCTATAATTAAATTGGGAGGACTACCCATAGAGAAATGGATTTTGACTTTGAATGGGAGGACCACCCTAGAATTAAAAGTGAACATATATGGATAAGCATTGATGATAATTTATTTATTTTATACATGGTTAAACATTATTATCTTTGACTAATCATATTTGATTGTAGTTGATTATGTCGTTCTTAAATTCAAAAATTCAAAATTTAATAATAAAAAAATAATATGGTCCATCATATGTTATTTACCATACCGATACTAAATTCATAAATGGATAGAAATTATTATAAATTTAATTTAAGAATTAAAAAAAAAAACATGATCATCCATGCTAAACTGTATTTGATTAACCGTGTTTGATTTGTTATCCATGTAGCTCCTAAACCTAAAACATAAGAACAACTAAATATTTAAATCAATAATTTAAAAAGTATGGTCAACCATGATCAATTGTATTGAGTTGACAACATTTGAGTGTGGTTGATCATGCAACCCCCAGACCAAAAAACACATTGAAGCAACTAGAAACCTAAATTGAGGATTTATACAAAAAAATAGGATTAACCATGGCCAATGATATATAGTTGACTATATTGCATCATGGTTGACTATGTAACCACTAAACTAAGCTTGAAAACAAATAACCCTAGGTGATTCATGTGTTTTTGATTAAGAAGGTTGCATCCTCACCCATACACTTGTGCTAAGCTCCCTTTAAGTAGGAAACATTGGATGATCATATGTAAATATGGAACCAAGACAAACACCTCAAACGAACCAACCAAAGAAACAAAGGAACACCCGAGCCAAGTGAATAGGAAGGTACCAACTGTAGCAACCTCAAAATAGGTGGAGGGTTAATCAAGACAATAAATCCAAACAAGCCCAAGAATGTGGAAGGTGAAAGGAGATCACAAGATTTCTAGAGAGTGTCCAATTTAACAAAGTTCTCACATATAGGAGAATAAAATTAGAGACCCTTATCAATGAGTGAAAAAGGTGACATAAATAGATTTGAAAACACTTTAGGGTTGTAACCAATTCGCAACCAATTGTTGCACTTACCATAAGGATTTTCTAGAAAAGTCAAACCACAAGTTCTAACTCAATATACCACATGAATCATAGCCAAACCATGGATATTTTCTGGAAAACCCCCACCAGGGTTGGAATTTCAAATCCCAACAGCATGTCAAATTTGACGGTTTCTGTAAATCAGATGCCCGTTTTGACCAATTTAACTATAAATGTTGACGGTTTGTTGAAAAAGTTTAATGTATTTGACGGGAACTCACCCAGTGACGGGCAATTTGCCTGTCAAATTCCATCCCTAACCCTCACCGTACATTAGGTATTTTTTGGGAAAAACCCCACTTTTTCTAGAAAACCCCCATTGTACCGTAGGTATTTTTTAGAAAAACCCCCACTTGGGTATTTTTTGGAAAACCCCCATTGTACCTTAAGTGCTTTTTAGAAAACACCCCAATGTATTGTAGCAAAGAGCAAGCTTCTAGAAACAATTACATTATGGTTAAAACAAGTCACACTTCATAACATGCACCAAAACCACCCAAGTTAGGGGAAAGTTTAACTAAGTAAGCATCTCAAAGACGAAGTGAGTATAATTATGATTTTTCCTATGTGAGGTTTAATAGCCAACATTTTGACTCCTATGATGTTTTTAATGAAAGTTAAAATGTTTCTCTTTGAATATTTTATGCAAGTCTAAAAAGGCCTTATCAGGTTAGTGAAAACATGGTGTTGTTAAGCTTCAAGTTTCTCTAGTGATACATTGTGCTTGTGTGTGAAGGTCTCACCATTGTAGTTTGAGATAGGTACAAGTCCGGAGTAACTTTGATTTAAAAAAAAAAAAAAAACACTAATAACCTCTTAGCCAAATGGTGACTTTTATATCTTATAAGATGTGTTTACTTCATTAAATAAATCAAATTAAATAACATCACTAAGTAATGTTGAACAAAAGCATATAGATAAGATAAACCAAAATATGTCAAATTAGATAACATCACTAGCTCATGTTGAAAAAAACATATAGAAACCAAATACCAAATATTTTAAAATTTCAAAAAGAGCTATCTTTCTTTTAAATCTCTTTTTTTAATAAAAAAATCCACGTTGGAAACCCACCCCAATACTTCCCCACATAGTAGTCTCCCCAAACTGAGAGAGTATGTGCACGTCTTACCAATTGTGTTATCCCATAGGAATATAAAAATATCATCAACTTATGGGGTAACGACAAAGAGGAGAATCTGAGGAAACTCCTTCTCCCCATAACTATTAAAAATAAATATATATATTAAAATGGTGATTGTTATAATTGACTTATAACCTATTGAGTTTGCCGGCCACGAATGTTGAGAGAAACAAAATGTCAACCAAAATGATCAGATGGCCAAGTTCCGCGTCTCTGTATAGTGGAACCCACATTGAGTACGGCGCACTGCACGACACTTTCCCTTTTGAAATTCACGAGGAAGATAGGGACAGTCCACACCAAACACCTCGAGGAAGCGAAATTATATTAATTTATTTTTAAAAATTATAAATTAATTAATTTTTTT